>BPLQ01010624.1:0-430141 GCA_021605075.1 Caerostris darwini | reverse complement strand
AGCAAACATTTATACCAAGTCAGCAAGTTGCACAACCAAATACAACAACACGTTGTGGAAGACAAGTAAAACTTCCTGTTCGTTTCAATGACATTATTGACTTTTCTTCAAATTTATAATTCGTCCATGTCCATTTTACTAATTAACTTGATTTATTGTATGTAATTGTTTAAATGTAATTGTATTTGTAATTATTTTGTGCAATTTCAATTTGTATCAATGTGTATTCGTTCGCTATTATTTGTATTGATATATTAATTCGTCTACCATTTTCAAAGTAACGTAACTTTGTTACTGGTAGGGGAGTGATGTAGCGACACCTATTGATGGAAAATGAAGTAAGAATTGAACTACTTCTACTTTCACTATTAAAAAGGGAATTTTCCCGCTAGAATAAAAATAGAACGTAGTAAGCGTTCGAAGTAGAATAAAACATGTTGTAATTGTGGAAATTGATTATCGTCTTTTAATTTGCCGTCTGGATTTTAATAACACTACGCAACCTTTACAATGCCGCCACACATCCGACATTTTTCTTCCTAGCGCGCATGCTGATAGGAATAGTTCAGTAGTGCAGTATTACAGATACGCATGCGCAATAGCTACAATGTTTCCTATGAGTATGCACGTTAGGAAGAAAAAAAGATCGGACGATAAAAAAACGTTATGCAAAAACTCTCTATTATTAGAAGAACCGTAAAAATAAACTCAAATTTTTTTTCAGCTTTTAAGAGATCTCTGTACTCCAGGTTAAAAATACAAGAATTGTTTTTGTTTTTAATTCATTTTAAATGAAACTCCCTTAATAAAATATTGCTTTTTGAAAAGAAAAAAACCCAACTTTTCATTAATAGTAAAACAACGAGCCTATTGCAAAGTTAAAGTGGATTTCATCATTTCCCCTTCTCATTTGTTCTGTTGGGATCAGCAAAATCATTTCAAAGTTTTTACAGTTGAATGAAAGCCAAGATTTTGATAGTTTTTGTAGCATGGAAAGTCTCAGTCGTCAGAATATCCCAGCATTCCATTTCTTTGATGTACACGCTCTCGTTTATTACGTAAAAGTGTTATACAAAGCAAGGAATATTCTAGATTTAAAATCGTCAAGGCTTGGTTTCGACTTTGTTTGATTGGTTAGTTCTATAAATGTGAACTAAAAGACGTGAAGTGAAGAATGCATTTTCACTATTTCAATTGCGCTTTCCGAGTAAAGACGTGATATTGCCAGTCCACTTTTCGTCTTTTTGCTCATCATCGCTATTAAGGTCATAAAAAGGACTTTTACAGATTTAATTTGAAATTCAATCGTTTTCTTTTTCATATCTGTATTATTAATAAAAATGCCGAGACAAAGAAGAGCAGCTCCTATGAGGTAAGAATTTTTCAATAAGTACTGTTATAAGGATATATTTTATTATATCCTTGTGAAAATTATTTATTATGAATAAATGTTGTTTACATCGTAATTTCAATTGAAATTTTTTTGTCGGATAATGTGATGCAATTCCATAAAAAATTACTCAAATTGATAATACGCATTTCTCGAACATTTTTTATTTTTGAATGACTGAATAGCTGTATAAGTAATAAAACGAAGTCCAAGTAATAAAATCATTATCTTATTAAATTGTGATAATTTGGCTAGTAAAAGATTATATTCAAACTGCGCAGTGTTAATATAACTTTAAATTTTTAACATATGATATGCGGGGAGTATGATTGTTTTTTCATTAAGTTTGTATAATCCGATTCTCAATCACTTTTCTCTCATCTAATTGTGTGAAACAGCTGATTGATTTGAATGTTTTTGATTTATTTCGAGGGAACGATCATTCCATGAACAAAAGCTTAAATTAAATGTTGCATGTATGTAGAATAAGTCTCATGATTGTTTTGTAAAGTTTATTTTTTTAAGTAAAGTGTTTTCGCAAAAACCTTTAAACTTGTTTTTTTTTTTTATACATTCAATTAATATATTAGTATAATCTTTATGTAAGATATTAATAAGTTCGTGTTTATTTTATATATATTTATTCTTCTTTAAAAATTTTACAAATATAGAATAAAATTTCAGTTATATTCAACGCATTTTTTTCTTATGTATTTTAATATAATTTAAGTCATTTACTTAGAGCAAATGCAATTCATATTTCATTATAACAAATATAACATGTGATTTTATAAAAAAAATTACATTTGTAGTATATTTGATTCGAAATTCTAATACCTGCCTGGTTCTTTGTTACTAAAATCAATTTGCAAATTAGAAAATTTTTATTAATTGAAATTAATAAAAATTTTCAGTTTTCAGCATTTTCAAAAATTATTAAATAAAAATATTTTGTAATTATTATCATACTTTGTATAATATTTTGTTTGCTTCTAATTATGAATCTATTAAAAGAAGGATTGAATCTTACTTCCTCTGTTTATCTACGGATTTTGAAACAATTTATTCCTTAGCATTGTGTACTTATTGTACAGAATGCAAATCCACATTTTTGTCTTATTGAGCAAAGTACTTTTTTATGGTTTTAAAAATATTGCATTTAGTTATTAATAGCCCATTTATTAAAATCATTTCATGATCAAATGTTTCATCACTGGGCGTTCTTTGTTATTATTATACTCATAATGGTATGTCAAAGATTTATAAGCAGATTCAATAGATGTAATTTTTGTGCCAGCTAGGCAGTTTTTTTTTTTTTGATATTTGGGCATTTATCGGGTTCTCTATTCTATTCAAACTATTCGTAAACTCTCCGAAATGTCTTCAGATATATATTTTCATGACTTGTGTGTCTGCATCTGTATTTTTAGCTCTTATTTTCAGATTCTATGTCATTTTGTTTTTACTGGCTATTATGAGTTTGAAGATTGTTTTAGATTATGCGTGCAGATAGCTTTTTTTATATTTATGTGTATTATATTAAACACATTTATTTCGGAGATAAAAAATTAATAATTTTTAAAAGATAATAATTTTCTGAACGGGTAACAAAAAAAATTTCAGAATTGGTAATATCAATCTTTTTGCTGCCTGCCCTTTGTCTCAAGAGAAGATATATTATGAGTATTGTCTACATGGAAAGTAGATTTTAAGAAGAAAATTTTGAAGTACATAGTACTATTTCCTATTTTAAAATATAAAAAGCTAGTTAATTTTTTTTTCACACCTAGCCTAAAAACAAATATTTTCATAGAACTAAAATTCTTATCATTTTCTGGAGTAATATGGCAATGCATGGAGTAACTAATTTCTTGTTTTTCCAGTAAAACTCATGATAATTGGGAGCAGTTAGTGTGTAATTTATTGATTTAAAATTTAAAAAAATGTTTAAAACTTGACTTGCTTCATTTTATAAACTTTTAATGTTTTAAAAATTACCTGCTTTAAGGTCTGCTAGACCTGCCCCAAGACCAGCTTCGAATGTTCCAGCAAGAGTTGCACCAACCCAACCAGCACCTATGGCTCAAGCTCCTCCTCCAATGGCTGCTCCACAGCAGCCAGGAATGTTCGCCCAGATGGCTACTACGGCAGCTGGTGTAGCTGTTGGATCGGCTGTAGTAAGTATAATTTCAGCCTATGGCAATTTGGGCATTTTAATGATTTGTATTATTTAAATAAATTTTCAGAGTGATTCATATTAAAAAATATATATATTCATATGCATTTTCACTTGTATTATTGTTTTAAATGATATTCTGCACAAGTAAGTTACGGGGCTTTAATTTTATTAACATAGAACCAAGCGCATTTTATAGCATTTGTTGATTCTTTTCATTCATATTTTTGTTATAACTTAACTCGTAAAATATTAACTAAATTAAAAAATTAAAATTACTGATATCCTTTCATATTACCAATTATTATATATTTCTTTGTCAATTTTCAGTTGGTATAATGTTTTACTAAACACAAAAATCAACTTTAATCATTAATAGTTCCTTTCATATTGTTAATTTGTGATCTAGTCTATTTCAAATATAATATTTTTGGTTTGCTCAGCAGTGTTATTTGTGCAAATCCTTTTAGAAATTAATTATTAATGTATTTCATCTGTAACGATGTCATTTGTCAAATTGTATAAATTTTGCTATCAGCTGTCTAAGATATGATTTGTTTGTGAATTTGATTTTCTAATATTTGTCCATTGTACAAAAGGTTTCTTTGTTTATACATTGAAATATTTATTATAATGGACTGACAGAAAAGGCTATATTTTAGCCTGCAGAGGATTTAGAGAAAAACTCTTGGAGTATTAGGGGTTTTTCTAAAGGTGACTCTGTACAAAAACAATTTACTCTTTTAAATTGATCTCTTTATTTAATATCTGTCAGAGATGAGTAATCTGATAATTAAAAAAATGGTGCCTTGTGTAATTATTCTATAGTCAATTTTGATTATAAAATTTCTTACAATTGGTTATTTGTAAGAAATTGTAAGAATTTTGCTGTATATGTAAATATACATTTTTAAGGTGTTATTTATCGTTAAAAATTAATATACCTCCAAGGTAAAGTAATATTCGTGTTAGATTAAAAAAGTAATAAATAAACTCTTTGATTATAAATTGAATTCATGAAATTAGAGAATTGATAAAATAAAGTAGTTATATCATGAAACTTTTGTATATTTAATGATACTTTTTCTCATTTACCTTTAAAGTAAGAAATGATTATAATTTTTTTTTATTGCATCTAAATTGTTTATTTAATATTTATAAAATGTATTAAATACAAAGAATCTATATTTTGATTGTTTTACATATTAAAAGAAAAAGGAAAAAAATTTAATATTGAAGTTAGTTTTAAATCTAAACAATTAGATTTCAATAAATTAAATTAAATAGAATTTTAATATCTATTAAACAAATGGAATTTGTAACAAATATCAGTATTGGACAGTGCATATATAAAAATTCTAAAATTGAAAATGTCATTTTAAGATGTAACCAATCAAGAAGCAAACAATGCTAATTCAAAGGAATATATATATTTCTGTTTCTGAAATTGCAATATGCTACATTATAGAACCATTGTTAAACATGGAATTAAATTTTTAGATGTTAAAAATAAAATGTTTTAGTTAAATAAACTGACATGCTCTTAAGTAATTTGGGTTATTCGTTTTCAATTATAATTTAAGTTACTTTGTTATTGTTGACTGAAAGGATTTTTTTTTATGAGAAAATAGTCATTAATCAAGTTAGTAAATATTGCATTATTTTTATAAAATTTCAATTTAAATACTTATTGTCTTATAAATGCAATTTTGAATCATTGTATATAGTAATTTTAAAACTGTTAATAACAATTGGCGGTTTCTCTTTTTAGTGTAACTTGTACATCAAAAGTCTAGATTAAAAAAATACATTTTAAGCTGTTCTAGAACTAAATTTTTTTTAAATATAAATATTTATTTCTGTTCTTTATCATAGTAAAGTATAAATTTTTTATAGAATTTTTATGTGATCTATTAGTTTACTTTGAGAATAATCTATGATGGATAAAAATTTCAATATTTTAAGCTTGATTTTCATATTCTTCATTTTTATTGTATCTCATTGTTATATGATGTGTAATATTTGTTGAATTCGTTTAATGCTTCTATGTTATATTTGCTTGGCTATTTGTATATGAAGCACAATAAATCATAAGTTCTGATTCATATTTTATTTAAAATTAGTCTTAATGTCAATTTGTAATTTTAGGGTCACACAATCGGTCATGCTCTTACTGGCGGTTCAGGTGGTGGAAGTGCACCTGAAGCAGCTCCAGTTGCTGCAGCTCCTGCTCCTACACAGGCTGCCCCAGTTCAACCACAAAGCAATGCTTGCCAATTTGAATTCAAGCAATTCCTAGAATGTACACAAAATCAAAGTGATCTTGGTTTATGTCAAGGCTTCAATGAAGTTTTTAGAGAATGCCAACGAGCAAATGGTAAATATCCAATTGAAAATTGTATTTTTTAATATTTTAAAAAACAATAAAAAGTTAATAAATTTTTAATTTTTTGCAGCTAGGTAATTATGTGTGAATCCAGGTTACTTATGTTTTAAACTAAATTTAATGTGGAGATTAATATGAGAAATAGACTCTTTATTACATATAAATGAAATATCTTGTAAATATTTTACTTTAATTAAATATTCTATAACATCTATATGTATGTGTATATATATTATATTCCCATGAAACAAAATCTTGTAAAATTGATAAGTCAAGAATAAAACGGTTTTCTTTCAGTAGAAGAGGGAAAAAAGGTAAAATGGGTGTAATAAAGATTAACAAGAATAGTTAATTCCTTGTAATGTATTCTTGCTTAATATTATACTATTAAATTTAAATTGCCTTGAATATAAATTTAATTTTTAAACTTTTCGAATTATTCCCTTTTTTTGGAAGGGGGGAAAGAAAAATATAATTTCTTGATAAATGATAATCAAGACTAGAGATGGACATTGTTGAAATTCTTAAAATCAATATATTGTCCATATAAAATTGCAATATTACACTAGAGCTGGGCATTGTTGAAATTTTAAAAATCAATATATTGTCCATTTGAGATTGCAATATTACAATATACCAATTTTATGTATATTTAAAACTTAAATATGAAACTTGTTTTCTAATTGTAAACAACAAAATGGGTGTTCCTGAGCTCTCCTGACCATTAAATTAAAAAAAAAAAAAATTTAATTATTATTTTCTAATATGAATTGTGTTCATTTTAGTTTGTTTTCAACAGAAAATTATTTCATATTTCAAAACGAATTCTCTACTTTCCCTATTTTATTACAAATTATCTCAATGAGATTTCGTTTTAATGCTAAATAATTATGTATAATTTTGTGTTTTCGTGGACAATTTCAAAATGGAGAGCTTCTTTTCTTGCAGAATAAACTATATATCAATCAGTGTAATAAATTTTACTACTTGAAAACAGTTAGGGGGTGGGGAGTTGATTACAAAAAGAGAAGGGGGAGGGATAAGATTATTTATATTTAAATCTCCAGCCCCTCACCCTGATACTTTAAAATTAACTAATTGTAAATATTATGAAATGTGTTTCTTCAATGAGGAGGGAAAAAAAAAAAATGCAATATCCAAGAATAAATTGCTGTATAACATTAAGGAATGTTTAACTATATATCCAAACTTGCTAAGTAGAAAGGTCATTAGGCTGCAATGGTAATATTACTGATACAAATAAGATGCATTTCTATTTCTAGAAAACAAGCAGGCAATTTGTATCCAGAAACATGAGTGAATGAAATTTAACTTTTTAATGACTTTTTTGCAGACTTAATATGGTAAAATAAAAATCCCTTTCAGCTAATCAACTTTATAATTCTTTTAAGTGGAATAAGAATGTTGTGTAGAATGCCTTTTGATGAAAAATTTGCAAATAATAAGATTGTCAGCTTTTTTACTTAAATTAAAAAGGACCTTTTAAATAAAAACAATCTTAATTACTTTCTATTTTGTTTACAATATATTAGAATATTACGAATTATATATATGAGAAAGTAAAAGCGTCATTAAATAAATGTAGATTACGTAAATACTAAAAAATTCAAGTATTTAGAATTGTGAAACATTTCAAAATCATGTGAAGTAATAAAAGAAAGGAAACAAAGTGACATTTAAAATAAAATTGGTATTTTGCCATAAAACCGCCTGAATAATGTATCAAGTTAAATTATCACCATTATTTTTTTACCTTAATAGTGCCAACTAAATAAAGTGATTTAGCAACTGGCATGCAATTGGGTAGAATATGCTAAAAGATAATGAAACATTATGCAAGTATTTATGCTCTAAACTCAGAAGAATTTATAAAAACTGAAAAAAGAATGAATTTAAATGGAAAAATTCAATTTAGCCATTTTGGTAATATTACAACAATAAATTGTTAAGAAAATCTATAAGATAAGTTTTATTTTATCTAAAAATTCTTGTTAATAATTAAATAACTAACAAAAAAATATCTCTTAATTGAAGTCCTTCAATAAGTAAAAAAAGATGACATTACATTAAAATTTACAAGGCAATGATTATACATAAGTGCTGACTAACTAACTGAATATCTGAAATGGCCAGATATCTCCTAACTAGTTATACTGATTACAAATATCGATGTTGAAATTGTTTTTCCTTTTTGCTCAGCTTGGGCTCGCCTATCATTTCATCGTATCATTTCCAAAGCAGTTATATACCGGGTTTGAAAAATTAATATCTTGATGTTCAACATTGAAATTGCATTGGCATCGATATTTTAAATTGGATATGGGATTTTAGACTTGTATCCATATTTCAATATATCTTGCTTAGGTTTAAAGACCTTTAAAAAATGAATAGTTTAGCACCAGTGTTTATAGTGTATTTGAAAGTATATAAGATTGGTACTTATAATAACTGGAATAGTTAATTTTATTTATATATAAACTTGTATAGTAATAATTCCTATTCTATTGTATCTTTTTTTTTTTTTTTTTTTTTTTTTTTTTTTTTTTGTTCTAGTTTGTAAAAAAAAAAAAAAAAATTAATATTTTGATATTTACTTGTAATTTTCTTTGTTGTAATATCTTTAATTCTGTGTTATTTATTAAAAATTAAAATTTAATTCTATACAAAAATGTAAATTAACAACCAATATATAAAACTGTTATCTATTATGTTTATGAAGTTGATATTTAAACAAATTTATACGCTTTTAAAAATGTGTTATAATTTTTTTAGGTTTATCACCACAGTTAAGCTGAATGGAATTTTACTAGGATCAATACTATTTATCAACTATTTAGAATTACATCAACTACTATGTAGCATTGGCAAATTTATAGGTTTGTTTGAATGTGTTTGATGAAAAATAAAATGTTTGCAAATCAATGTTTATTTTTAAATAAAATCATTTTGTGTTTGCTATAAAAGGAAAAACAGTTGACTGTAGTTAATTTGGAAGAAAATAAAAAGCGTATAATGATACAAAATGTCTGAATACTTTGGTTTATTATTGAAACAATCTGAGGTTTTAGAATTGCAATCCATGGTTCAAAAGTATTTGGCATCTTATTAATTTGATTTTGCACTTTTTCAAATATACATTACACTAAATTGAATACTGAATCAAATATAAAAAGTTACTTATAAACTTTTTTCGATTTAATCTTGTAAAATTATGAATTCTTCATTATTGTCTAATTATGATACATGCATATTAATCAAATGAGAGAACTTATTTTATACTGCAGAGTCTCAATCTTTCTATATGTATTAAATAAAATTAATTTAATTTAAAACATTTTTTTAATAAAAGTTGCTTTTTTTTATGTCATCCTTACTCTTGTATATAAATTATCATTGAATTGAGAAAATTTATTCCTGAATTACTCATTGATATTAAATGTCAGATATGTAAACTTGCATGCATAAAGAAAAAGAAAGAAAAAAAAAAAATAGATCTGTTTAGAGAATCTTTTGTTTACAGATATTAAATGTTATTTTCTTTATAAAAAAGAAAATAATATTGAGCTCTCTTAAACATTTAAGAAATATTCAGTAATATTTTTTAGATATGCTCTATTAAAAAAAAAAAAGTGGTTGAATTTAACTTTAGCAAGTAATATAAAAAAAAAAATTTTTGAGTCAAATCCTACTTTTTTTCACTCTATTGCAGAAATCCTTAATAAATAATTTTCATTCATTTTTTTAAAGTTTTATTTGGCGCCATCTATTGGTAGATATATGCAACTTAAATCTAAAAAAAACTAAAATTAATTAATTAAATTTAATTACTGAATTAATATTTGAAAAAACTGTATTAACATCAAGTTTCATTTACTACAAGTTCAAAAAAAAAAAATGTATTTGAGTTTGAGTGGATGAATAAAAAATATTTTATGAACGATTGAAAATGTGAACAAGATGTATATAGGGAGAGTGTGAACTATAGTAGGAATTAAAAAATATTAATACCACGAAGCTGTATTGAAATCGTGAAGATTGTATGATTTATTTGTGATCTCTGATATAAATGTATTTTGGGAATTGAAGGGAAATAAAGATGTGAGATTGATATATATATATTTTTTAATTTCATTGTAAGGCACCTTGATAGCTCAATACATTTAAGGGATTTTCTATTTTATGCTGTGTATTGGCAAATATCTGAGGATTTGGGAATTTGATGCTATCCAGCTTGAATGGAAATTTTTCCTTGTGTTTATCAGAGGCCTTGCAAATTTTTAGGAATTGAGTCAGCCAATCACAATTGCTATTAATTTAGAAATAAAAATATTTTAACGAATATTTTTAATTTCTAATGTTTATTTGATCTGTATATTTTATAAAAATGTTGGTAACATCAAAAGCAGAAGCACATACTTGTAAAAACCATATTACTAACTGTAAATTGGCTACAGGATTATTTTGCGTAACAAAATAATCTTAAGAGTTTTTAACATAATTATACAGCAAAAATAAGTAATATAATGTGATAAAAAAAACAAATGGCACATGATGTTGTACTAATTCAATGAATGTTATAGGATTTGGTTTTACTTTTATATTAAATCAAGCTTAAAAGTGATTTAATTGTTTTATATTTATTTATTAATTTTTTTTACCTTAATGTCTAAAAATGTTAGTCCACATATATGTGTTGCTCCTAACATGCCTGCTCATTTTAATGTATTATTTCGCAACTACCATGTCTATTTTGTTTTGCATAATTTTAAATAGTAACATATTTATGGCAATGACTATCATAGAGATCAAAACAAAAAATACATAGGTAGGATTCTGCATACAGGCTAGCATATTAATCTTAAGATTTGATACTCCAGTTAGCTATAAAATAGTAAACTAATATTTAAAATAAACTAGCCCATTTGCATCATTAACACATATATGCACCAAAATTTCATGGCCACTATTACTGAAGCTCATATATGTTCTAGTGCAAAGTGATGATTGTAAATGATTAAAGTATTTTCCTTGGTAAAAACAGTTCTAAAAAAATGAATTAAAAATAGAAGGTTTTGATTCGAATAGTAGGGAAGAAATAAACACACTTAGAAGAATATATTAATCAAACATATACCAACAAGGACCTATATGATTCTTATGTTATTCTCAAAACTATTCGTAAAGATAGAGCATTTCACATCTTGAAGCAAAATTTAGCAAAAGAAATAATCATACAAAATAAGAGCATCAGTACCACTAGAAATTACGCCATTTACTGGTCTACATTTTTCCAACTGTTTCAAATACTATCGTGTTAAACTATTAAATTGAAATACTCACATTATTTTCAATGTATAATTTCGTTGAACTAAATCAAATTACAAATTCTTTGTGAATGCTATTTTGACTTTTGTTCTTTTATCATTTTAAAATATTTCTATCTTTAAAAATGGTTGGTGATGTAAGCCAATTTTCTACTTTTTTGAATGATGCAAATGGGTTTATAATAATAATAATACTTATAAAAATAATATGGTATTAAATAAAAGCTGGATCGTGTTCCCTGTTTTAAACTTTCCTCAAAATCTTAAAATTCCCCCAAAAAAAATACAGATTATATTTTTTGTAACTAAAATAGGTATGCAACGTGGCAGACTAATATATGTTTCCGCATTCTAAAGCATTGTTTCCTTACAATGATGAAAGTCAGGACTCCTTAATTCTTAATCAAAGGACGATTATTAACATTTATTAGATCTTATTAAAATAGGCCAAAGGAATGATAAGAATTACTATTATGTCCAAAAAGTAAGACTTTTCAATTTAAATTTCCCAGGCATATGGTATTTCAATTTTTTCTTTTCTTTTTTAGGTTGTTGGCACTGTCCTTGACATCTGTGTGAAATTTGACGTTAAAATATTCATTAGTGCTTGAGATCCGCTTGGTTTTGTGAGATGCTAAAACTGATTCCGGCGATTTTTGAAATGTCTCTTCAATCGACTCAAAACGTTGTCCCCGTAGCGGTCTTTTGAGTTTAGGGCAGGGATGGACAAACTACTGGAGGTTTTATCCGGCCCGCGGATAGAATTTTAATTTGCCGGTTCGAGGCAAATTAAAAGAAATATATATTTATATATCCATCTCCTTTTCTACTTTGATTATTTTTTTTTCAAAAGACTGATGTTTTTTTTACTTTCTCTATTTTTGTTCTACAAAACATAAATTGACGGAAATAACAAGCACAGATAGCTTTCCATCGGTAAAGTGTTAAAAGCGGAATTTCTTTGTCAGTTATAGCTGCAGACTGGCACCAACAAGCGTTGTCTCTTTCTCGGGGAGCAGACATATGGGAATCCAATATAGGTGAATTAGACCTCACATGTGGCAGACTGCGCATTTTAAGATCCAGCCAGCGACTATTTTGGCGCGATTTCTAATGTTGATTGCGTATGGAAAGATTGCAGACATATAGCATCATTGTGAATTATTAAAAGTATAACGTAGCTAGTGCTTGTTTGAGTTATTCGTAAAATATTTCAACCCCGAAAGATTGAGAATGCCGAGCATTGCCATAAAAATTTATCTTCGCCCGCGAAACTTTTTTTTTTTTTAGATTTTTGGCCCGCGACCGAAAATGAAAATGCCATCCCTGGTTTAGGGAATAGCCAGAAGTAGCACGATGCTAATCAGGCGAATACGGTGGTTGTGGAATGATATGGGTTTCATTTTTGGCGAAAAGGTCGCGAAGATTGATTTGTACGAAAACACTGAATGCGCCAGCTCAATGTACTGTGAGCTGGCGCATTCAGTGTTTTCGGTGCAAATCAAGATTTGAAGCCCAAAATGGAATGGACCGATCCTTTTGAAATTCCAACATCATCAGCGAGGTCTGTAATTGTAAATCGACAGCGTGCAAGCACCAAATCTTGAATTTTTGGATGTGAGCTTCGTCGGTTGAGGTTGGTGGTCGACAAGAGGGCTCTTCGTCTTCAACGCGTTTTCTGCCTTCTTTGAACTGTTTTTACCACTTGTAAACATTTCTTTCCGATATAGGAATGCTCACCGAATACCTTCTGCAACATTCTATACATTTCCGCAAACAAAATTTAATGCATGTTCTTAATTCAGACATTTCAAAAATCGCCGGAATCAATTTTAGCATCTCACTAAACCAAACGTAACTCGGATACTAATGAATATTTTGAGGTAAAATTTCGAACAGATGTCAATGACAGTGCCAACAACTTAAAAAAAGAAAGCAAAATTGAAATAACATATGCCCGGGAAATTTAAATTTAAAATTGGTCTTACTTTTTGGACACAGTAGTATGCCTCACAAACTATGTCAGGTGAGAATCCTTCGGATTATTTAAAAAACTTCTCAGAAAACTATGCCCTTAGGATGCATAGTTTTAAAGGACATCGCGAAAGAAAACATATATCCAGTGCACGGAAAATGAACCTCAATAGAAACGGGAACTGAGGCAATTGTATATTACAGGGTGCTTACATAAGGTGTTCAAAATGACCACTAGTAACTGCGACTTGATATACCATACATCCTTCAAATATCTCCATACAAAAAAAAAATCCAAAGGAGTCATTTCCAAATATTATGGCGGCAACTCAACGGAAAGTAAGCATCCCACTTTCCGATGGCATTGGCGACGTGGGGGATGGCACGAGATGTATTTTTACAGTGTGCCACTGTACTGAGCGTAGATAAAGTACACATAAGTTAAGTAGCGAAAGAAATTTTCATTTGTATTCCGACATCATTTGATTGTCGATAGTTGCAGGCAACGCGAGTTCAGAGACGGCTTTTCCATTGCGTAATAGACATGCTATGGCTACATACTTATTGAAGAGATATAAATGAATAGGCTGAAAGAGCTTTTATGAATAATAGAGAGAAGACTTCCTCCGAAAGTTGATTAGGAAATACTGGAAAGTTGCTAATACAGAGCGGTTATAATTAAAGTGACCTTATTCAGACCCTTCTAGAACCCGTTCTGCCTAACGGATTTTGATTAAACTTGTTATATACGGTATATGGACCAAGGAAAAAAGATTTCTGCAATAAAAAATTAAAAAAAAAAATAGTTCAAATTTTGACCACCAGGTGGCAATTTTAAATTTTTTTTTGTGTAAATTAGTCAATATATAAAGAGATTTGCAAGCAAAGTCAGAAAGTTATCATGCGTACTTCTGTTATTGTTAATCATGCCCTTACAGAAGAAATTTTGGTTAATAATTAAAACAAAATCTACCCAAACAGCATATTTTAGAACTAAAGTAAAATAACGGAAAAAAGTAACATGGTTCTTATGAAAATTGACAGTAAAATCGACTAAATTGGGAACATTCTCTTTTCCTAAAGCTTGCTGTAGTGGTCTGGAATTTTTAACAAAATGAATTCTTTCTCTCTAATGGATTTATATTGACATTCATTGGAAAAATCGTTTGTTTTATGAGAATTTGATCTGGAGGAATGAGAATTTGATTTGGCAACAAGAAAATCGACTAAATTCCCGAAGTTTGATGAAATGTTTAAATAATTTGATGCGATGCTAAATTAGGAATCTCATAAGGAATGTCCCATAGAAGGAAAACTTGAGGTTCCTATTTGTATTAATTGTAATGCTACTGGTCAAAGCAACTTGGAGGGGCTGCCCTAAATTCTCCAAAATTAATAATAATGCTAATAGACAGGCCGCTTTTGCTAAAGCTACTCCTCCCAGACAAGTAAATCCCAACATCAGTTTTGCTTAAATCTACTGTTAATGATACTACTGCTGCTCTACCCCCAACTAATGTAAATCAAAACCAACCTAATTCACTACCTGGCATTGAAGATCTCCAATTATTTCAAAATGCTGTTATCCTCATGAAGGAATTCGTCTGTCTTTTCACGGAAATAAAAAATTTGCCTAATTTAATTAACCAAATCAATTCTACTAATAATAAAGCCGACAAGCTTCAAATCTTTGCTAATTGTATGTGCTCAAAACCATCTAACAATGCCCCCTAATGACTGGGTTGGTTTCAGGATTTACTATATGCTATTGGAATGCCTGGAATATTTGGTACAAGATGTTTGAGTTTAAAAACTTCCTACAGACATATGAGCCCGACATTGTGCTGCTCCAGAGACTCACTTAAAAAATTCTCAGACTCCTTACATCTCAGGTTATTCATTTTATAGAGGCGACAGACCGCAAAATCCTGTATCAGGCGGAACGGGCATTTTCATCAAAAACAGTATACCTCATAAGCATATTCCTACGCCAACTCTCCTAGGTATTAAAGCTACAGTTATTTATCTCAGTTTCCCAAATCTCCCTTCTCTAACCATCGCCTCTGTTTATGTTCCAAACCGCATAGCCTCGCCTAATCTAATTAATGTGCTTCTCTCTCTGAACAATGGCTCCATTCTAGCTGGCGATTACAAAGCTCATAACACCCATCGGGGATGCAGGTCAACTAACAACACTGGCAGGGTTCTTGCTTCATTGGCTCGAAGCAATGATTTAGACATTTTAGCCCCCTTAACGCCCACTCGACTTGGCACCGATTCTGCTTCAATTATTGACCTTGCTGTAACTAACAACTTTCACTTCTCTCACTCCATATACTCTATTGACGAACTTTCCTCTGATCATAATCCGATCATTCTTAAATACAATTTTACCTATCCCACAATTCCAATTCCTAATAGAGTAAGAACTATCTGGTCTAAATTCTCTAACACCCTTGATAAAAACCTTGTTTATAATATTAATACTATTAATTCTCCTCAAGATATCGAAAATGAAGTAACTGATTTCACTAACACTATTATTTATGCTCATAACTCTTCCTCTAAACACATTACTTCTACTAATAGTAACTAGTTACCTCCTCACGTAAAAATTTTAATGACTCAAAAGAAACCGCGCACGTAAAAGCTGGCAAATTTTCAGAGACCCACAAAGTAAAACAAACAATAATCGCGCTCAAGCACTATAATCACTCTTGGAATAACCATCTACAAACCGTTAACAGCCAAGATGGTACTTTTTGGGAACTTCCGAACGGTTTTAAAGGAAAAATGCACCCTTCATACCCTAAAAACTATCAACTGCACAGCTACAACTAATACTCAAAAAGCCGAAATTTTGGCAGACAGCATTGGCATCTTAAACTATCGCAAAATAGAAACTAGTCAGAAAAATTTACTCATCCCTCAGCAATTTGACTTTACTGAGAAGTTATCCACAACTCACCAGCTACTTAATATAACTGAAACTGTTTCCGAAGGTTTTTCCTGGAAGTTAGGCACTGCTGTTGTTTTTCTCGACGTAGCTAAAGCATTTGATAGAGTTTGGGTGAATGCATTAATTCACAAAGTAATTATTTTCAATTTCTCTCCCTTTTTGATTAAAATCATTCAAAATTATCTCTCTAAAAGAACTTTTGTGGTTTCTATAGACAATCATCATGCATAGTAATTTTATATAGTGCCACATATTAAATTTGGCGATTTGGATTAAGGCAATTTTATGGGGCTAATATTCTCAGAACTTTAAATTTTATAGGATATTTTTGGCACACATTTTTCATCAACTTGTTTCTCACGACCAATTCATCAATCAATGCGTTTTGTGGCCAACGGTCGTACCATGCTGAATATACCGGTTCTCGTTAGATCACCGAAGTCAAGCATCATTGGGTGCGGTCAGTACTTGGGTGGGTGGCCACCTGGGAACACCGCGTGCCGTTGGCAAATTTGGGACTTGAATGGCCGAGTGTCTAGCGCTCTGGCGCTCGGTGCCACAGGTTTCGGGTTCGAATCCCGGCGGTGCCATGGATGTTTGTAGTGGTTCGGAATCCACTTTAAGCTGTAGGTCCCAGTCTCCTATGACTGTAAGAGCGTCACGGAGCAAAAGTCAGGCTTCTACCTACGGGTGCTCCATCACAACAGAAGCTGCTTCCTTCCCCTTCAATCATGAGCACGTATGGGCTCGTGGGCTTGGCCAGCCAAGTGGGATAAGAAACAACAACAAACATGCGTTTTGTTTGTTTCTTATCCCACTTGGTAGACAGCGGGAGGATTTTCAGGGGAACCACCGTGCTTTGTTGGACCGTATGAGAGAAAAGTCGGGCAAACTCCCACCAGGTAGTCTGCTTTACGATGGGATCTGATGGCCGAGTGGCTAGCGCTCTGGCGCTCGATACCACAGGTTTTGGATTCGAATCCCAACAGTGCCATGAGTGGTGGTAGTAGTGGTTTGGAACGTACTTTTAGCCGTAGATACCGGTCTCATGTGACCGCAGAATGACACTGAGCCCAATCAGACTTCTCACCTATATCATTCCAAAACTGTAAAAGGGTAACTCAGCTCTAGGCGCAGTGATGTGGTGTGGTGTGGTAGTAGTCCGATTTACGAGGCAAGATGCAGAACCCCATAAACACCATCAAGTCTCTTCGTTTTTTTTGGAACAGTGTTTAAAACAAAGCAGCCAGCGGATGGAACTTGAGCCCTAATGGTCACCAACGGCGTACGTTGCCACAGAGCCACGGGTCGGGAATAAATGTGTAATGTACATATATATATATATATATATACAATACTTATCTACGATACAAGTGTGTTTTTATATTTTTTATAAATGTAACCCCAAAACAAAAATAAATGCCAGATATTAATAAACCGTAAATTGAAATTGTTCGAAAAGAAGGAGGGAGGCTGTTAACCCCCTTCGTCAAATTTGCGTCTGCGAATAATGCCGAATGTGTTGCGTATCTGCAGTTAGATGGCCAATTGGCTAGTACTCTGTCCTTTGGTATCACAGGTTTCAGGTTCGAATACCTGGCAGTGGCATGGATGTTTGTGAGGGGTTCGGAATCCACTTTAAACTGTAGGTTCCGATCTGTTTAGCCCTCGTGTGCACAAGATGACCATAGAGCGACAAACAAAACCAAATCAAATCTGCAAATCATTTAAAACATATTTTTAAATAAATGCGAATATGTTTATATCCTAGCTGAACCTTAAATATTTTATAAACATTAAAATTTCTTTTTTTAATTATATGTTAAAAATTTTTTTAAAAATGCCGATAAAGTCATAATGCCATGACAATAAATAAGATAACAAAATTGTGAGATAATTCTTATGAATTTAATTTCGTAATCGCATTGAACTCTATCATGAATCTGTATTGCATAAAATTTTTTTATTTGAGTAAGCGAACGCCATTTTTAAAGATAAACGCGAGTTGAATCCCACAAGCAATGTTCGGTAAGTACTCTTTGACTAGTCTGTAACAGAGCCTGTACTTTCTTAACAAAGAGTAATCGCTGTAGCTTTGCAGTAACTATAGTACAAATGTGACTGGTTATTTCCATATTAAAGGAAACAGGTAAGAATATTGCATTCATTAATAGTGTGCTATTACCCATGTCGTAAACCGGTAGATACATGAATTGTGTTCGGGAATTTCTACGACATTTTTATTATTTTTTCCCCAGACAAATTATAAAAATAACATAATAATATCGTTTCGTTGTCACAAAAATGTTATGAAATTTATAAGTACTTCCAAAACATGTTGTGATGAATACAGAAGGATCGCGAAACAACGAAAGATAATATCACTTTCTTGGAAGTGCTTACGTATGCGAAAAACTAATTTCAAGATATAAATAAATAAAATTTAGGGATAAGTGAATAATATCTGATAAAAATTCTTTGACGAACGCATTTCTCTTCAATGCATTTGATTTAAATGAATTAGTTCTCTTAGCGTCAAATATTTTTTTCCCCTTCAAATGTCACTCCAGCACAGGGTTGGCCAACCCGCAGTCCGCCTTGAACATTTTTCCCGGCCCGTGAGATGTATCACACTTTTACAAAATATGTTTATTGTATAATGGCCAAAGGGTTGAAACCAATGTATTAAAAAAATACTTTATGTGCGCATCCATATATTCAAAAATTAACTGTCGAAATTATAGGAAAAAATTAACTTTGATTTTAAAATAATATTCTTGCGAATATGTGACATATATTGCCTGTTTTATTTATGGGTTTACAGTTATGAGTTTGCAGAATAATTAAATTATATTCTGCGAACTCAGGATGCATGCGCATCTTGGAACATCTAATATAACAGAGAGGGGGATACCATAGGGCTCTTGTTCGAGTCTCGGCGGTGCCATAGATCTTGGTAGAGGTTCGGCATTTACTTTAAACCGGAGGCTCCAATCTAATATGATCGTAGAGCGTTGTGGGGGCATTGTTACTCTACGTCCGTAGCATATCTTCAGGCTACACGTGTCCCCTGGGTAGTGCTAAATGAGTAACGTTGGGGCAGCCGTTGCTTATGGCATAAAGATTAACTGTCTCTGTATTGTCAGCTGTATTAGAACTACAACAACGTATCGAGCATTTCAGGTTGAAGTGTTAAGGATCTAAAAACGCAGCATAATTTTTGATTTTTTTCCAATAGCGATTCAGTGATTTTTAATAATAATTTTTGTTTCTGATAAGTGCAAATTATATCAAATCCCAGAAATTTAAAGCATGTGGACATAGTACTGTTTACAATATTATGAAATATAATTATTTATAATATATTATATGGGGCCTCTTGGCCGAGTGACTAGTGCTATGGAGCCTGGTGCCACTAGCTTCGGGGTTGAGTCCCGGTAGTGCCATAGATATATTTGATGGTTCGGAATCCACTTTAAACCCTAGATCCCGGTATAATATGTCTATTGGGCTTGGAGTTGACAACCTTACCTCATAAAAAGAAAACATCTCCTATCTAGAATTTTGCCATTAGGCGGATGGCCTTGACCCACAATGGGGCTGTTGCGCCAAGGAAGAAGAATATTACATACATAAATATAAATTACAAAATAACAAAGTAGAACTGAAAATTGAACTTAAAACACAGCCCTTTTGTACAGCAAGAGTCACTATCGGTATTCGCTGCACGAAAATGGTGTAACAAAAGCGATTGGTTGACAATCCTACCACATAAAATGAAAACATCTCCTGTCTCGAAATCTGCCAGTAGGTAGACGGCCTTGGCCCACCACGGGGCTGCGGCGCCAATGAAGAATAATTACATATGGACGAAAAACAAAGAGAAACTGACAAACTGAACTTGAAACACAACCCTTTTGTACAGCAAGAGCCACTACCGGTATTTGCTGTAAGCAAATTGTGCAATAACATCATCATGGCTTTCGCAATACAAAAACTATTCGCAAACTATCTCACTTTCATACCTTTCAAACAACGATAAAAAAGAAACTGTTCAATTTAAATATAGATGCATCAAAGTAAAATAAAAAAACTCGATCTTTATTGAATAACTTATATAACTTTGTGTTGATATATCTTATCCGGGCCTGAATGGCCGAGTGGCTAGGGCTCTGGCGCTCGGTACCACAGGTTTCGGGTTCGAGTCCCGGCGGTACAATGGATATTGTAGTGGTTCGGAATCCACTTTAAAACCGTAGGTCCCGGTCTAACAGGATCGTAGAGCGTTGCGGGGGCATTGTTACTCCGCCTTCGTGGCTTATCTTCAAGTGACACGCGCCCCCTGGGTGAGTAACGTCTGTGCAGCGCTTGCCTTAAGGCATCCAAGACAGCTGTTTAAGTATTTGCCAGCTGCATTGGAATAAAAAAAAACTATAATGATAATTTTTTTTTCGCGTGGATTGCGAAAACAGCAGCTTTATTTGCGCATTCGTTAAACAATGAAATTGATCTCTGTTCATGCGGCTTTGACCGAGACAAGATCTTTTCCTCGATTTCATCCCTCACATTTGATTTTTCCGTCTCGGTATGCTTCGCTTCATTTCTACCAACCTCGGTCGTACTTTTCGGACGCAATTCCCCCGGACCTGCTTTCGACCGGATCTGTTCACAAAAGTAAAGTTGAAATTCTAATAGATATCTTTAATGTCTCGAACTCTGTCAGCTATTATTAGAATTCGATCTCAAGATAGTTTAGTTCAGTGCATGCCATCATAAAACTAGTGTTAATACGAGAAAAATATAGCTGAATTATGAATGCTTTAATATTATGGATAATTAGCATTTATTAATATGAAAATAACAAAATTTTACTAATTTTCTTCTCTGTTTTACTTAAATAATCGATTACATTATTAAAAATTTCTCATTTTTTTTATGTTTCAAAAGTTTAATACGTTATTTTAAATTATTCAGTTTTAATTCAATTACTCAATTTCTCCAGCCTGAACCTTTTTACGCACTAGAACGGCAGATATCTAAAGTTCAGGTTTACGTAGGGTTCACAGTTGAAAACATTTCATATTTTTTGTTAAATTTAGCATTCTTATCATGATTATTTATTGATTGATTTAAATAAATTAAAGATTTTATTTTATTATTTAAACTAAATTTTTACTGTGATTTTGCTCTAAGAAAATAAGTTACCTCTCTTGAAAATAATTTGAAATTTTTTTCTTCTTATCCTCGTGACCCCTTAAAAATATATATATATCAAAAAACGATATATTGTTTTTTCTCAATTATGTAAAATAATGTTTTTTTTTAATTTATCGTTCATATCATGATTATTTATTGATTGATATAACTAAATTGAAGATGCGATTTTATTGTTTTGCCTAAACGTTTACTGTGATCCTATTCTAAGAAAAGAATTTACTTCCTCTTGAAAATAATTTGAAATTATGAAATAGGAATTCATTTTTAAAAGATTAAAAGAAATTGAAACCCTTAAAACGGTAAAGAAGCATTTAAAATGTTTCTTCTTAAATGCATCTACTATTGATTCACGGATACAAATAACGCGTATTACTTATTATAATACTTATTAAAAGTATCAGTTAAATTGTATGAGCTTTTTAACTTATTCCTTTTGAAAGATAAGATAAAAAACTGATACAATTTAACTGATACTTTTAAAACTGATACTCTTTAAAACGATAAAATTTATTTTTGTAAACACTTAAAGTTAAAAATCTATATGCACTCTTTTGATAAGAATTCTATAAATAATAATCAATAACATTATTTTATGAATGTTTTGCAGTTTATTTTGAAGGCGAAGGGTGGATTAAACCCACCTTTGGCCTATTTATATTTTTATATATTGATGTGTTTTTGCTGTGTTTATATGTGGAAATCTTGAACTGATCCGTATAACACGCTTGTAATGACATTATAAAAGCTAATAATACTACTGTGCCCAAAAAATTATTTTTTTTTTTCAAAAACTTTTTATTTATTCTTCCAAATTTATTTCATCGCCTTCAAAGTAATTCTCAGCGAACATAATGCACTTATGCCAACTTTTTTCCAATCCTCAATGCATGCTAAAAAGTCGGATAAAAACCTGGGGTGGTCTTTTGAGTTTAGGGAATAGCCAGAGGTCGCACGGTGTGAATACGGGAGGTTGTGGAACGATATGGGTTTCATTTTTGGCGAAAACGGCACGAAGAATCAATGCAGTGTGAGCTGGCGCATTCAGTGTTTCGGTACCAATCGATATTTGTTCAGGCCCAAAATGAAATTGAACGATCCTTTCGAAATTACAACATCAGTAGCAAGGTCTCTCATTGTAAATCGATGCTTTGCAAGCAATAAATCTTTAATTTTTTTGGACGTGAGCTTCTTTGGTTGAGGATGAGGGTCGACCAGAACGTTCTTCGTCTTCAACGCGTTCTCTGCCTTCTTTGAACTGTTTATACCACTTCTAAACATTGCTTTCCGATATAGGAATGCTCACCGAATGCCTTCTGCAACATTTTATACGTTTCCGCAAACAAAATTGAATGCAAGTTCTTTCATCAATTTATTCAGACATTTCAAAAATCGCCGGAATCATTTTGAGCGTCTCACAAAGCCAAGCGTAACTCAAACGCTAACGAATGTTTTGACGTCAGATTTCACACAGATGTCAAGGAAAGTACCAGCAACCTAAAAAAGAAGAAAAAAAAATGAAATTCTATAAGCCCTGGGAATTTTAAATTGAAAATGGGTCTTACTTTTTGGACACAGTAGTATATAGATGCTTTAAATGGAAGCAAAAATGTACTGCTTACTAAGCATTCCTGAAATTAAAATATGAATTGCAATATAAAAGTGTTCGATATGATTTTACTGATCTTAATAAATAAATACTAATAAAGAATTAACTTTCAGTTTTAATTCACTTTTAATTAGATGTTATTGTATATTCCTCTTTATAGAAATATTTATCAGATGAAAAGTAGCAATATCTAGTTTAGAAATTCATTAGAGCAATTTTTTTATTTTCTACGAATTTTTCCAAAGAGATTTCTAAATATCTATTTATATCTGCAGGGGGATTATAATTACAGTACCCCTTTCAAAATGCTGTAAAAAAAAACCACTCGTCACAAAGAGTTCAAATTTGAACTGAAGATACTTGAAGAAGGGGAAAACGGTACGGCATCAAAAAAAATTCCAAAGTGTATTAATAGATGGCGCTGTAAGAGGCCTAAAGAAAGTGAATTCGGCTGCCAATGATATTTTGAATTGAAATGACAACGTATTTGTCATAAATTGCACGTTAAACCCACTGTAGTGTTCAATGTGCTCGATTGTTTGGGTTTTTTGAAGAAAAAAGGGACTTCCAAGTCATTCAACAGATGTGACACTGTTAGTGGACCACCACGGCAGGGTCATATCACTTTGGATGGGAAAAATCGGCGGAACTTTTTTCTGGTGCCGTATCATTTCCCTCTTCTCCAAGTATCTTCAATTTAACTTTGAACTCATTGTGACGAGTGGTTCTTTTTTTACAGCATTTTGGAAGTGGGACTTTAATTATAATCTCCCTGTATATGTTTTTCTTAATTTTATTATTCCATGATTTAAAAAAAAGCTAATCTTTGATTGAAATAAACGTAGTGAATTTCAGAAATTAAAATTAGAAACCGAAAAGAGATATTGAAATTTAATAATATTTTGAAATAATAAAGAAGCAACTGCTATATCAGATCTGGATAAAATATAAATATAATTATATATAAAAATAGGAATTGTACCAGAATTTAGTTGTCTGTTTAGCTTTTGGAGAGAAAATAAACTAATTTTGGAATTAACTGTTTCTTCTTAAATGTTAAAAAAAACAGGAGAAAATATTTGATTGAAGTAGAGGAATTTAGTTTTTAAATGAGTATTTTTTTACAAAAATTTATAAAATAACAGTGAGGGGCCTAATGACCGAGTGGCTGGCCCCCTGGAGCGCGGTACCGCCTGTTTCGGGTTCGAGTAACGACAGTGCCATAGATGTTTGTAGTGGTTCTGATCCACTTTAAACAGTAGGTCCCAGTCTAATAGGATCGTATAGCGTTGTGGGAGTAGTGTTACTCCACGTCCGTAACCTATCTTCAAGCTGCACGTGCCCTCTGGGCAGCGCTAAATGAGTAACAGCGGTGCAGTCCTTGCTTATGGCATAAAGGTTAACTGTTTCTGTATTGCCAGTTGCATTAGAACAACAAAAACAGTGAAGGTAATCGAAAAATTAATGTAATCTGAAAGATTTTGGTTCACGATAAAAAATTACCTAAGCATTTTATTCTTTAACTTGCCAGAATTACCCAAGCAGTTTCTGTCCAATTTGAACTAAACTTTTCACTTTATTTCTTACTTAACTAACTTATTTTAATGCAATACTTCCTTATGAACTACATTTTATCATCTTATAGATTGGCGAGTAGATACATAAATTCTTTAGATTTCCTACTCGAGAAAAAAAAAATTAATATCACGATATCTTAATTTTTATCCTTGTGCCTTATTTTTAGTGATAGTAAATGCTTATCTTATAGGAAATTGCAGTCTTTTAAAATAAAATGGCAGTTAATCCTTCGATTAAATATTGGTTTTTTCTTTATCTTTTCCTGTCATTATTTTCACTTCAATTATATTGTTTCTTTTTCCTAATGCAGCTGGGGAATACATAGACCGTGATCTTTTATGCCATAAGGGCTGCACCGCTGTTAGAACCGACACAGAAATGACGCCGTTGGTCTGCGTATACTCGCAGGACGGCCGAATAATTTAACATTAATAAAAAACAATTAAAATAAATACGAAAATTAATACTAAAACAAACAACTAATTTACTTTTACTTTTAATGAATACTAATATATACAATTACACTTAAATTTAAAATTTTTACAGGATTTTAAATTGGCACTTAAAACAGAATTCATAAAAAATGTTTATAGAGAAATAATCATAATATTATTACGCATACCTCAAACGAAATATTCCCATCTGTGTGGTTTACCAGCAGCGTCGAAAACCGATCTCTGAAGGGGCTCGCAGCAGAATTGAAGATCATCCATGTAGTCTGTCTCGCAGAACAAAATTTTGTGTACCAGGCCCACGTCCTGTTCCAGATAGCTCTCTCTCTCCTTCTCTCTCAACGGGGTCTTCCTTTCTGCTCGCAAAACTCTTCCCCCACCAAACTGACCGGCTTTCTTTTGGACCTCACCGTTTGAACGGGAGGTAGCGTCATCTACCATTCCTGGATTCATCCAAAAAAAAAGGAAATATACCCTACCCACACACAATAGGATAATTACCAGTTACAACAACCGCGTTACTCACTTAGCACTACCCAGGAGGTGCGTGTAGCTTGAAGATAAGCCGCGGACGCGGAGTAACAATGCCCACGTAGCGCTCTACGATCATATGAGACCGGGACCTACGTTTAAAGTGGATTCCGAACCACTACAAATATTTATGGTGCCGCCGGCACTCGAACCCGAAAACGGGGGTACCAAGCGCTAGCCGCTCAGCCATCAGACCCCTTCAATGATGTTTGGTAGCTGTTTCACGAGCATTATTGATTCATCATATAATATTGATGAATCTAAATTTCTCAACAAATTCATTGGGGATTCTATTTATAATGTTAAGTAATGTAAATGCCTTCCTGGCATTTCCTGCATTTCCGGGAAAATTACCCCTTTCGTTTACATCAACCATTGAATCGATTGATTTATATATCCCCCCCCAAATCTCTTCTGTAATCGGAAATTCAGCCCTAAAATTCAAATTAATATTCATGACTGTCAATTAGAAATAAAATCAGAATAAAAAAAAATTGCCAATTCATGTTTTTCGGAATATATACCAGGGGTGACCAAGCAGAGGTTCAACCTTGAACATTTTTCGCACCCGTGAGATTTATCACGCTTTTACAAAATATATTTATTTTATAATGGCCAAAATAGTGAAAGTCAATGTATTAAAAAACTACATTATGTATGCATCCTTATATTCAAAAATTAATTGTCGAAATGATGAGAAAAAATTAACTTTGATTTTAATATACCATTCTTGCGAATATATGATAGATATTAATAGATATTGATAATATTAGACATAATATATGGCAGATATTGATATATATATGAAATAAACACAAATTTTCCAATTTGTGAAATCTGGTACAAAAAAGTTGTTAGCGCTTTTGGTTCAACTTAAACCTGTGAATGATTTTTTTCGAAAATGAAATTGACCCAACACATAACGGACGCTAACCTGCAACACCCATTACGATGTGCAAATTGAGATCGATTTGCAAAAGCTAAGTGAAAGAGTGGAGAAACAAATATTGCACTAGTAGAATATATATTTTTGAATGATTTATTTTTTTTTTCATTTATATATATATATATATATATATATATATATATATATATATATATATATATATATATATATATATATATATATATATATATATATATATATATATATATATATATATATCATTTTTAGTGTTATATTTCTTTACAATGTGCATTTAGTATCGTTATTATTACATTATCTATATTTACATGTAAGAATAATAACTCATAATGGGCCTGAATGGCCCAGTGTCTAGCGCTAGGGCGCTCGGTGCCACGGGTTTCGGGTTCGAGTCCCAGCGGTGCCATGGATGTTCGTAGTGGTACGGAATCCACTTTAAGCCGTAGGTCCCGGTTTCCTATGACTGTAAGAGCGCCACGGAGCAGAAGTCAGACTTCTACCTACGGGTGCTCCCTCAGAACAGAAGTTGCCGTCCTTCCCTCCATCCCTGAGTAGACTACTCACGGGATGCCCATCCCGCACTGCAGGTCACTGAGAATATGTCACAACAATTACTCGTAATGCTTCGATTGCACTCATAATGCTTCTCCAAAAAAATGTCTCTAGTGGGTCTAAGTCAAATATGGAGATATATAATTTTATATGCTCCCCTCGGAGTTAGGATGCATTTCCGAAGTGGCCAGCAAGATCATTTGGGTTGGCCAACCCTGATCTAAGGGGCTATTTTCAACCTGGATATACTTTCAGATCCGGGTAGTTCAGGATTCCGAGGTCGATCGTGGCCCTTTATTGTTATATTCGGTTTAAACCTATCCAAGACCTATCAAATGAGAGGTTGATAAATCCCCAACTTGTCTGGATCTCAAGATTTAACGGAAGGAATCGAACGCTCGGATTCCAGCCCAACTCGACCTCCCATCTTGCTGTCGCTTCATGGTGCGCGACCCCCTTCCTTCCATTAGAATCTTTCGACCTTCTTCTATATGATGACAGATTTAGATTCTCCAAATTATGTATAGTTCTGAAGTTATTAACTTTTTAAACCTAATGACCCAATCCTGAACGGACTACATGTGCTGATTTTACAAATATTTTCACATCAAAAAATATTTTATAACATGGAATGATATTTAATTTATTTTCTTTGCTAAGAAATTTTTTTTTTTTTTTACAATTAGCTTGAAAACCACTCCAAATGCAATAAGAGTAAGAATAATTATAGTTAGATGTTGAATTCTATTCAATACAGATATTGATCTAGATAGAAATTGAATTCTATTAAATCCTCCACAGCTGCAAAAAGAATAATTGAGTTTTTATTTTCTTGTAGTGCATCAATCATGGTTTTTTATGCTGCATATATAAATTTTATAATAATTTTACAAGTTATTTGTACATTTCGTCGTGGTTTTTTTTCCTTGCCTTTTAAAAGTTAGTTTTTTAATAAAATTCTGTTAAGGGTTTTTCTTTTCCATCGGCAATGCAAACTTTGTTTTTGCTTCGCTACAAATTCCATACGATGCCAATTTCGGTTTAATATTTCATGTCACATGAATTTCGGGAAAGTTGCAAATTCAGTCACGTTCTCCTTTCTAATGTTGATACTATAGCAATACATTTTTCTAATGCAGCTAGCAAACACTTAGACAGCTTGGTCTTGAATGCCTTAAGGCAAGCGCTGCACAGATGTTACTCACTTTGCATTACCTAGGGGGCGCGTGTAACTTGAAGTTACAGACGCGGAGTCACAATGCCCCCGCAACGCTCTACGATCCTATTAGGACCGGGACCTACGATTTAAAGTGGATTCCGAACCACTACAAACATCCGTGGCACCGCCGAGACTCGAACACGAAACCTGGGGTACCGAGCGCCAGAGCGCTAGCCATTCGGCCATTCAGGCCCCCTATAGCAATACATTGAAATGCCAAAAATGACTGATATGCCTAACGCAAGTAGATAAATTGTTAATTAGTTCATTCAGATTGGAGATACAGGGGTCGTGATAAAATATTCTTCCGAATTAATTTGTTGAAAGATATAAGGTATATCAACATCAAGTTTACAAATTTATAGGAGGGTTAAATTATAATTATATAATATCTATCTATAATTATGTATATCAGTGCATGATATCTAAGTTATATATATAATATATATATATATATATATATATATATGTATATAAACTTAGACAACAAGGAATCACAAAGGTAGGAGAGGCTTTCTTGATCTGGTAGTGCACTTAGAAAGCCCTACAAGGGCTGTTTATTAATCAGTGTACAACAGTAAAAGTAAGTAATATGGACAGCATTGACAAAGGTGAACTACTGTTTCACGTTTTTTTATTCACGCTCTAAATGATGCTACAAATTCTATTGTCATGGTACGCAGGTACTCAACTTGGGTTGCCCTGTACCAGACTAGAATCCCAACAGTCACATCTTACGCCAGCTCTCTGGCGAGTAGTCTTCTCAGACAACTACTGGTGCAAGCAATTCAAAGAAGTAGTGTCAGGAATGTCGCTTCTTCTGATATTGTACAAGAACTACTCTATAATTTGCAG
The DNA here is from genome assembly GCA_021605075.1 of Caerostris darwini. NCBI lineage: Eukaryota > Metazoa > Arthropoda > Arachnida > Araneae > Araneidae > Caerostris > Caerostris darwini. The sequence goes on along the minus strand of BPLQ01010624.1, from coordinate 400,976 downwards.
GTCTGTGAATCAGATGCCTAACTGATACTTCTGTGTTCGTATGATCAGTCGTCCTACTGCTTCAGTGTGGGAAACGAAGAGTCTCTTATTTTTAATACCCTCCATGACGTCTAGAAGGCAATTCTAGATGATTCCGTGTAATCTAGATGTACCTTAACTGTCCTAAAAGTTTGTTAACCTGGTATTAGACATCCTATAGGATTAAATCAGTGGTGTACAGCATTGGCGATAAAACATTTGTATTAAAAAAAATGAAAAATCAGTTAATGTTTAATTTTGGCAATTGGAAATATCCAAAATTGATCCTATTTTTCACATGCATATAATACTAAATTTATCATATCGTTTAGGGGCCTGATGGCTAGCTCTCTGGCGCTCGGTATCACAGGTTTCAGGTTCAAGTCCCGGCGGTGCCATGGATGTTTGTAGGGGTTCGGAACCCACTCTAAACCATAGGTCCCGGTCTATTAGGATCGTAGAGCTTTGCGAGGGTAGTGTTACTGCTCGTCCGTAGCAAGTGACACGCACCCCCTGGATAGTGCTAAGTGAGTAACGTCGGTGCAGCGCTTGCCTCAAGGCATCCAAGACAACTGTCTAAGTGTTTGCCAGCTGCATTATAAAAAAATCATATCGTTAATCTTTATTTTTTTGTGAAAGGGGAGCACTTTTTCGAGTGAAATATTTAAGTGCTGGGAGCTCATCGGACTTCCAGAGCAGAAGAACAAAAGGGTAGCTCTCCAGTGGATACCCAGCCACTGCGGTAACGAGCAGGCCGATTTCCTTGCTCCAAAGGGCACTCAATTGTTTCAACCAAATTTTTCTGGAACAGTGCACTATTCTGTAAAACTATAAATAAAAAACATATATAATGAAAATGAGGCTCATTTTCAGAGCTACGGGAGTGAGACAGAGCTGGATACAATGCCAGACAAACCTCGTCGAAATGCAGTAGCTCTTTTCAGACTCGTAACAGGGCATGACTGTATGAGTGAACACTTATATCGTACAGGTGTATAGGACCATCTCTACTGTCGTCTTTGTGGCTCGAATAAGCCTAAGAATAGGAAACACCTGCCATGCTGCAAGATACTCCATGGCACTGACTCCGAGATGTGCCAGAGAGCTCTTAAGGCGATGACTTCGGTCTTCACTTCAGCCGAGTTTTGATGTTTTTGTTCTTTCTTTGCTGTATTTTTTTCAGTATGTGCTGGGTCTGGTGGCCGAATGGCTAACATTCTGGCGCTTGGTACAACAGGTTTTGTGTTCGAATCCCGGCGGTGTCATGGATGTTTTGTAAGGTTTAAATATTATTATTATATAACCACGAGAGGTCGCGGCTGTAACTGGTAACTGTGACCTCAACTGTGGGGTCCGGTATGGTAAGCAGTTGCGGTGAGATCTTCAGACCACGAGGTGAACGCTAGGAGCGCCAGATCGAAACAGACAGTCAGGGACCGGCTTTTGGTTTTTAACTATTAATACTATTGTAGTAGATGCACAGGGTGCCATGTGTATGTATGTATTAATAATGTAAATAGAAAGAGAGTATTTCATCCTGACACAACTAGCTGCTAGTATAGCAGCTTACAGTTTGTAGTAGTTGGGAATCCACTTTAAGTCGTAGGTCCCGGTCTCATATGACCGTAGAGTTTCACACCCAATCAGACTTCTCACCCACATCCTTCCCAAACTGTAAAGGTTCAACTCAGGTCTAGGCACAGTGATGATGTGGTATGGTGTAGTGGTAGTATATATATTTACTCCCCGCCATTGTAAATTAAAAAATTCCGTGAAATATTTAAAAACTGTTTATTGCTATTTTATTGTGAAATATTTAAAAAACCTTTGCTGAATATTGGAAGCCTATATGTTGATGGAATATTTTTATATATTTTTCGCTATTTTCAAATAAATTTATTGGGATAACTATTTGCAAGATTAGTGAGGATAAACATGTAGATAGATTATGTTTGATCGTATTTTTTGTCGTGAATTTTTTACAGAATGAGATGTTTTTATCCAGATAATACATCTAATTCTACTCTACCAGAAAAAAATTTGGGCATTTATTTTATGTTTTCTTCAATCAACTAAACTGCCAAAATTGTGTTACAATTTTGATAATTTTTTTTTTTTTCCTTATCGTCATAGAATGTTGAATATGGCTTAAAGTTTATAAGAAGTTGGTTAGTAGTATTATATAATTATAACAGGTGGGCTGAAATATTCGTAGGCTGACACACAGATGGCGCTACTAGCATTTAATCCACATGATTTTTAGTTAGCCCTAACCTTCAAAAGACTGTATAAATTTGACAGCTGTTGCACTATTACTATGTGAATTATAGCATTTTTAGTGAAGCAACTTTTGTTTGTTTGAAAAAATAGATAAAAAGGAATTTCGAGTGTTAATAAAGCATTGCATTTTGGCCAAAAAAAAAATACTATTGAAGCCAAGGCTTGGCTTGATAAACATTATTCGGGCTTTGCACCAGGAAAATCAACCGTAGAGAAGTGGTTTGCTAAATTTAAACGAGGCGAAATGAGCACCGAGGACGATGCCCGCAGTGGTCGCCCCAAAGAGGCTGTTACCGACGAAAACATCAAAAAAGTCCCCAAAATAATTTCTGATAACCGTAAAGTGAAGTTGATTGAGATAGTTGAGACCCTGAAGATATCAAAGGAACGTGTTGGACATATCGTGAATGAATATTTGGATATGCGAAAACTCTGTTCAAAGTGGGTGCCGCGCGAGCTCACAATCGATCCAAAACAACAACGAATGGAGGATTCTAAGCAGTGTTTGGAGCTGTTCAATCGTAATAAACCCGAATTTTTGCTTTCGATATGTGACAATGGATGAAACATGGCTCCATCATTTCACACCGGAGTCCAATCGACAGTCAGCCGAGTGGACTGCACGTGATGAACACTAAAAATACTATAACTCACATACTAATAATGCAACAGCTGTCAAATTTATACACGCGTCTTTTGAAGGTTAGGCCTAACTAAAAATCACAAGGATTTAATACTACCTATGAAACTAAAAATCATATGGAATTAATACCTGTGAACTTTTCAGCCCACCTGTTAGGTAAAAATTTGTTTTTAAGAAAGCATGAAAAACATTCTACGTCTATTTTGTTTTATGTGTCTAATATATCATTGCGACTTTTTTATATTATATAGACATAAAAAAACATGGAAATTCTCCCCTTTCATATGGACCATGTCCCAGAATTTTTTACGAAAAAGTGTGAGTTGGAGCTGAAGGAAACTCCTGAAAATAAAGTAAAAAGCATCGAAGAACTGAGAACTATGCTGAAAAGTATGTGTTTGATTTATTAGTATGTAAAATACTTACCCTTATTACTATAATTATATCTTCTACAATAGTTTTGTGGCATCGGTCCCTAATTGTACCGAATTTAAACTTAAATTCTTTTAACTTTAATTTTTATTTTGTATCTTAGTTTTATTTATTAATTTTTTTAATTTTTAGAGCACCATATATTTAATTTTTTTTAACTTTATCTTTTATCTAATACTAACATTTAAGCAGCCAATTAAAATTGTAAATTTATATATGAATTAAGATGGAGAGGTTAAGGGGTTATTGGTACTACGTTATCTGTAGGCCAGCTGCCAGATTTATTAAATAATGTTTATGCAAATTGAAATAGTCACTTATTGATAAATTTATACTGAATAGATCTTAATTTAAAAAAAATTTAGATCTTTTATTTCCCTTAAAAAACAAATAATATAATTTTTTTTTTTTTTTTTTTTTTTAAAGTCAATTCCTACTTTTTTTCCCACTCTATTGCAGAAAGTCCTTTATAAATAATTTTCATTCATTTTTTTTAAGTTTATCTGGCGCCATCTATTGGTAGATATATGCAACTTAAATCTAAAAAAAAACAAACTAAAATGAATTAATTAAATTTAATGAATGAATGAATATTTGAAAAAAACTGTATTCACATCCAGTGTCATCCACTACAAGTTAAAAAAAATGTATTCGAACTGGAGTGGATGAATGAAAAGTATTTTATGAACGAGTGAAAATGTGAACAAGATATATATAGGGAGAGTGTGAGCTAATAGAAGGAATTGAATAACACAGAATTTTTTTTTAAACTTTTCTCCACAAAGGTGTAGTCAATGAGTCCTAGGCTAGTAAGCTTTCCTACCTCAAATTGTCCATAATAATAGTCACAATTGCCATTTCTCGGACCACATTCAAAGTCTAAAAGAAATCCATATTCCAATTTTTACCCTGATAAATTGAATTAACTAATGAATTTTGTCCACCAACTTCGCTGATCATCTTACTTAATCTTTACTATACTTATTATCTTACTTGTCTATCAAAAATTGAGAGAGCATAGCTAGTACATTAATAAAAGATTAAGAAGAAAATATTGAGTTCATTTTTAAAATTCCATCAATATGAGATATGTGAGTGACAATTTAAGTGTGAAATGACCTGTTTTTCATCTACTGATCACATTATTCAACAAAAGAATATTTAAAAATTGCTTATATTGCTTTATTTAATAGTTGTAGTATAAATATTGGACCTAATGGCAAAGTGTCTGGCCCTCGGTGCTACAGGTTTCGGGTTCGAGTAATAAGTCAATAATGAGGAAAATTTATTTGAAAGATAAAAAATAACCATGAAGATAATCTTACTGTGGGCCTGAATGGCCGAGTGGCTAGCGCTCTGGCGCTCGGTACCACAGGTTTCGGATTCGAGTCTCGGCGGTGCCATGGCTGTTTGTAGTTGTTCGGAATCCACTTTAAAAAGTAGGTCCCGGTCTTAATATGATCGTAGAACGTTGCGAGGGCATTGTTACTCCGCGTCCGTGGCTTGTCTTCAAGTTACACGCAACCTCTGGGTAATGCAAAGTGAGTACGTCTGTGCAGCACTTGCCTTAAGGCATCTAAAGACCAAGCTGTCTGTGTTTGCCAGCTGCATTAGAAAGAAAAAGATAACCTTACTGTCTTCAAGGCTATTTTTTACTATAATCTTATTATGTGAATGATAAGAGTAAAATAAAGCGGTTAGATTTTTCCTGTACATTGTACCCTCAATTGAAAAGTGATGTTTTTCCTAATATTGCGCAGTTTCAAATTTACATTTATGACGTTGGCAAAAAAATTGTTATTTCAAAAAGTGCTTTTTGATTTTATGTATTATTTAATTAATGCATAAATGAAATTTTTTTTTTTGATAAATTAAAAGGAAACTTTTAGGAATTATCGTGTTACCGATCGATTACCGTAAACAAAGATAAAATTATAATTTTGCAATGTGGAAAATAAAATGTTTAAAAACCCATTTATGTAGCATTATAACATTATAATATTTTCATCAGGTAGTATTAAAAAAAATTACAATACTTAAAACAGTGGTTTTTGAAGTTTGACGATTGTACATAACTAGACCAGTGGTTCTCAAACTTTTTGAAGTCGGGACGCATTAAAATCCTACCAATAATTGTAGGCACACTATGCACTATGCTGTGTCCACAAAGTAAGACCAATTTTCAGTTTAAAATTTCCGAGTCTTATGGAATATCTTTTTTTTTAGGTTGTTGGCACTGTTCTTGACATCTGTGTGAAATTGCACGTCAAAATATTCATGAGTGTTTGAGTGACGCTTGGCTATGTGAGACGCTAAAACTGATTCCGGCGATTTTTGAAATGTCTGAATTCATTGAGCAAAGAACTTGCATTCCATTTTTTTTGCGGAAACGTATAGAATATTGTACAAGGCATTCGGTGACCATTCCTATATCGGAAAGAAATGTTTAGAAGTGGTATAAACAGTTCAAAGAAGGCAGAGAAAGCTTTGAAGACGAAAAGTCCTCTGGTCGACTATTCACCTCAACCGACGAAGCTCACGTTCAAAAAATTAAAGATTTTGTGCTTGCAAGCCGTTGATTTAAAATTAGAGACCTTGCTGCTGATGTTGGAGTTTCAAAATTCCATTTTAAAAGATGTTTTGGGCCTCAAACGCATCAAATCTCGATTGGGACCGAAGACACTGAATGCGCCAGCTCACACTGCATTGATTCTTCGTGATCTTTTCGCCAAAAATGAAACCCATATCGTTCCACCAGCACCGTATTCACATCGTGCGACTTCTGGCTATTCCCTAAACTTGAAAGACCACTCCGGGACACCGTTTTGAGTCGATTGAAGATATTCAACGTGAATCTCCGCGCCCTTTGAAGGCCATACCTGCCGATGACTTTTTAGCATGCATTGAGGATTGGAAAAAAAGTTGGCATAAGTGTATTGTGTCCGGAGGGGATTACCTTGAAGGCAATGAAATAAATTTGGAAGAATAAAGAATTTTTGAAAAAAAAAAATAATTGGTCTTACTTTTTGGACACAGTAGTATACAAATTTGTGAAAAATAAGTTCTAAAAATGAAATCAAACATAACAGAAAAAACTGGATTAAAAAAAAAAAAAGGGAATCCTACCTTAAATTCATTCATTCTTATCTTTATGACAAACATCTGTTTGATGTGTCCCAGCGATTTTTTTCAATGTTTCGACATATATTTGAAAAACAAATTCTCATTTCCTCTTCAATACATTAAAGATTTCCTCTCTTTGAACACCTAACTGTGGTTAGGGCAGAAAATTCTTATTCACATAAATATGATGTTGGAAATTGTCATAAAATGTTCAAAGCCTTTTTAGATATTGAAACATATTCTTCTTTTATAGAAGTCTAAAAGGTTTCAAGAGACAAATTTTTATGATAAATATTATTTTTCTTCGGCTAATATTAAATCAAAATCACTTGAAGTTTCCATGAACGTGTTTCTAATCCAATCTTTTTGTTCAGTGTTAAGTGACGGAAAATAAGAACTCAATTTTTCTCCTAAACTTGTTAAATGTTCAACTATTATTGGAAGTGTTGCATTTATGCAAGTGTTACCACTGAAAACATTTACAAGTTACCTTCAACAGTTTTTCTTTTTTAAATCTGTAGTTTTCTCTGAAATGCTTTCATTTTGTCGGTGGATGCGGTTTGGTTTGTTGCTCTACGGACATCTTGTGCACACTTTAGGCTAAATGTACCGGGTCCTACAGTTTAACGTGTACAACCAACAAACATTCATGCCACTGCCAGGATTCGAACCTGAACCATTCGGTACCAAAGGCCAGAGCGTTAGCCAGTTGGCCATCAGGCTGCCTGTCAGTGGACGTGAGAATATTTTTTCCTTTCCCCTACTTGCTAATATTCAAAATATTGAGCTGTTCAAATATATCGGCCAAATATTGTAACCTTGCAATTCAGAATTCACATTGAGAGAGGTCTCAAAAATGAAATTGACTCATCTCTTCAAAAAACGCAAGAAGTTCGTCTTTAAAGTTGTGTGCAGAGGAAGTCCTTTCCCCCCTTGACTGCCAGCGGCCTGATGGCCAATTGGCTAGCGCTCTGGTCTTTGGTACCACAGGCTTCAAGGTTTGAATACTGGCGGTGGCATAAATGCTTGTGAGTGGTTCGGAATCCACGGTACTGTAGGCCCCTAACTAGCTTAAAGTGTGCACAAAATGATCGTAGAGCAACAAACCAAATCCTTGGCAGCCACCTCACCTCGGTGTGTAAAAAAAAAAATAGCGTCTGTGTTGTGAATCCATAACGATGAGAAGCTTTTAAACTAAATACAATTTGTCAGGTCTTATTGTAATAAAATTTGCCATCTGAACAACTTGATGTAAAACTTATCTAAAATTTTCTCCTAATATTGTTGCTACCAAAGCCCAAAATATGGAGAAGAAAAAAGTTATTATAAAATTCTCTCTTTTTTTGCGTGTTAAGGGCCTTACATCTTTTGTATTTAGAAAAGAGTAAGGCCCTTAACACGGCCTACCTCATTTAAGCAAATTCCTACGTGACTGTTTCATGTTAACTGGCATTTATGAAGACAAAATGTTAAAAACTTCTTCACCTTTTGTAGACACAATTAATTCTTTGTAAAAATGAAACTGATTTATGCTAAGAAAAGAAGGATGCTGAGAGTTGCGCTTTGTTGGTAACTCCTCAACTTTCAATGCAAAATTTGAAAACTGAACTTTATAATTGTGCAAATTTTTCTGGATATCAAAGGACATTTCTATATCATGCCTATCTTCTGTATCGTTCGACAGAGGAATCTTGCTTATTTTCATTGCTGCTTCATTTTCTAGCATTGTCATGAAGATTTTCCTGCATGCAAGTAACTGACCTAAGGTACGAGTTCTCCCTTTTTAATACGCTTTTATTAGTTTAACCTGTATGTTTGTTTGTTTGTATGTATGTATGTATGTTGGTATGTATGTAACTGACTCTTTGGGCTCGATTTTGCCCTACTTTAAGCGATCAGATTTAATTTAAACGTTGTAGACTTAACAAGGACCGACAACACTAAAATATTTTGATAAGTTTATTATCTCATCATGATTAGGATCGCCAGGATTAGAGATTAAAACACACAGCCTTTGAAAAGTCATCTTGATCGGCGATCAATTTTACCCTGGAGATCTGTTTCTCCTCATACACACTATTTAAACTGCAAAGAAACATTTCATTAAACTGCATCTTTCAGACATTCAAACCCACGTGGGACAGCGGCACAACGGATAACGCGCCTGATTAGGAGATTTCCTGTTCGAATCCTGGCTGGCTCGACATATTCGCATTTAGCCTTTGTTTTACTGACAATTAAATTATTGTATGAACCAGTCCTCCGTACCGGGATCTCATTTAAATATTATAGTTTAAAAACACTAAAAAACACGCTTTTAGAGTTAATCAAACTAAAAAGTAAAAAATGAATTATAGTTTAAAAAAACTAAAAAAACACGCTTTTAGAGTTAATCAAACTAAAAAGTAAAAAATAATTGTTAGCATAAGAATAAAATGACTGACGAGAAAATGAATGTCACTGTTCTAAAAGCGTGGGGTGCTCGATATCAATCGTTATAATTTTTCACTAGTTTCATTCTGAAATGCAGAGTTAGTTTAAAAATGTCGTACAAAGCACCCCACGCTTTTAGAACAGTGACATTCATTTTCTCGTCAGTCATTTTATTCTTATGTTAACAATTATTTTTTACTTTTTAGTTTGATTCACTCTAAAAGCGTGTTTTTTTAGTTTTTTAAACCATTAATTTATTTTTTGCTATGAGTTCTCGTTCTGATACTTGATAAGAAGCGATTTGAGTTTTATCTGAAAGAGTCATTATAACTTTAAAATGATTTACCGATTTTGTTTGATGTTCAGCTTATCTCTTGAAAAAAATATATAGATTTATCGTGTAAATTGGAGCGTATAGTTTTAAAATGTTTATTAAATTTACTAGGAAGTAATAATTCATTTGTCCTTTCACATCTACATACTAAACACAGCTGCAAATGCTGTTTGGTTTATCGCTCTACTGTCATTTTGCGCACACTCAGGGCTAATTAGACAGGGAGCTATAGTTTAACGTGGATTCCGAAACAGTACTACTACACCACACCAAATCACTGTGCATAGAACTTAGTTGCCCCTTTACAGTTTGGGAATGATGTGGGTGAGAAGAAGTCTGATTGGGCTCTGTGACTCTCTACAGTCATATAACTTTCATATATGAAACCGGGACCTACGGCTTAAAGTGGATTCCGAACCACTACAAACATCCATGGAAACCTCCGGAATTTGAACCCGAAACCTGTGGTACCGGGAGACAGAGCGCTAGCCACTCGGTCATCAGCCCCTAGATTCCGGATCACTAACAAACATTCATGCCGCCATCAGGATTCGAATCTGAAATCTGTAGTACAAAAGGCCAGAGCGCTAGACAATTGGCCATCAAGACGCCATAGCTGCAAAGGATGATCTTCTCTTCCGGTCCGAGTGAAACCAAAGATTAGCATTATGTTTGGGAGCAGGCCACTATTTTGATTTTTGATTTGCATTTAGCTTTTGCTCATATCCAGAATCTGATTCTCCAATCGATTCTGATTCTAACCATTTTACTTGGGTGTATTTATTTGAAAATAAATAATATGCACGTAACACCCGCTTCCAAAACTTACAAAATAAATCATATACACAATAAGAATATTACAGGAGCTAACAACGCCTCACATTGAGCTCCTATATTGAGAGGATCAACTCCACAGACTTACTGCTTAAAGGCAGAGGAGTCTCATAGGCTGCAATGGAAATTCTTTAGCATTTAAAAGCAAATAGATGCTAGCACTGCTAGTAACCAACTACGGAAGTTACCCTTTCCAGTTTCTCGGAAACATTATTTGGCACATTATCCCTGTTTGGCGACAGTCTATGTGAAGAAAGAAGGGGGAAAAAGTAACCAGATGGGTTAGTTGTTTGTAATGAAAGTTGTCTTTGAACTGGAAAACAGATAAGAAAAAGAGCAGTTATATTTATTTTTATATTTGGACACATATTTCTCTGGAATACTTCAGGGAGCAACCTTTGAGAACCACGGTCTAAATTATTGAGAATTACAATGTTATATTTTTGCATAATAAGTTCATTGAAATTTTTTTCCCAACAAGTTTTTTTCCGTGCGTTGTTTTCCTCTTTAATATATTTTTATTTTTGTAACTTATTTTGTTTAAACTAACGCGAATTAAAACCATGATTAGTTAACCATGATAATAAATCATAATAACAACTATAAGACAACTTACAAAAAAATTTTTTTTTTGACATTTTGCATTTAAGTGCAATACAATAATTATAAACAATATTTTTTAATACAATTCTTTGAGTGTAAAATCAGAATTTGAAATAAAGTAGTTCTTTTTTACGAAAAGTAATATCAAGTTTGTTACATTGTATGTTACATTTGTTATATATATCTGAAGGTTTTAATTTTTTTTAAAGAATGTTTTGGTTCACCAAGCAATTTATATGGATATTGATACTTCCAAAGGAAAGTTACATCAACTTTTCTATTATCTAGATTAAGTTCGAATTGCCATTTGAAATTTTTGAAATCGTGTCATGTAACCATGGCTGTGAGAGTTTAATTGTTGTTTTTCATATGATTCATGAACGCAAAATACTTTAAATCAAAATTTCTTCAGTTTTCGTAAATGGTATGATAGCTAGGAACTCATATATCGAGAATTTAAGATATTTTGCATTTTTTTAAAGATATTTTGCATCAGAGACAGCACCTGATGATTTGACGAATACTCTCTGCTTTTTATAATCTAATATTCTTCTCGAAAAGTAGACATCAAGACTTGTATACCTTCATGACAAAATTTAATATGTTTTTCTACTACATGATGGTAGCAAAATTTGACATCGTAAACTTTTTCGAACTTTTCTTTGTATAAAAATACCATCTGGATCTAAATAGGTTTGAGACGAAAGATTTCTGCTTTTCTCAAAGTTCTTTCTTTAAGACTATTTTCTTAATTTTATTACATTCTTCAACATTTAAGTTAGGAATAGTTCTTGCAGTGTTCTTTTTCATGCTGCTGCTGATGAAATGAAGCATCCACCCCATACTTTTCACGATCTCTTTGTAAGGTGAAATTCTCAGGAAAAAAAAAAAAAAAAAAAAAAAAAAAAAAAACCTCAAAATTTTCAATTTTGTTGTTTGATGCAGATATAACAATTTTTCTTTTTTCGGAATTAATAATTTCTAAATTAGGAAACACTTCAGAAATAACTCACTTTACACAAGATAAATGGAGCCAACTAAGTCCCTCTCACCATCCTAAATTCACCAAACTTCCAGCATTGCAATCTCGTGAGGGAAGGTTATCTGGATTTTGATGACTAGGTAAGAATTTACATTAAGTTATTTGAGATAAATTTAGAATTTATTAGACTCTATTGTCAACAAATGCCACCCATGGGCTTTTTTTCTGGATCAAGCTTTTCATAGAGTCTGATCATTAAAATACATCAACACCTTCAAGTCTTTCTTAACTGTATGAGCAAGTATTACTCCAATATAACAGATAAGTAATTATAATCGCATGACAATTATTTTCTCGAGAAGCTGTTCTGGATCTAGCAAGTTGACAAATCATTTTATTTTGTAAGTCAAGACTGAATTATTACAACAAAATGAGTTTTTAGAGGGATAGATATGGAGAATCGTCGGCATGCTTGAATCTGGTAAGTTTTAACCGCACTTTGCTAGAAGATTAGCTGATTTTTGAATAGGGGTATTCGTCTTAGACTCTATTGTCAACAAATGTCACCCATGGGCTTTCCTTCTGGATACAATGTAAGCTTTTCATAGAGTCTATAGAGTCTGATCAGTAAAATACATCAACATCTTCAAATCTTTCTTAACTGTATCATCAAGTATTACTCCAATATAACAGATAAGTAGTTATAATCGCACGACAATTCTTTCCTTGAGAAGCTGTTATGGATTTAGTAAGTTGGCACATCATTTTATTTTGAAACTCAAGACTGAACTATTACAATCAAAATGTACTAATTCAGTCTTTAGATGGATTAGTTTTAGATGGATGGTTATTAAGAATTGTCGGCATACTTGAATCTGGTAAGTTTTAAGAGGACATTGCTAGAAGATTAGCTGATTTTTGAATAGTGATATTCAGGTTATGGAACAATTTCTTAACTGCAAATACAATCACCATGAAGAGTGTCCAAATTCACTCAACAGCATATGCTGTATTAAATGCACGTGGCAGTAAATTGCTAGAAAACTCTGCAGTCTTCGCTGCTTCGTCTGGAACAATAATTTCAAGATAAAACTGCCTACAGACATTTAACTGTGAAAATTGCGATCAGTAGTATGCGTCTCCTTCAAAATATCACAGAAGAGAAGCTATTTTTCTTGTGAACCCAAGTACATCACTTTTGAACTCAGTAACACATTGGAATCATGTCCTCAATAATGAATCTCTTAGATTAAGAGAATCTGTTAGGAATCTGAATCTCTTAGGAATCTTAGATTCACTGTCCAGATTGATTATCGACGAATCTTTTTTTTGGAGAAAGCCTATGGGCATGTTATCCTCCCTTCAACATAAGGGAGATAGGCCACTTTAGTGAAAGTGGAATCTTTGTGTAAATAGGAATCATGATGAATGCCTATACACCACTGCATGTCTTTAATGCTGGCTCTGTGATTGCACAACGGTATAGAAACGAGTTACTTGAAGCTCATGCGAAACTTTTTTATGCGAAACGATTTGATGTTTATTAACGTTAGAGTGAAGCCATACAGGGATAGATGGTTTATGGATGATTTTCTTAAAAAAGAAGATATTTGTCAAATAGAGCGGATCTAAATCCCCCATGACATGTTTGGGATGCTTCAGAAAGAGTCATTACACGAATCCAACCCAGGACCATAATCCCCAATCTTTGAAATCCTTGCTGTTAGAAGAATGGGGTTTGCTGCTTTGTTCCGTAGCCTCCTTATGAAGCTTGTAAATAGATTTGGATTATGGGGTTTGGTCTCATTTTCCTATTTGAAAATTTTGTTCCTTTTGGCTAACTCCTAACTGTCATTGTATAAACAAATTTTCCTTACTGTAAACCGAGTATAGTTATTGTTTTTTTTATTTTAAAAACTACCTAAAACTGTTGTATTTTATTTACAAAGCAGGTGACAAGAAAATAAGCAGAATAGATTTCCATGAAGATCTGCTGGTTCAGTACTTAAGAAGAAACAAGTATGATGTGAAAAAGTCTTTCAAACACATTCAAAACATGATCTCTCTGCGAAAGAAACAAGGCAATATATTTGAAAGCATTCCCGATGAATATTTTTCTACGAAAATCTCAGCACGTTACGTAGCCGTTCTTCCGAAACGATGTGCAGAAGGATGTACTATTATCGTATCTAAACTAGGTAATGAATGTTTAATAAAATTCCCTCTCACTACAGACATTAACCACATGCCTTAATTTCATATTGACGACATACTATTGTGTCCAAAAAGTAAGATCAATTTTCAAAATTCCCGGGGCTTATGGAATTTCAATTTTTTTTTCTTTTTTAGGTTGCTGGCACTGTCCTTGATATCTGTGGGAATGTTGACGTCAAAATATTCATTAGTGTTTGAGTTACGCTAGGCTTTATGAGACACTAAAATTGATTCCGGCGATTTTTGAAATGTCTGAATGAATTGAGCAAAGAACTTGCATCCAATTTTGTTTGCGGAAACGTATAGAACGTTACAGAAGGCCTTCGGTGAGCATTCCTATATCGGAAAGAAATGTTTACAAGTGGTATTAGCAGTTCAAAGAAGGCAGAGAATACGTTGAAGACGAAGAGCGCTCTGGTCGACCATCAACCTCAACCGACGCGCTCATGTCCAAAGAATTAAAGTTTTTGTGCTTGTAAACCATCTATTTACAATTAGAGACCTCGCTGATGATGTTGGATTTTTCAAAATATCATTTTAAAAGATGTTGTGGGCCTCAAAACCTGAATGTGCCAGCTCACACTGCATTGATTCTTCGTGACTTTTTAAAATGTCGGAATTAATTGAGCAAAGAACTTGCATTCAATTTTGTTTGCGGTAATGCATAGAAAGTTACAGAAGGCTTTCGGTGAGCATTCCTATATCGGAAAGAAATGTTTAGAAGAAGTATAAGCAGTTCAAAGAAGGCAGAGAACGCGTTAAAGACGAAGAGCCCTCTGGTCGACCATCCACCTCAATAGACGAAGCTCACGTCCAAAAAAATTAAAGATTTGTTGCTTGCAAGCCGTTGATTTACAATTAGAGACCTTGCTGATGATTTTGGAATTTCAAAAAGATCGGTCAATTCCATTTTGGACCTCAAACGCGTCAAATCTCGATTGGTACCGAAAACACTGAATGCGCCAGCTCACACTGTATTGATTCTTTGTGACTTTTTCGCCAGAAATGAAACCCATATCGTTCTCTAACCACCGTAAAAAGTTGGCATAAGTGAATTGTGTCCGAAATTGTGCATTGTGTCCAGAATTGTACTTTGGAGGCGATGAAACAAATTTGGAAGAATAAATAAAGAAGTTTTTAAAAAAAATAATTGGTCTTACTTTTTGGGCACAGTAGTAAGCATTTCTAAAACTTTATTGGTTATCAAACCTTCTTTGGTTTCAAATCTTCTTCTTTAAAAATATAATGCTGAAATTTAAAATAGATTGACGTTACTTTTTTTTCCAAGAATACGATTAGAACATGACATGCACTAAAATAGCTTCCTTTTAAAAAAAAAAAAAATCAATAATTTTTATTAGTCATTTAAACTTGATAAATCGTGTTTAATAAAAAAATCTTTTATAAATGTTTACAAAAAACATTTGTAAACAATTTTATCTCAACGGATAAATAAATAATAAATATATAATATAATATAACAAATAAAGTTACTTTTTAAGAGTTAATTGTAACCTCTTCTATTAATTTAAAAACAGGTCTTTGGAATACAGATGAACTGTCATTTGAGGATTTTAAGCGAATGATTATGATTACATTTCTCCAACTTCTTCGAGATCCAATGAATCAGATCAACGGCTTCAAATTCATTCATGATTTCTCCGGAACTTCAATACATCATCTCAAATACTGCACTCCTCAGGCTGTGCACCTTTTGTATCACTCATCATTGGTAAGAATTCCATTTGCAATTTTTTTTTTTTACAATTGTGTAAAATTAATATTAATATAAAAGAATTCGCAGGTTTCAGGTTCGAGTCCCGAAGCTTCCACTAGGCTGAAGGCCTTGCTCCGCAGACTAGTTAATCTAATATTTAATTAATAAACTTTTGATGCACCAATACAATACACGAAAGCACCAAACTGTTTGAGCGGCCTGATGGCTAGCGCTCTGGTCTTTGGTACAACAGGCGTCATATTCAAATCCTGGCGGTGGCTTGGATGTTTGTGAGTGGTTCGGAATCGACATAAAACTGTATGTCCCGGTCTAACTAGCCTAAATTGTGCAAAAAAATGACAGTAGAGAGATAAACAAAAACTCAATTCAGAGGAATTATTTCTTTCTACTACTGCAATTCTTATAATGAAATTGTATCAAAGCGGAATGTTTCGAACTGAATTAAAAAAAACTTTTACTTTTTAATCCTTCTTCTTCTCCTTCATTGACTTCCATAGTGGGCCAAGGCCGACTGCCTACTAGCAGATTTTGAGGCAGGGTATGTTTTCTTTTTACGGGCTACAGTAGTCAGCCCTATTCCCAAGAGGCCTATTAGACCGAGCCCTACGGTTTAAGGTGGATTTCGAACCACTATAAACATCCATGGCACCACCGAGTCTCAAATCCGAAAGCTGTGGCACCGAGCGCTAGCTTTTTAATCCACTCATTCAGTATTACACTGTTATTCAATTTGAAGGTTATCTGAGATTTAAATTTTTTTCTATTGTGCAGAACCTTCTGATGGCAAGTAACAATAAAGTGGATATTTTAAATACTCGAATATATATATTACCAATTTTCATAGCGATTGATTGAACGGTATAGAAGTTGATATATTGCAGCACCATCTGGTGGCGACTTACAACAAAGGGGATAGCATAAAAACATTCTCCATGTTTTGTCAAACACACACAAAATTTCATAAAAATCGGTCAAGCCGTTTAAGAGTTCAGTGACAAAAACACGTACGAAAAAATTATAATGAGTGAAGCGCCACCTACGGATCCAATTGTCAATCTAAATCAGCCAGGGAACGCCTCAAACACACGCACAAAATTTAATCAAAATCGGTCCAGCCGTTTAGGAGGAGTTCATCGACAAACACACGTACAGAAGAATTATATCGATTGCAACGTCTCCTACCGGGTCCAATTGGGAACTTCCATCTAGGGAACAACTCAAACACACGCGCAAAATTTCATCAAAATCGGTCCAGCCGTTTAGGAGGAGTTCAGGGACAATATATAGAATATACAGAATTATATATATTAAGATGTCCTGATTGCATAATTATTTTAAATGATAAATAGCTGTGAAATTGCGCGATCTATTAAGCACTTACGTTTTATTCACGTGTTAAGTTTGCACTCTTTCCTTATAATGCATTTTATGAAGAAACTATTTATTGAAATAAAATATTTTCACATTTATGAAAAGTACATAAGCATAAAGTAATTTTAATTCTATTTACAGTACTGCATTCCTGGGAGATACAAAGAAATGCACTTGCTGTATGACTCCATTGCACTTAAAACACTGTGGGCAATAGCAAGATTCATGGTATCAGAAAAAATCAAACAAAGAGTGAGTTATTAAAATTTGTGATTTACTCATATTTTGGCTCTAGCTCATTCGTTTCAACGTTTACTACTTTTCATTTTAAACCGTTCCCACTAAGAATTGATTTAACAATACATTTTTTTCTTATCTTATGGCCTATAAAAAAAAGGACATGTCTTTTTTAGAAATATCTATAGGTTCTAACTCATTTCTGCAGGAAATAGTATTGGCATATCAAATTATTGTGTTGATAAAGGTGCCAATTTTATTAACATAACAACTTTAATCACTTTAGTCATAATCATAAATTTTAGTCATATTTAAAAAAAAAAATTAAAATTAAAAAAAAAAACCTTTTACCTAAGAAGAATGACAAATAATCAATATTTAGCACCATTCAAAACCTTTGTAATTCTTTAATGTATCATAATAATAATGTAGTATTTTAATGTCACAAGGCACAGTTTATTAATATTTACAGATTATAACAGTATGCAATAAAGCATTTAAGTTATTGAATAAAATCATTTTGTATAAACAGATGTTTAAAAAAGACATTAGTTTTTTAATTATTATTGAATTAGAGAACATGATTGGACTTTTTTGTAAGTTTTCCTTCATTAAAATAAAAAGGAGTCATTTGAATATTTCATAATTAAATATGTAAATTACATTATAACGTATGATGATATTTCTAGTCATGCAAGCTTTCGCTTCCTGATGGCCAATTACTTAGTGCTCTGGCCTTTGGTACCCCAGGCTTCAGGTTCAAATCCTGGCCGTGGTATGGATGTTTATGAGTGGTTCGGAATCCACTTTAAACTGTAGGTCCCGGTCTGTTTAGCCTAAAGTGTGCACAAAATGACCGTAGAGCGAAAAACCAAACCTGCTAGTTTTAATCTACTCAAGTATCATCATCATCATTGGAGCAACAGCTCCATGGTGGGCTAAGGCCTTCTGCCTATTGGCAGATTTCGAGACAGAAGCTGTTTTCCTTTACGGGGTAGGATTGCCAACCCTACTCTGAATTCTTCAGTCATATTAGACCTAGAGCTAAGGTTTAAAGTGGATTCCGAACAAACATCCATGGCACCACTGGGACTCGAACCCGAAGCCTGGGGCACCGAGCACCACAGTCACTCGACCATCAGATCCTCTACTGAAATTTAAAATAGTTATTTGATTAATTTTGTTTTTTTGTGTGAACTATGGCACAGTGTTGTTGGCATATAGTGGTTTGGTTTGCCGCGTCGCTCTACGGTCATTTTGTGCGCACTTTAGGCTAAACAGACCGGGACCTACAGTTTAACTTTAGCACATAGGTTCAGCTCAGGTTTAGATCCACTGGAAACTATCGTTGCAGCCACTGCTTTCAGGGACGGGAAGACTACGGCAATTTAACCAACAGGAGTAAGCGTCTTGCATAGACATTTTGTGTGTTTTTCTCCCTACTGCAAGCAAATGCAAAATATTTTTACCCATAAATTATCCCCTGAAAGACAAATGAAAACAATTGCATGATCTAGACCAGGGGTCTCCAAACTTTTCAGCCTTAGGGCCATACTGTTTACTCCAATAAGTACCAAGGGCCAAAACCGTTTTAATTTTTCTGCCATTACCTATAATTTCTAGACTAGTCGCCGAGTACGCGCTCTGAGCGAGCATACGCTTGCTAAATTCGCTGGTTCAATGACTACAATCACTATTGTGTGTATCGATACGACCGTGACACTTGACGACATCTAGTGGTTAAAAGCGGAAATAGGTAGGTATAACTACCGAGAGTAACCGCGGGATGTTCACTAGTTTATAATGTTAGTGGGATTCATTTCAATTATGTGTTATGCTTAAGTTAAATTTTCTGCGCATCATGCTTGTCATTAAGCTTTGCCTAGCAAGTCAATAAAACCGAGTTATTATCATTCTGTGTTTTTTTATCCAACTTATTACAGCAGCAATAAGCTATTCGCTGTCGCGGGCCGTAGTTTGGAGACCTCTGATCTATATAATAAGTTTTCGTTTCTTGCAGGTTTTTATCCATTCAAGTCCAGAAGAGTTGAATGACTATTTTTCCCGCTCAGTATTGCCAGCAGAATATGGCGGGGAGATTGAAGATATTTATTCTGAAGATTTCGCCAGAAAAGCAAACAAAGCAAATACGGAATGTACTGTGGCAGGGCAGGCTAATTTTTACTGACATTTATTATGATTTTTCATATAGATTGTTTTATGTATGTTTCATCTTAATGATTGTGCGATCTGTATATAAACATATATTACAATAAAGCCAATGCTACTCAATTCCTTCTATTAGCTCACACTCTCCCTCTATATATCTTGTTCGAATTTTCAATCGTTCATAAAATCCTTTTTATTCCTACACTCAAGTTCAAATACCTTTTTTTTAACTTGTAGTGGATGACACTGGATGTTAATACGGGTTTTTCAAATATTAATTGAGTAATTAAATTTAATGTAATAATTTTAGTTTTTTTTTATATTTAAGTTGCATATATCTTCCAATAGATGGCGCCAGATAAACTTAAAAAAATGAATGAAAATTATTTATAAAAGACTTTCTACAATAGAGTGAAAAAAAAAAGTAGGAATTGACTTTAAATTTTTTTTTTTTTTTTTTTTTTTTATTACTTGTTTTTTGTATAAATATCAATTCGATTATAAACATTATGATGTAAATTTGCTAGCTCTTTAAATAAATTTCAATAAATGAAGTTTATAATATTATAAAATCGCCCAGAAATGATTTGTCAAAATAATTTAATGTAATATAAAAAATTATGATGTATTTATCAAAAAGTGTATGAAAAGTATCTTTTTTTTATAAAGTTTATACATGCAACGCTTTTTATAATGCAATTTTAAACTACATGTAAGTAGTAACATTAAATACGAATCGTCTAATTTAAAAGTGCTATACAACTAATTATTATCATGTGTGAGCATGATTTTGTCCTGGTTAGGGGTCCGTGAGGTTATCCAAAAATGAGGGCCAAGCAAATAAAACTCCATATTTCCATAGTGGCCTTGGTCCACTATGGAAGCCAATGAAGTGCCAACTGTTGCACCAACGAAGAAGGCTTTAAAGTTCTTTGCGTTAAAAACAACTATTGTTGTAAAGAACATTATTTCTACAGTATTTAAAAAATAACTCTTATAAATATTTGGTAGCTTCAATATGTTACTTTAATTCCATTAGATTACAATGAATTTTCTTCTTTCGAAGCATTTAATATTTGGGGATAAATCCTCTTATTATAGACTTTTAAAAGCTTTATTAAACGATATCTGTCGATGGACAATTATTTTAAATAAGTTATCATTCTAGAAATGTGTGTGATCGTTACTGACGCTATTGCTTATTTTGGCATGTATTAATTTGTAAAGGCAGCTTAGAAATTTTTGTCGCATTAGTCTCTAATTAAATTTAAATGTCATCCTCTTCTAATGTCAAGAACATTCAATCTGCAATCGTGCCTAGTAATCTAGGAACATAACCATGTAATCTAGGAGCATAATAGCCGGAAAAAGGGTATGGTTGGTAAAAATTGAGATAGATAAAAAGCGAGCTGGATGCATAGGTAAAACACACAGAATACACAGGTAAAAAAAATGAGATAAGAAGAATACTTCAAAAACAAAGCCCTTCAGTTGTGTATAATATCCATTTCTGTCATTAATGCTTAACCATAACAAACGATCACATAGACATTCTGGGCGATGGTGGGAGAACCCTTTTTTATATTTAGTTGTTCTAATGTTGCTTTCAATACAGAGGCAGCTAGTCTTTATGCCATAAGCAAGGGCTGCACCGCCGTTACTCATTTAGCACTATCCAGGGGGCACGTGTAGCTTGAAGAAAGGCTACGGACGCGAGTAACACTACCCCCGCAATGCTCTACGATTCTATTTGACCGGGACCAACTGTTTAAAGTGGATTCCGAACCACTACAAACATCCATGGCACTGCCGGGACTCGAATCCGAAACCTATGGTACCGAGCGCCAGTGCGCTACCAATCGGCCATCAGACCCCGTTTTTGCAGCAATGTAAAAAAAAAAATTATAAATCAATTAGATGCTTAACGTGACAAGCAGTTTTTCTTTTCAAATAACCCATTACATTTAGTTGTTTTAATTCTCAGTAAAAGATCATACTATTTGCATTGGAAAATTTGTAAAAATGAAAGTTGAAATATTGTATAGTAAAATATCAACTTTCAATAATATATCATATATATATATATATAATATATCAATTATATCAATATATAATATTCTTCGAAATAAATAAATAAATACGTAGCGCAGTCCACTTTTTGAAAAATATTATTAAAGTAACTCATTTGCTTTGAGGGTTTAATAAATGTATTAAAAATATTGTTCCTAGAAAGGTCCATGAGAAAAGTTGTCTATGAAACAAAAAAGTTTAAGAAATTTTAGTTCTACATTTACGAAACATGTGGAACATATAGTTCTACATCAGGGGGGCAACCCAAATGATCTTGCGACCACTTTGGAAATGCATCCTAACTCTGCGGGCCGCATCTAAAATTATACATACCATATTAGATTTAGACCCACTATAGACATTCTTTTGGAGTGAAAAATTGAAACATAATGAGTCATTATTATTGTGCTTACTATTATTATATCATGTAAGCATAGATAATATAATAATAATGATACTAAACGCGCATTGCAGAGAAATATTTAATATTAAAAGTGAAATATAAAAAATTTACCATGTGCAACCAAATAACTTAACAAGCTGAAGAAAGGGGGAAAAATATCAAAAACTAGATAGCAATGAAACGAAGAAAAAATTTATCACACATCGTATTATTTATATTGTATTAAAAAACTGCCTTATTCAATATTTCCTAGAAAAAAAAAAAAATATTTTTATTCAGTAATTCTAAGAAAAGTTATTTTTAAGAATTCGTTTAGTTTTTTTTATTTTTTATGATGTCGCATGCTTCTGAATGGCAATTTTCCGAATTTACACACAGAGAAACACTATAATGTTTTCCCCGCCATCGGTAATCTGTTCCGCTTATGTATGCATGAACACATGTCAAGTGAGTGGGCATTGACTTCCGGCTGGAATTTCGGCCTTGAATATTTTTCAGACTCTTGAGATTTATCACACTTTCACAAAATATATACACTCAAGAGCCAAAACATTATGACCACCCCCACATTTTGCAATGAACTCGCCTGGATGACGTGGAAGGCACGTGATCAGGTGGAAGTGGCATTTAACTGGTAATAAGTGGTGGTATTAATCCATGCCAAGGCGGGTTGAAGCTGTGTTGCGCGCCAAAGGTGGGCCAACTCGTTATTGACAGGTGGTCATAATGTTTTGGCCCTTGAGTGTATATTTCATAATGGCCAAAACAGTGAAAACCAATGTATTAAAAAATACATTATGTGTGCATCCCTCTATACAAAAATGAACCGCCGAAATTGTGAGAAAAAATTAACTTTGCTTTTAAAATAATATTCTCTCGAATATATGACAGAAAGTGTGCCTGTTTCATTTATGAGTTCACTGAATAATTAAATTATATTCTGCGAACTCATGATGCGAGCGCATTTTGGAACATATTATATAACAGGTTCTATATTTCACTTTAAATGACCTCAGTGACTATCCTTAGATACGTACAGTTGATTGTTGATAATAGAGCAAACAAGACTCTTAGTTGAAGTTAGCGTTTTTGGTTCACTTACAACTTACACCTGCGAATCGTCTTTTTTTTCTTCCGAAAATGAAACTGACCCAACACAAAACACGTTCAAACATAATGGACGCTAACCTGCAACACCCATTACGATGTGAAAATATCCAAACTGAAATCGATTTGCAAAAACTAAATTGTGGAGGAACAAATTTCCGCACTAGTAAATAAATATTTTTTAATGATTTCATTTGTTTAATTTCGTTTATATTTATAGATTTTTTAAATTTCATTTTTAGGGTTATATATTTCTTTACAATGTACATTTGGTATCATTATTATTATAGTATCTATGTTTACATGTAAGAATAATAGTAAACACAAAAATAATAAATCATTCTGTTTCAATTTTTCACTCTAAAAAATGTCTATACTCGAAAAATAGTCTAATAAGGGGATATATAATTTTATATGCAATCCGCGGAGTTATGTTGTATTTCCAAAGTGGCCTGCAACATTATTTGGGTTGGCCACTCCTCTCTATGGAATAAGTTTATACATGCTATCTTATCATCATCGTTTCAATACAAAATAATTTGTTTCAAAGTTGAAGTATTTTCTCAAATTTAAGAGTGTAAAAATGATTTTTTTGGTGATTTATTTTTGATTTTAACATACAACACAGCATCATAAGATAATCTTTACAGGAGCTTGTTTACTAATTTACTAAAAAAAAAGTTTACTAATTTATCAAAGTTAGCAGATTTCGGAATGATTATGCCACATAAAATTATATCGCAATAACATTATATTCGTAATTTGCATTACAGGTATAGGTTGTAATACAGAATTGAATAATCTATTACTAAAATGCATAAGAAAAATATTAATAACATAAATGTCATGTATTTCTTTTAAAAAATAAAATGCCATAGAGTATGAAAGAAAATCGTTACAAAATGATGAAAAAAATCTTCGACGGTATAGTTTTAAAATAAATGTAATATTGTTGCTGTGTCAAATCCTCAGTGTCCTGCAGTGCGGGACAGACACCCAATGAGTAGTCCACTCATAGATAGAGGGAAAAGAGCAGCTTTTCCTGTGATGGAGCATCCGTAGGTAGAAGTTTGACTCGGCTCCATGTCACTGAAGAAGGAGGGCAGTCCCTTCCGGGAAGAATTTTAGGCTACCCAGTATTTGTGTATCGTATGGGAGAAAGCTCGGACAACTTCCACCAGGTAGTCCAACTCACGAGGTAAGATGCTGAACATCAGAAACGCCATTGAGTCTCCTCGTCTTTTGAAACATTTTGTGGACATTGTTGTAAACATTGTTGTAGAAACATTGTTGTAGACAACGTTGTCTACAACAATGCCGCCAGCGGACCAGCAGAAAGCAGCCAACCTCAACCCTAATATTCACCAGCGAAGCCCGTTACCACTGTGTCCCGAGTCAGGATAAATTTAATATTAAAATGCATATACACTCATGTCCATAAATTAAGGATAATTCAGAATCACACAGAAATTGAACTCTAAAATAAAAATTTCACCTGTAGAATTATCACACACATCTTGAAGAAGAATATGCAAATTACAGGAAACCACCAGATGGCGCGGATAGTACGTCACAATGACGAGAGTGTAAGAGAGGGGTATATAAGGAATGGTGGCAAAGAAGTAAAATTGTTCACAAGCGCTTTAAAAGCCTTTCAGTGCAATAACCGCATAGTTATGGCACAAAGGAAGCATTTGGATAATGTTTTACATGGCAGAATTATCGGACGACTGGAATGTGGACGTACCCAGCTGGAAGTATCCGAGGAATCGCCCAGAGTGTCATCTCCAGACTTTGGCAACGATTCCAAGATGATGGTAATGTGAGTAGATGTTACAGCATAGGTCGCCCCCGAGTTACAACGCCGAATGAGGACCGGTATTTAGCAGTTGCTGCCAAAAGAAACAGACGGAGCACAGCATCAGACCTGTCTCTCAGATCTCTTCAGCTACCGATACGACAGTTTCAAGGCAGACCGTGTACAGACGCTTAAGGCACATTGGTCTATATGCTCGTAGGCCTGTAAGTTGTGTTCCACTTACCGCAACTCACTGTCGCCTGCGATTAACCTGGATTAGAGAGCATTCATTGTGGACACCGCAAAAATGGTCTGGTGTGATGTTTTCCGACGAGTCCAGGTTTATTTTGCAGTCTGATTCTCGCCGGACTTTCATATGGAGAGCGCCAGGTACCCGTTACCACCAAAAGAACAACCATTGAAAGACACCGTTACGATGGTGCAGGATGACTCGTTTGGGAAGGAATTATTCTTGGTTCCAGAACTGACCTGCATGTTCAGAGTGTAACGATGACAGGCCACATCTATCGGGATGTCATTCTGGAACAACATGTACGTTTGTTTCGGGGCGCCATGGGGGCTGCATTTCTGTTTATGGATGACAACGCCCGTCCTCACCGTGCAAACATTGTAGACAAATGCCTTCGATTGGAGGATATCACCCGTATGGATTGGCCAGCATACTCACCGGACTTGAATCCAATAAAGCATGTGTGGGATATGCTTGGCCGACGAATTGCAGCCCGTCAACCCCCTCCCACCTGTCAACCGGAACTTCGGAGGGCATTGCTTGATAAGTGGTGTAATATTCCCCAAGATCAGATTGATAATTCGATACTCAGCATGCCTAGGCGTTGTATGGCCTGTATTGCATCGTCCGGGAGACATACTCCATATTAACCATCATACTAACCATGTTATATTGTTTTTTGTAACTAGGTTTTTTTTTTAAATTTGCTCCAGGGAGTAAAAATCGCAATTTTTATTAATTATGTCAAACATATAGCATCTTTTTTGCTCTTTACCTTTTGTTTAATAAATAGACTTTACAAATGAGTCAAATTTGTTTTGCTTCTGTCTCTTTCTTTGCTTGAACTTCATTATCCTTAATTTATGGACATGAGTGTATGAACATTAATGTTTTTTTTTTTTATATTTATTTTAATTTATGATTTTAACAAAACGAAAAAAAAATCTGTTTTTTAGGGAGAATGATTGCTGAATTGTTGAATAAATAATTCTGGATTTGATAAATCATAAAAACAAGGGAAAGCAACAAAAAAAAAAAAAAAAAAAACTACACAAAATTAGAATATTTTTTTTTTACTTAAAAGTTCTTTAAGCAGAAGAGCAATTATCTAAATACGGAAAAACAAGACATTTACTGAAAATTAATTTTGCAAACACTCATTAATCTACCATGATTAAGCAATACTGAGTTTTCTATTGGACAATTTTTAATTGATCAGCAAAATTACAATTACTTAATTACAAAGTTAAAGTTACTTAATTAAAGTTAATTGCAAAGTTACCTAAAAGAGTTTATTCTTTTCTTTTCTTTTTTTTTTTCTTATTCTTTGTGATGTCTTAGATAAAATATCTATTTTTATTATTTATCTGTTTATTAAGTATTACTGTGAAAGTCATAGTTAAAAATGAATTTAGAACTAGAATTAATATTTTATTTTTGTTATCATTAATTTTTGATTCAATACATAAAATTCTAATACAAATTAATTAGAAATCTATTCTAATTCATTGCATAAAACAACTAGCGATTTGAAAAAAATGTATAAGTATTATGTGAAAAAAATATTTTCCCTTTTAGTAATAATATTTGAAAATTGTTCACTCATTTCGAGATAAATGTTGTGTATTCTTATATATCTGCAGTGATATTTCGGATGAAAATAATTAATTTCGAGAGAGTAAATAACTATATATATATTTACGAACATGTATTTTTTTTTGTTCTAATGCAGCTGGCAAACACTTAGACAGCTTGAATGCCTTAAGGCAAGCGCTGCACAGACGTTACTCACTTTGCATGACCCAGGAGGCGCGTGTAACTGGAACATACAGACGCGGAGTAACCATGCCCCCGCAACACTCTACGATCCTATTAGGACCGGGACCTGCGGTTTAAAGTGGATTCCGAACCACTACAAACATCCATGGCACCGCCGGGACTCGAACTCGGAACCTGGGGTACCGAGCGCCAGAGCGCTAGCCATTCGGCCATTCAGGCCCTTTACGACCTTGTATATATATATATATATATATATATATCATATTTAGTGATTAAATTTAAATTTAGAATTATGTTCCCAAATGTTTATCTGATTGAATAAAATTTCCGTTTAAATTGAAATTAGTACTTTGTGTACAGGAGTACAGAGAATATATGTACAGAAAATAGTGTATCAGCTACTGTGACAACTGTTAAATTATTATTAAATTTTAATGTAAATTACTACCATTAAGTTTCAAAGTGTATTTTCAAATGGACTAATAGGCAATTATTATTATGAATTTTCAAATTTATTGAATAGTATTCGTGTAATAATGAGTATAAAACATTAAACAATTAAACTTAGTAATTATCACAGCTTACTAGGGAATGCAAAAGCTAATAGACCTTTAGGAAATATTAACAGTATTATAAATGTACTTTAATCAGAAAATTAAGTCACGTCCATTTCAAAATCGGGCAAAATTTAAAGCCCGCTTCATGAGAGAGTAGCAAATTACTTTTTTCATCTAGGCAGTTGTAGGGAATTAATTTAAAATATTTAGAACAGTGCGAAGTCTTTTGCTATGTTTGCGGGAAGAAATATCATAATCGTAATTTTGTAGGATAGTTAATACAGGGTTATTGATGTTTCGCATATCATTATAGAATTTAGTAGAAATTTTAAGAACAAATTGTCATAAACTTGGAATCGAGAGAGCTCGTCTAATATCGTCATTACGAAAGTACCAGGGTGAATTCGTTATTATTCTGAGAGTTTTGTTCTCAAGCCTTTGAATAATTTAAAAATTTGTACTTGCAACCGAACCCCAAACTGGGCTTGCATAGGCTAATACCATACGAAGATGAGAGAGATATATTAGAATTTTGAGATTAAGAGGTGAAGCTGAATTTCTATTGATTAAAGGATAGAGAATTCTAAATTGAGTATTGAATTTATTTCTAAGGTTGTAGATAAGAGATCTGTAGTTAAGTTTACTATCAAGAATAATTCCTAAGTACTTAGTTAGACCAGGTGATATAATTATTATATATTTTAATATTAGGAGGGTTATAGGATTTTTTACAAGTGAAAAGAACTGCTTCAGTCTTGTCTACATTTAATTTTATCTTCCAGTTAATGAGCCCTTTTTCTAAATCAATGATATAATTTTGCAAATTTTCCTGGATAGTGCAAGTTTTTCGGCCTTGCGTTAAGATTGCAATGTCGTCAGCATACAGACTAATTTTGATATTGTTCTTTTGTGGAATATCGTTGATAAAGATATTATAGAGGAAAGGAGCTAGAATGGAGCCCTGGGGCTCACCAGCGTGAATATCACGAATTGAGGAATCAGTATTCCCTACTGCGACAACAAAGTGTCTGTCTGAAAGATAGTTACGAATTACTTGAATCAAATAAGGAGAGAAATTGTAAGAATTGAGTTTGTAAATCAATCCATTAACCCAGACTCTATCAAAAGCCTTGGCCACATCAAGAAAAATTGCAGCAGTTTCATATTTCCTGGTAAATCCTTCAGCAACAGTTTCTGTGAGATTGTAGAGCTGATGAGTTGTAGAAAGTGGTTCGGTAAATCCAAATTGCTGTGGGATGAGAAGGTTCTTTTGATTTGACTCACTTTTAAAGAGGTTCAGGATGACATTTTCAATTAGTTTACTAATAGAAGAGAGTAAAGAAATTGGTCTGTAATTAATAGGAGAAGTAGGATCCTTTGCAGGTTTAAGAATTGAGAGCATTTTTGCTGTTTTCCAAGACTTAGGATAGTAACCAGTATGAAGAATAGTATCAGTAATTTTACATATCTCATGTATTATTTTGAAAGGAAGGTTTTTTAACATTTTATTAGTAATTTTATCTATGCCAGGAGTTTTGTTAAGTTTCAGTGAGGAAATACAATTAATAACGAAAGATGCTTTAATGATAGGATTTTCAGAGACTTGACAAATATTAATAAAACTAGTTATAGTGGACTCAACGAGATTTTCTGTATCATGATTATGAATGTTGTTCTCAAGAAACTGTTCCTGAAGGCTGTCAGCTAAAACCTCAGCTTTTTGACTGTCAGTGGTTATCAGTGAATTGTTAGAGCTTAGGGTTCTAATGTGAGAACGTTTACATTTAAAAGTCCTGGGACAAGACGAGAAAGAACCATCTTCGCAGTTTACGGTTTGTAGGTGTCTATCCCAAGTTTCATAATTTTATCGATCAATAGCTCTTCTCAGTAAATTCTGCGAGTGGTTATAATTAGTCTTACTTTGTGGATTACGAAAGATTTGCCAGGTTTTACGGGCATGATTACGATTAGTGATTAAGGTTTTAATGTGTGGAGGAAGATAACTACGATTGTTAGTATCAATTTGTTTCGAGGCAGCGTTGTAAACATCAGTAATTATTTTCGTCATATTTTCTGTAGCGTCATCAATTTCAGCTAAGTTAAGTTTGTGAGCCGTGTAATTAAAATTAAAGTCAATTAAAGAAGAAAATTTAGTCCAACAAGTTCTAACATTGCTGTTAACAGAGATAGTAGGATAAGAAAGTAATTTTTAACTTGTACTCCTTTTTGAATTGATTAATCTTTTGAAAGTATTTTTATTTTTATTATTTAAGTTCTCTTTCAAACTACGTTCAGTTTGTAATTCTGCAAATTCCTCTTTTTACTTTTTTATTTTAATTATTAAATTATAATTATTTTTTAAATACTTTATTGAAAAAAAACTTCTCTTCTACATTTATTATTTTCGCTATTTTAATCGTTTATTTCTAATGCAATGGGCTTAAAGCTAAAGTAACTTCTCTTTCATATGCAAAGAAGGAGCTAACGGTTACCTAAAAACCAAAGAGCTCCGTCAACCTACAAAAATCGTCGTCGTCGTCAAGGCAAATATTTTTTGTCCTTCGAGTATTACTATATTTTTTGAGAAAACCGTTACTATGCATTATTTTAGTATTTAAAATGAAAGTTCATTTTTTTAAGTACTTTTTAATATGAAATAAATTTGTGGATGTTTTTAATTTGTGCCGATTAATAAAAATTTAATTTTTATATTTTTATTATTTTTTGGTTGACTTAACCTGGTGGGTTGAAATTTATTTTTTGGGTTGTTATCCATTTCTTGGTTATATCTCGTGCAAATAAAATAAAAATAAACGGAAGTATTATATCACACACTGGAGGAGAATGCTGTGTAACGGTATCAACCACAGCCTTTTGCATCTATGAAGGGAAAAAGTTAGGGATACACTCAGATTCGATGGGGAAAAAAGATGCAAACTGTCTGTGTTGTGAGTCTCCTGATTTCCTGAACTAAAAGTGAAACAATTGTGAAAGTTTGTGTTTCATGTTGACATATGTTCCATAACGCTGACTAATTTTTGTAACCGAATTATTAGTAAATTATTAATCAATATATATATTTACTTATTTTATTTGTAAACAGTTTCATCTGTATTTTTAGTTAATCTACAATGAATCAACAAGGTGAGTCCTTGGTTTTTTTATTTGTTTCTATTTTATGTATTTTAACAAAACAAATTATTGTATTGTTTTGATTACTGTAAATATTTTTTAATTGAATAATGCTTTCAATTATTCAACAGTTATATATAGTATGAAGTATTCAGAGATATCTCTAAAAACTGTTATAAAACTTTAGAATGTTATATAAGATAAAAACAACGTGTATTCAAAAATTTTTTGCATTGTAAAGTTATTGATCAAAGAATAATTTTAATAAAAAGTTGCAAGTTTGCATTCTTTTTGAGATTTTTTTTAAATAAATTTATCAAAGGTAAAAATTTTTTTTATTATTATTTTGTAAACATTATATGTAATATTGTGATTTATCTTTTTAAATTAATCTATTTTCTTCACAAAAGTAACATTATTTTTTGCTAAAAATTAGGCTTATGTGCATAAAAAAGTTTTGAAAGAAATGTATAGCACTGTGTAGGAGAAATTAAATCCCATTATTGAAAAATAGAAAACATAACATCTTGCTTTAAATTCCGTACTTGTTATTGACAAAACAAATACTCCTGGTTCATTAACTAAAAATATCGTATTATGTCCCATTTATTTATTTAAATTTATAACTTAATTTTTTTATACATATCATACTTCTTTCTGCAGTTATAAAAAGACTCATTATTAGATTAGAATATATGTTACAATTGTTATAGGAAGACAAAAGCATAACTTTTTATTAATAATTTCTTTGAATTCTTGGATATATTATGAAGAATGAATATAGTAAAGAAAACAAATGATGAGTTAATAAGATTAAATAAAATGCTGTTTTAAATTCAAAATGTTTTTAGCTCCATGAATTTAAATATGAGTGCTTTATTTAGTTCAGGAGATGTCAATTAGTGCTAAGCATAAAAACTGGTTTAAAATCTAGAGATAGGAATAACAATTCTAACTATGTATGCCATAGCATTGATAGAATATGGAAGTGATATGATGTATGGTGTCAAAGACAACACTAACTATTGGTAGCTTCAAAAAAGTGAAATTTCGAAATTGAAAATTTATCAGAAAAACTTGTTTTGCAAACAGATTTTTGAAGTGAAAAAGTGCTCATGACTCCAAAAATATACAAAAGAATAAAAAACTAAAATTGTATTAATTTTTTTATGAGTATTTTTACAACTTTTAAATTCTATTTATTTCAATTGCCTTTGCACTATGTATAAATACTGATTCCAATAAATTTCATGATTAATTAATCATCATTATCCATACAGGATGTTTCAGAAAAATTACAGTTCTGAATTTTAATGCAATTATCTAAAAATAATTCACTAATTTAATTTTTTCTTTTAATTTTCAGAAAATAAATTCGATTCCTTAATAATTGTGTTTTTCACATTGAAGTAATTCAAAATTTAAAAATAATTTAATAGCAAAAAAAAAAAAAGTAATTAATGGCCATATTGTGAAAACTTAACTTCAAATAAAAATTTATTACACAATTTAAAAACTTATTGGTTTAATTTATGAATTTTGTTTGAAGTAACCAATGATGAGTACATGTAATGCATGCACTACTAATAAACAAATATCAGAAGATGGAAATATTTCCATAAATGCATTGTAAAAATTGAATGTAGAAACTGGCTTGGCACAGTATATATATCTATTTCTCTCTATATATATGCATATAAAAAACTGAATTTTTCAGAAAACTTTGAATTATTTTAGTAATATGAACTGGTTACCACATTTGGCCATTTCCACAACTGGTGCCATGTTAACCGAATAATGCTGTAAATAGTTTGAATGAATTGGATTATTATTGCATAGCTACAAACTGTTCCACATGTTATTCTATTTTTTTCATTTTGACTCAATTTTATGGTTATTTACTTGAAAAGTTAAATCTTCCATATTTATTTATTTTTGTCATAGTCTTTACATAGTTTGCAGAATTTGTTCCTATGTTATTGACAAAAAATAACCTTGAATTGTTTCTTATTGATATGGTAATGTAATAGTTTTTCTTTTCAAATCCTGAAGTAGTTTTTATTAAAAGCAAAAAGTGCTACTTATATGTCTTTGCAGAAATAATGTTATCAGTAATTTTTATTATGCAAAATATAAGATACTATTTATAATTAAAAAATAAAAGGACTGTTGGATAGCATGCTGATTTTTTTGAAATGAACCCTATTTGAAATCTAAAAATTGAAACCAAATTCCTGCGTAATTTTAGAGAAGAACATACGTCTATAAATAGAAAGTTTATGACATAAAAAAAAAATCATATGAAAATTTTAAAGCTTTTTAATGCATTTAGGTAGAAGGTTTGATTTTGCACCTAATGAAAAGTGCCTCTAAATCACTGCCTATCATAATAAAATAATTTGAAGTATTTGGTGCAATTCATAGTATAGTTTTAAATCCTTGGTGTTTTTTTTTAAATTTTATTTTGTGCTAATGATAAATGATCTAAATAAGATAGGTATATCTAATGATTGTGTATTTAAATTTTTTTATTAATTTATTAATAATTAGTGTTTACTTAAGTTTCTATAATTATTCATTTTTTTTCTATTATAGAAAACAGACCAGAACTGTATGAAGAAGTTAAATTGTATAGAACAGCTAGAGAAAGAGAAAAGTAAGCCATATTTGATTCATTTTGCAATATTGAGTAATTACATATTTTTTTATATAGCCAATTTAAAATAATGGTATTTATTTAAGCAAAAAGTTTGAATTCTTTTATTTTTTCTAAAAATGTAACACAGCATTATGGTTAATTCTTCATGTTTACTATCATCTTTGTTGGTCAAAACAAATTGGTAAATTTTAAGATTTTAGGCAATCTTTTAATAGTTAATAGTCATGAAACTTTTAATATCCAAGAATAATATAAATTTTAGAATAGTTATTTAATACTGTAATCTTTTTTTTTTTTTTTTTTTTTTTTAGTACTTTTTCTGTAATTGCATACAAATAATAAATTGCCTAATAGGAAGATTGCCTTTTGTAAGAGATAAAGTTCTAAATATGTTCTACAATTTTTTATACTGAAGGCTATTTTGTAATTAATATATGTATGAATGTTACCTAAACATACCAACCAACTTTTTCATTTAAAAATAAGCAGAATTTTTCGATTTTCTTAAAAATTTTATTAAATGATTCTCTTCCATTTTTTTTTACATAAATTCAGATGGATACTGTTTTAAATGGTCTAGTATTGTTTTGCAATTTTTTTTGTATGTGTACCTGTTTCTGAATTAGTAAAATTGCACTTTAAAATGGTGAAATCTTATTCTCTAAATAATAGTATTGCAAAATTTTTAAGAATCAAATAGATCCATCATTTACTCTTAGTCACTTATATTACTTCAATTGAACAACTTAATAGAGAGTTTTTGCATACCGTACGTTAGTTACCGTAGGAGTCCGTTAGCTTTTTCTCCCTAGCGCGCATGCTCATTATGTTTCCTATGAGCATGCGCGCTAGGGAGAAAAAGCTAACGGACGTCCTACGGTAACTGACGTACGGTATGCAAAAACTCTCTATTATCTGAAAAAGGAAGTACGTTATTGTCTTGTTACAAATATTTCAACAATTACAAAATCTATCTTGATCTCTAGAATAATGACATGCTGTTTTCTTCTTTTATGATATACAGATTTGTTGCATTGCTATCTAGCTCGATCATTAAAATACAATTTTCTTTGGTGATCACTTTTGCAATTTATATTACTAAATTTCTTTTTTCACATATGTATATGGGGAGAACGTTGAGAAAGGGAACAACTCCTTTGGGCATAGCCAGTCTCAAATTTTTATGCTTGAAAATGAAACATTTTGATGCATTTTTTAAAATGTGTACTGTTGAAATGTCACATATAATTTCGTAGATTTTTTTTATAGAATTGTAAAGTTGTTTTACTGTAACTAATTTTGATGCCTGGCTTAATAAAAAGTAATTTTTTTTCCTTATGAACATATGTGTCATTTGAACAATTAATAGAATAAAAGATATATTTTTTATTTTTATTTATTTTATCTTAATTTCCTATCTATAATCTGCGATTAGCGATTTTTGATCTGAAAAAATAAAAGATCTTGTATAATCTGCAGTGGTGTATTAAATGTCGGAGAATTGGCTTGTTCTTTGACTTATCATACATCAATCAAGTTCTGTTTTTATACCCTTGGTAAAAAAATAAAACATTTTTGAGTTAAAAAATTTTTTATAAATTTATTAATAAAATTGTTATACAATCAAAAAGAAGATGTGTATCTAACACTTACCATTAAAGCATTTGTAATCTTTATATATATATGAGATACTCTTGTTCAATATTATATTTCATTATTAATTTGGCCTTCTGTCATGCATTTTTAATTTTATCTATAACTTCATTCCAGGCCTGTTTCATTCACTGTCACACAGCAATATAAGATACACATCATATTTATTTTAGTTGTAGTCCTATTTACTTTCAACATCCACAACATTTGTTTCTTTTTTTATGTATGAAAAATTGTTTATTTCTGTTACATAAAATTTTGTTGACAGGAAACACTTTTAAAGGCCGTTTTATAGATAAATTTTTCTAGAGAAAAATCTCTACAAATTTAAATGCAGCAACCTATAATCTACACACCAAAATTTTACAGTTGTAGGCAGACAATTATGGTACTTTTAACTCATATTGTTTGTTTTATTCTAATTTTATAATTAAAATGTTTTTTAATTTCTATATTATATAGGTATGACAATATGGCAGATTTATATTCTGTTATAAATACTTTGCAGTGCTTAGAAAAGGCATACATCAAGGATTGTGTAACACCCAAAGAGTATGTTGTAATTTCTGTTTGTATTTATTTAATGACTTTAATTTTTATAAATTAAATTAGCGTTATATTACAAATAATATACTTATATAAATGGCAGTATTCAATAGTGTTTGTTCATTTTTTTTAATATAGATATATATAAATTTAACAAATATTTGTTCTTAGTTTTATTTATTTTTAATAAGCTTTTATTAGCTTCACCTGTATGTTTGTATGTATGTATGTATGTTTGTATGTAACTCACTTTTTGGGCTCGATTTTGGGACTGATGGCGCCATCTACTGGCGAGTCAGTCGACTGATCAAACCCTACTAATTTTGTATAATTATTCTGTTTAATCTTAATTACTTTTGTTTTATTTTACTTTTATCTTAAAATTCTCATTTTAACTTTAACCTTTTTATTTTTGGGCATCGTCAACGGACTCTTAATTGTACCGATAGCTTTAGCTTTTTCGATCTCCTGCTTTCACCCCAGGTACAAATTCAGTAATATCCGCGATCGAATTGCGCTCTTCCTATTGGCCGAAAATTTCGGTGGCTAAAAAGAGGCGGATCTCAAAGGCATAGGAGTGCGATCATGTCGAATTGCGCTCTTCCTATTGGCCGAAAATTTCGCTGGGTAAAAAGTATGTAAACTTAGCGGATAACCGGCCAAGTGGAAAACAAAGTAAAAACAATTATACTTTAAAAAAACTAAAAAAAAATATACTTTTAGAGTTAAGCAGACTAAAAAGTAAAAAATAAATTAATAGTTTAAAAAAACTAAAAAATACGCTTTTAGAGTTAATCAATCTAAAAAGTAAAAAATAATTGTTAACATAAGAATAAAATGACTGACGAGAAAATGAATGTCACTGTTCTAAAAGCGTGGGGTGCTCGATATCAATCGTTATAATTTTTCACTAGTTTCATTCCGAAATGCAGAGTTAGTTTAAAAATGTTATACAAAGCACACCACGCTTTTAGAACAGTGACATTCATTTTCTCGTCAGTCATTTTATTCTTATGTTAACAATTATTTTTTACTTTTTAGATTGATTAACTCTAAAAGCGTATTTTTTAGTTTTTTTAATTAAAAATAATAAAGTTACTTCTCATTGTATGTAATTTTTCAAGAATTTTGTGGAATAATCATTTTAGAATTATACATTTAAATATCTTATTATTATATTATAACAAATAAAGGAAATAACTTATTTGATGTATAGATTGTTACATAATCTAAATTATCATATCCAGAAAGATACTCATTAATAAAATGGTATATAAATAATTTTTTTATTTGAAATTGACTATATGTGATAATCTTATAATGCATATTCCATTCTTCATTACATTTTTATTTATTTATGAAAGTTTTTAATATTTCCAATAACTAATTTTTTTATAAACTGTATTTTCATTAAAGGTACACTGCTGCTTGCTCAAAATTACTTGTACAGTATAAAGCTGCTTTTAAACAAGTCCAAGGTGAAGAATTTCCGACTGTAGAAGTATTCATGAAAAAATTTCGTGTAAGATTTATTTAAATATATACCATTTAAATAATAGTATTTTTTTTTTGAAATTTATGAAGACAATTCTGTTTTACATGTAAACATTAAATTTCTTTATTGTAAACTAATTAAAATTATTTTTCTAAATGCCTTAAAATATAATATTTACATATATTAAATTATTGTTATTAACACAGCATGGGGAATGTGTTTTAACATAATTTGGATTAATTTTCCTTTCATTAAATTTTGTTATACCGAATGTATGAAATATATTTTATGATATTATATTATAAAAGTTTATTTCGAATAAAATCTACAAATGACATTATAAGCATGCTCAATTGAATATTATAAGCATGAAAATACATTTCTATAATTATCTCTAAATTTAGTAATTTACTTTTCATTTATAATCAGCTGGTTTAATTGCAAATAAAAAAAAAGCAAATAATTGAAACTGTTAAGAATTATATTTTATTAAAATTTTTGGTACTTACGTATTAACGATACCTTGGTGGCAGTTGCGCCAATAAAGAGAACACGTGCCAACCGCAGCTACAGATTTAGTGGTTTTTAAGTGGCACCAATCTATTCTATTGGTTTGATAACCTTATTAGCTGCTAGATTGGTGACACTTAAAAACCGCCAAGGTACCGTTAATACATTAGTACCAAATTTTTAATTGTTGCTGTATTATGTGATTTACAGTTATTATTATTTTTTAAAAATCATAAAAAAAGCTTTTAAAATTTTTTCATGTGATATAATAGATTATTAAGTGTGAGCAAGTTTGCAAAATTATATCATGTTTTAGTTCTTTCTTTTTAATTACATATTATATACATTAGTTTTAATTACATATTTTAAAATATATTCATTGACTGCATTATTGGAAATATAGATTCGTATTTCATAATATGCTGAAGAAGAAATCTTTTTTTAAAGACAAAATTAACTAACAACGTTATTAATGAATATGAAGTGAAATAATAAGTTCGTTGCAATTAAATATTGTTAATCAATTATTATTTATTAATTAAATTAATTTTTTACATTAGTATATTATTCATTTAATCATTATATTAATTTCAATTGATGAAATGAAGAAAAAAATTAAATGTATTTATAAGCTAAATACTAGCTTCAAACTTTAAATATTTGAATTTCCATAAATATCATAATAAAATTTGTATCATATATTATATATATATATATTTACTTAAGAATAAATTTACTTGATAGAGATTATCCAAGTACTATATGTGTAGGGCATCAAATTTCTTATATGCATATTATACTTATTGCTATAAAAATCATTAAATTAGTATGCTAAAGAATTGTTAGATCATCATTGAACTTAGCTGTAAAATTTGTATGAAGCACATATGCAAATACTTAAAATTGAAGCATGATTACACTTTACATAAGACTAGTTGAGTGTGTTGACATGTGTCCTCACTAGCTCATAAGTAATTTCTTTGAAGTACTCATGCAGTTCATCTGCTGCAATAGAATGCTTTGTTATTAAGTTGCATTTATGCCGTCATCCAAGCAAATATACACAGCTGTCGAGGTTCGAGAGAAAAATCATTGGGATAGTAGAGGCTAAGGGGCTGGGTAGGTGATATCTGCTACCTCAACTGTTCTGGCAATAATGTTAGGATTAGTGAACAAAAGCGAATTGATACACAAAATATCCTGCCTCAAGAAGATTAATAACCTGAAAGATCATCTTATTGCCCAACAAGCATGCACACCCAACTGCATTGTCCAATATCCATATACTGGCATCCTGATCTGCACAAGTTCCTGTTTCTGTACGTTGCATTGCATTGCAAGGTACCTGAATAGCAATCATTTGCTGTCATTGTACCCTTTATTGCAGTTAACCATCATGCTTTCATTGTGATGTGTCAGCGGAATTAGACTGTGATGGTATGGAGATAGAATGTCTACATTGACTAATTATGGTTCTGCTTGTATTCAGATGAAAGCTATATATGTGTTTGGAAATCCTTTAAATCCTTCAATGCTACTTACTGCTTGTAAAAACATCCTATTTACATCTGGTGTTATGATTTGGGGGTGGCATTGCATACAGCATTCAATATCTTCTAGTGTTGATTTACTGCATCATGGCAGCTCAGCTGTGTATATTAGTGACATTCTTCAATCACAATTAATTGCTCCTCATGACAGAAAGAGGCATTTTTCTATTGAATAATACCTAGCAAAGATGTTATAGTACTGCCTTCTCAAAATTGGTGCTCTTCCTTGCATTGCCTAATTTCCAGATTTGTTCATTAAAAAATTCCAAGATAATGAAGAGGCAAGAGTTAGGCAACATAAGAATTTGATTGAGTTGAACTAGAAGCATGCTGGCAGCAATTGTGGATTGAGATACCACAGGACACCGTAAAAAAATCTTTCAAACATGGTAAAATTTCAATCTGTTTTGCCAATTACTTCTTGGTGCACTAATTTTTTTATGGAAAGCAGCATATTTCATAGAAAAATGTTTTAGTTCGTTTGAAGAAGTTATATTTTATTCCTTATTAATAAATGGACAAGATTTATATTTTTATTGTTAATTTTTTTAATAAACAACAAAACAATCTAAAATTTTGTAAAGAACATTTTTAAGTTGCGAAAAATTATAAAAACTTATTGGAAATATATTACTCTTTCAGCTTGATTGTCCAGCTGCCATTCAGCGTATAAAAGAGGATCGACCAATAACAATTAAGGATGATAAAGGCAACACAAGCAAATGCATTGCAGATATTGTATCTGTAAGTTAATATTAGCTTTTCAATTTTTGAAAATGATACATTTATTTTATTAAATTTTACTAATTTACTAAGATTATTTTATTAATTACTGAGATTTAATGTTATCTATCCAAGATTAAGGGCAGAAGAAACTGCAGAAATTTATAGCATTTCAAGAAATGAACAAAAAAATTCCAGCATTCAAAAAAAAAATTTTTTTTTTTTTTCAACTTTCTCCCACCTTTTCAGACATTCTGCTTCAATTCAAGTGTTGCAACTGAAATGTAACAGAGTCAAGTTCAACCATACAACTTTTTCTTTTTCCCTACTATGTAGTACATATTAATTATTCTAATTAGCATAATTAAGTTTTATTTTATTTTATGCTCCTTTTTGGAAAAAAAAAATACTAAGCAATTAAAAAAATATGTATCAAATTTTTATTTTTATGGCATTATAATTATTTTTTTGTGACATCTGTAACTAGGCTTTAATTGTACCAAACTTAAAATTTTTTTTTTATTGATTAATAATTTAATATTTAAGCAATTTTTTTTGGTGAAATTAAAATATTTTTTACTTACCAACACTTAATTAAGTAAAAAATCAAATACTCAGTGTACTAAATTAAGATGAAGGGTAATTATCCCCATTGAAATCAGTTAGTTGCCTGCTATAGGAATAATTTACATCTTTTAATTAGTATATTAATGTTCTCCAAAAAAATTGTCTGAATTTACATCAATAATATTTTTATTCTGTTAAAGAAAATAGAAGTTATACCTCATCAAGAAATACTTTCCCACTCGTTTAGTTTTAAAAGCATTATGGTTGACAGCACACACACAATGTGTATGAGCGATTAGGTTAAAAAATATACAAATTATAAATCTTGATCGCTTTTTAATTGCTGAAATCCTCAATTATGTGCAATACATTTTTGTGTTTTCCCTTCCCTCAATTTTATGGGTGTTTTTCATTGTTTATAATGATATCTAACTATAAAGGTTAATTATAAAACATCAAATTTTTGGTCTATTTTGTAATATGATATTTATAATTATTTGTTTTTTGTTTATAGTATATAAATTAACTGCAAAAAATTAATTAAACTTTGAAATATAAAATTTCAGCTCTTTATCACCATACTTGACAAATTACGTTTGGAGATGAAATCTATGGATGAGGTATGATTCATTTTATTCAGTTTAAAATTTCTTTTTGATTTTTATTTAAAATATTTTATAAACACTTTTTTCCTTGCAGCTTCAACCAGATTTAAGAGAATTATATGACACTATGTGCCGACTTAATCTGGTACCTGCTGATTTTGAAGGAAAACAGAAAGTTCATGATTGGTAATTATAATGCATTCATTCATTATTAAATTTAATTAAAAAAAAATAAAGAAATAAATATGTAAGCCACATTGATGCAAAAAATAATATTTGATTGTATTTATTTTCGTAAATAATTAATTTTGTTATAATAATTTTTGGATATAATCTTTGAATTATACATTAAAATTTCATGGTGTCAATTATGGACTGCTACATTTTCTCTGTTGTCTTTTCTTTTTCAAAAGTTTCATAGGAACCAGTTATATAAAACAACATCTGAAAATGCTCTTTTCCAAAAACTTAATTGATATGTGATATATCAAAGAACAGGCACAGATCATCTACAGCTTATGCAAGAATTTGTAACTTTCAGACCACAAATTATTATTTTTTTTAAAAAGTTGACATGAAATGCACATTATGGGACAAATTAAAAATATATTGAAAACTGACTTTTTTTTTTCAAATGGGTATTCTGAAATAAATGTGTTTGATTCAAGATATTATGAAATAGATTAAACTTTATTAAATAATTTTGTTTTTCTGGTGTACAAAAAGTTATTA
Organism: Caerostris darwini; assembly: GCA_021605075.1. Classification (NCBI taxonomy): domain Eukaryota; kingdom Metazoa; phylum Arthropoda; class Arachnida; order Araneae; family Araneidae; genus Caerostris; species Caerostris darwini. The sequence continues at coordinate 359,429 of BPLQ01010624.1, read as the reverse complement.
ATTTTTTTAAATTTAATGCATAGCCTTAAAAATTAAAAAAAAAAAAAAAAAAAAAGATTATTGGTGAATTAAATTAATAATTATAATTTTTTCTTTATATTAGTTTATTTGCCTTTTGAAAATTTTTGAATTTTATGCATGTAATTTAATAAAAATTGTAATATTTCTAGGTTACAAACTATGTCACAAATGGCTGCATCTGATGAGCTAACTGAAAGTCAAGTTAGGCAGTTCATATTTGATTTAGAGTCTGCATACAGCAGTTTCAACCGGTTACTTCATGAGTCATGAAGCTTATATTCATTAAAATGTAATTTTTATTTCAGTTTCGATTATAAGAAATATACTGTTTGCATTGAAATATAGTGGGAAAAAAATGTAATTGAAATGTATAATTCGTTTTTGTATATATCTTTTTATATTTGTATATGTGATGTTTCACATATCTACTTCATATAATTTGAATTGTTGAATATTGATTTATAAAAATTACTTATGTTACTTGTGTTTTATTTAATTTTACTGAAATATATAAATATATCACACTGAGTAACATTTTCTGTAATAAATTTTTTGTATCATTTAGCATGTGACATTTATTTATTCATTATTGTATTTAATTAAAAATATCTATATCCAATATGAATATAGTTTGGAAGGCATTTATTTGAATCCAATTATTAATAAATATTTGGGAAATTATCATATCAAAATACTAATAAAGTAATTATTAAATGTTTAAATGAAACTGCTCAAGATAAATAGGCTCAGATAACTTCTCAAGAAATTACTTCTATTTTAAATAAGTTCAAATTTGTTAGTTATATTTAGCATAAAACTGCCAACGGCCGTACCATGCTGAATATACCGGTTCTCGTTAGATCACCGAAGTTAAGCATCATTGGGCGCGGTCAGTACTTGGGTGGGTGACCACCTGGGAACACTGCGTGCCGTTGGCAAATTTGGGACCTGAATGACCGAGTGTCTAGCGCTCGGTGCCACAGGTATCGGGTTCGAATCCCGGCGGTGCCATGGATGTTTGTAGTGGTTCGGAATCCACTTTAAGCCGTAGTTCCCGGTCTCCTATGACTGTCACGGAGCCAAAGTCAGGCTTCTACCTACGGGTGCTCCATCACAACAGAAGCTGCTTCCTTCCCCTTCAATCATGAGTCCATATGGGCTTGTGGGCTTGGCCAGCCAAGTGGGATAAGAAACAACGAACAAACAGCATAAAACTTTACCTTTTTTAAAATATAGTCCAATAAACTAATAATTTGTTGTTTTTTGGTGAGTTGTCGAAAATTTGTCTGTTGTGGTCAGTATTGTTTAATAAGAGTAATATTCATAGTTATGACTGATTATTGCTAAGCATAAGATAAATAATAAAAAAGGTAAAAATGGCCTAGTTAAAAAATTTTTATATATTTTTTTTTATGTATTATAAAATTTAGAATGAAGTATTTAACCGAATTTTATAAGATCCATTCAATACTATTGAAATATATATCCAAACCTTTGTCTAATAATAATTGAATACAAGCCTCAGCTAAAACAGAAAGAATACAATTGTGAAAGAAAAATAAATAGTTTCCTGTCATTCTTCTCATCTTTTAAAGGCAAGTGATGATTAATGCTGAATGCCAATTAGTAAACAAATATATATATATATATTTTAATTTGGATATCTTTTGAGCCTGACAAGTGAAACCTGTCATCAAGTAATCTATCAGTTAGCAGTTCCAGCATAAGAAAAGGAAGATTCCATCTTCTGACGAAAGTCATTGGTGCATAATGGTTTCAGAATGAAATCCTATGAAAACATTTAAGTTTTATGAGTAAACAAATGTATCTTGAATAACTTAAAAAATACAAATTATATTTGATTTTTATCTATTTTTGTAGTGAAAATTAAGTGGGGGTTTTAAAAAAAAAAAAGAGAAAATATTAAAAGCTGTATAAATTTCCAAATAAAAAAGATTAAGACAGCTACTGTCATTTGGATTCATTGTTTAATATAAAAAAATTCAAAATAATATTTCCACTGATTTCATTCTGAATCCATTGCATATCAACGGGTTTTAATACATAAATTGTTACAATGATGAAACATTTGCTACCCGTTATTGGAAATAGAGATATTTGTTATGATTGAAACATTTAAAAATAATGTACCACCTTTTGTATGGTTTTTACTGGGATCTGAAATTTATAAAATAAAAAGTAGATGTGTTATGTCATTTTATTTTTGTTTGGGAGATATATATGTTAACTAATTTATTCATTTTTTTTTTTTTAATATTGTTATCAAATGATTAAAAATATTTCATTTAAAGAAATGTTTTGTTCCGATGTAGGAAAAGCAATATTCCAAAAAATTTAATGTTCACTTTTATATTTTAATAATTTCACAGTGATGCAATTTTTCAAAAAATAAATATCAATTATAACAAATTATCATATTTTGTAGTAAGAATAATAGAAAAAAACCATTATATCTTTGAGTAAACTCACTTCTGTAGGTTAAAGTATCAACCATTTTTCCTTCCTAGGGGAATCCTTTTAAAAAAAATTTTTGTGTGTGGAAAATAATACAGATTTAACAATTAACAACAACTATTTTTCTTCTAAGATATAACTTATTTTCTTTAAAAAAATGGACTTTAGTGTCAACACATATCACATGGAATGATTAACAGCTGAAATGGTTGAATTGTTTACTTGATGAGCCGCCTCCAGACAACAACGACTGAGTCAGACTTGCTAACCAATTATAAATCAGTTTGTCAGAGTCCACTGTATATGTTGCATGTCTCGACCCCTCTCTGACTAGAGTTATCCACACATCAAAGAGATACTTGTGGACATCATTTACGACCAGCTATCAATCACAGCAGATATAAAGTGGTTTATTTCTCAAGGTCAAATGGAGACCCTTGGAGTGAGATTGATTCGACTCTCACTCTCCTCTGTATGCCGCTTTAGATGTGCTAATCAGACATAACTGTTTTGAAAGAAAAAAGTATACTTAGTATGGCATTTTTCATCTAATATTTTTTTTTAATATCGTGTTATCTAAAATATTATAAATATTTTTATTGCAATTAAAATCCCTCCTAAATGACATTTCCTCCCTTGCGGCATTACTTTTTTGAATCTGTCTGACTTCACGGCTTACCAATTTTTTCCATGATAGACTGAATTATACTAAGCAAGATAAATAAAAATAGTTAATAAAGATGAAACATCACTTTTAACTCATTACATTCTCTTTAAACAAATTAACTGAAAATTGTATTGTAATTCTGCTTTAGAAGCATGATCTTATTTTATTATTACTTTTTTGGAATTATTTTGATATTCAATCTTTTTCTCTTAATAAATAGCTATTTTGAAAATGCAAGAGTAATTTTTGCTAACTTTTATTTAGAATTTATTCAGTTTATATGTCTTGATCAAAACTTTTCTTGTTTCTTTCTGGATATCGCTTTCATGTCATTCATCTTGATTTTTCAGTTTCGTAATTTTCTTTCACTTGATGAATATGTTGTGCTTCATTCTTCTTTTCATTAGAGATTTTATCTGTTTTTACTAGTTGTACAAAATGAGCCTAAAGGACTCATTCTTCAGATTTATAAAGATTGCCAGTTAATTTAGAATACATAGTTATTTTTGCATACTTCATTAGGATGTCTGCGAGATCAGAGTTGAATCATAAGATCGTTATTTTTCATTATAAATACAAGTTTAATAGTAAGTTAAGTACGCAATATATTTCATATCATGATAAATATTCTGGGCCACCTACTGAGTTATTGAATAGAACATTTATCTTGCACTCATTTTTCCCATTGATGTACTTAATAAATATATATTCACTATTATATTTTTCTGCTATGGATGTAACAAAATTCATTTTAAAGAAAATAAATACTTCATTGAAAATAAAGAAGAGTCATACTTGCCAAGTGTCCTGCTTTATTCAGGAGACTTCTGAATTTCAATCCCTTTTCCCTAATTGTATATAAATCTCCTAAATTTTATCAAAAATCAGAAAATTACCTTAAAAGGGAATTGTGCAAAAATATTAAGAATTTGAAAGAAAATCCCTAATGCTGAAACAATAAAATAATCCGTCACAAATGAAAAACGGATCTATAAGCATGAAAATTTCTCATTTCAAAGTTTAGCATCATGTCCTTGAAATGGTGCATGGCGATTTATAACAAGGAAAAAAAATTCGAAAATGACACATGGTTCGTGTGGGGGAAAAAAAACCGCGGATCGTTTTCCCGTCTCGAAACCAAAACAAACACCTTCCCGAAATTCGCTACTTCGTTAGAGTGGATTTTGTTTAGGATCAATTGCGTTTTTTTTGAGACGGACGTGATTTTATATCAAACAATGAGTGCTAAATAAAAAAATACCCTTAGTGAGTGTTATGCAAATAACTTTTCATACATAATCAAAAGATGTATTTTAATTATTTATTAAGAATTTTATTTGAGAAAATGTCTGTTTTAAATAGTCTCAGAGAAATGCTAATATTTGCATTGGTAAGTACCAAACTTTTTATTTTATTAGTTACGATTTGTTTATGTTTAGCATAAAATGTGCTTATTTTGTAAAATATCTAGCTTAAAATTCCCTATACCAAAAGTTTCCCACGATTTCATCCCTCAAAGTTGACAGCTATGAAGAGTAATTTTTTTTGATACAGTAAAGTCATTATCAGTATTTTTTTATATAATATCTATAATCTCATATTTTTAGTTTAAGAAAAAGAAATTTCTTTTAGCAATATTTTCTTCTTTCTTAAAAATTTAATGAAATTCATTTACTGTTTGTGAAATAAACTTGTTTAGAAAATAAAATTTTCTTTCTTCTAAAAAATATATTTTTTATTTTGGTTACAACTATCAGGATTTAAATGGCATTAGGACTACGATTTATCTTAAAATTAATTTAAATGTTGATTGAATCTAAAATATTTGTGTTCCTACTTATTTGAAGAAATAAATTTTAATTTGGGAAATATTAAAGTATACGCCTGTAAAAAAAATGTTTTTCGTTGATGTAATTTTATGGCATTCTGAAATCTTTAAATTTAAGATAAAGTATAATAAGAAACTTTTAGTCTTCAGTTATACAATCATTTTGGCAATATCCCCCCACCTTACCTTGAATTCAATTTTCTCATATGTACTAATAAAGAATTTGCCAAAATTTCAAATAGCAGAATATTACAATTTTGCTATGTAAGTACATAAAACCAGTGAATATATGGATAAAATTTTCAATTAATTTTTTTTTTCTGGTTGGAAAGATCAGCTACAAAAGTATTCTTCACTGATTTCAGCCAATGATAATTAGAAAAGAAAAGCTAATAGATTTGAAAACCCGTCTTCTAAAAGCTACTAATTTGAACAGCATATGCAAGCCTGCTTGAGAGATTTATATGGATATTTTGTCTTTTTATACATTTTTTAAATTTAGAAGATGATTGAATTCTTATATTGAAAATATACTTTTTGTCTGAAGTGAAGCATAATATTAAATCCATTCAGCAATAGGTTATTTTAATACTTCAAAGGAAAAATAACAAATATTCATATCATATATCATTTCAATATTTGTTTTGACATTTTCCCCATAATTTTATTGTTATTGATGTAAAATGAAATCTTAGTATAAGTGAATATACTTAGAAAAGTACCAATATTTTAATGGAATTCAAAACTGACTGTCCACTGGGAAATGTGTTATGGACTCTTAATTGTACTTGAGTAACTTCTTTTATTTTTTGAATCTTTAACTTAATAGCGTAAAATTTCTGTTTTATTATTTTTTTTTTTCACAAAATAAATTCAATAATGTAGATTTAACTTTATTAATGATTATGTGGAGGTTTTCGGGATATATTTACCCAATAGGTAAGTCCATTTCCGTTGAATTTAAAAGGGTTGTCTCTAAAGATAACATTACTCTATAACAGTGTAGTGAGATGCTTTTTCATCTCAAATAAAATTTTTTTTTTAAAATGAATTACAAAAATAGTTTGGTGTTATTTGGTCTTTAAATTTATTTGTCCTACTTAAAATTAAAAGTGGCTAGGTTGTTGGTATAAAACTACAAAATAAGCTATTGAAATTAAAGGAAATTTTGGTTGCATTTTAAAATTATTCAAACACGATTTAATGTAATATAGTTTGTAGGTAATATGTTTTTTTTAAAAAAGATACTATTAAAATAGAACATGCAAGAATGAAATCCACAGTATTGTTAATAAGATTTTTTGAGAAAAAGTGATTGAAGGATTATTGTTCTGGTGCATTTCTAGTTTCATATGATGAAGGATAAAGATAACTATCATATACAGAAGATTAAATGAAGTATATAAGATTAATGTGCCTAATGCAATTTTATAGAAAGTCGAATTAATTAAAATCTAGAATCTGTAATAAGGTTGCTAAAAGTTGCTGGATAATATTATGAATTCTTATAAACTTTATATTACAATTGCTTTCAATTTCATAGCGATTCATATTGAAAGTATGTTATATTGAAATAATAAGTAAAATAATTATTAGCAATTTTTTACTATGATATAAACAAACTATGAATAATTTAACTTTAAAGTATACATTAAATCAAAATAAATAATGTGCAATCTTACTTCTTTATAAATTTGAAGACAAAATATAGGTTTTGATTAATGTAAAATTTTAAAAAGTTTAATATGCTTAAAACTTAATGTTTTAAGTATATAGAAACACTTCTATAAAAATATGGGTTCTTTGATTGAGACTTTAAACAATCTAAAAATTAAACTAAATTTAGAGTAAAAGGCATATGAATATCAAAATCATATAATGTAATTACATCAAAAAAGTTACTGGCATTTTTCCTGTTAGCAGGGCGCAAGTAAAAATCTTTGTAAATGTGATAAGGATTTCAACTTTTATCAGTGAATCTATAATATTGGGACAAATATAATGAGTTATTATATTATGACTGGCAATGATTTGACAATTTTACAATAAACAGATTTTTTTTATCCTTATTATAGGGTAAAACAATATGAATGAAATCTTACCATAGACAAGCTAAAAACATTTATTAACAAATGAATAATGACATACATATAAATGCATATTATATTGCTATTTCATGCAATATCTATAACAGATATGCAGCATAGTGACAGAGATAAATGAGATTCACATGTATATTTTAGTTCTTATTCAATAAGAATAGAAAAGAAACTAGTAAGTCTATATTTAAAAGATATAAAGACATGGTCTGCTATTAAATTGAAAGATGAAGTATTGCTTAGTTATTTAATTTTCTATATTTGAATCATGTTTCACACAGCAAAACAATATCAACTTGATACAGTCAATATATCTAAAAATGAGGCATACACACTTTCCCGGCAAACAGTTCAGAAATAACAGTTATCCACAATGCTAAAACAAAAAATATATACGACAATCCAACTTGGTGGCTACTAGGTAATTGATAAGCTTCACCACCAATTTCTTCCATGGTGAATCCCATTGGGAAGATAACAGCAGCAAGGCAAAATAAAACCATTGCAGAGAACCCTACCCATCTTGCATAAGGGACAACGTGCTCATTCCAATGAGACAGCAACAATAGCCCCACTGTACTCGACACACAAATGCATCCAATAATGATACAAATCAGTGACAGCATCCATTCCGGTTGTAAACTAGGAGCAAAGCATAATTGTTTTCTGCCATAGATAGTCATACAATTTCGTAGAAGTCCAAGTCTCGTATTTCCGCCAACATCAGAAACAATCCAATCAGGTAAAACTAAACTAATGATTGCAAAGAAATTAGCGGACAAAAATAGTCCACCGGATATAGCAGTTAATCGATCCATGACTCACATTATTTGTTAAAAAGAAAAAAGTATTTTCAATAATTCAAATGTAAGTTTAGTGTACTAGTTTTAATATTATGAATATTCATTCACACCTTCACTTGACTTGATTTAATATTTATTTATTATTATTGTTACTATGAAATGAATTCACTTCAGTTACTCGAATTCTAGCCTCTATTGCTTCTGTATAAAAATTCAGAGGATTTTTTTTTTTTTTCAATTATCTCAGCATTTCCTTTAGTGGTATTTAAAAATTAAGAGATTAAAAAAACCTAACTCTTCTTGGTTTTTATATGTAAGATTAATTCCTTAAACTGTTTGAAGGAATGAACCTTATGGCTTAGTGGTTAAACACATCATCTCACGCATAATACGTGAGTTCGGGTTGGGTCATGCCGTTCTATGGCGAAAATGCATGAAATTTCATAAGCCTAGATTAACCCAACAAACTTCACCTGTATATAAATTATCAAAAAAAGTTGATCCCAGTTCAACTCTATACTTTTCAATCTTAAGAATGATGGAATAAACTTAGATAAATTGACTGACACCACAAAAATAATACCAATCAGCGCAGGAGATAAAGATAGGTGCCTCATATTGAAGTAAGTTTCGAATTGTGGAATTTGCAATTTGAAATATAAGCCAGGACCGACTATCTCTGGAATTAGCTGCAATTACTTTGAATGCATTCAACTTTTTAATGATTTTATTTTTAAGATAAAGAAATGAAAAAAAAAATGTTTAAGAATGCAGAAATTTGTTTAAAAGTGAGGGTATGAGAGAAGATAATGCCTAGAATACGGGTATGCTGTTTCCAAGATATATGGATATTGTAAATTTGCAAATGTTGATATGGTTGTTGTTTTTCATTCGAAAAATTTACTATTTCGTATTTACCGAGTTGAAAAGTGAATTTCCATGTTTCGCACCAGTAAGTGGTTTTATGAATAGACATTTGACAATCAAAGAGAACCTTTTCCAAGACTTTTATCACTTCTAAAAAGGAAAATATCTTCTGCATATAATAAACATTCTGTATGAGAAGGGATGATATTGAAAATATCTCGCATATAGATTGCGAAAAGAAAGGCACTGAGAACCCCCACCCTCCCCCTCCAAAAAAAAAGTTATGGAAAAATTTGGAAAAATTTCCAAAGTGTATTGATAGATGGCGCTGCAAGCGTCATATTTTGAATCGAAATTACAACGTATTTGGCATGAGTTGCCCATTAAACCAACTGTAGTGTTCAATGTGCTGGATTATTTCGGTTTTTCGAGAGAAAAAATGACTTCTAAGTCATTCAGCATTTGCGACGTTGTTAGTGGAAAGCCCATCCACCACGGCAAGGTCATACCAAATTGGATGGAAAAAATCGGTGGAACTTTTTTTGTTGCCATACCGTTTCCCCCTTCTTCAAGTATCTTTAATTCAAATTTGAACTCATCGTGACGAGTGTTTCCTTTTTAACAGCTTTTTGAAAGTGGGATTTTAATTTAAATCACCTTGTATAAATATATAAATTAATAAAGAAATAACTTTATTTATAAGAAGAAATATATTATATCATGTATTTATTTTTTCTGATTTGAAATTCGACTTGATGTACAAAATATTTTGTTGCTAGCCAAATAATGAAATTATATTTATTGTAATTCCTGCTAACACATTTTATTTCTGAATTCGTTTCTCCTTTCTTTTTTTTTCTTTAGCCATATAACGCCCCGAATCTGCTGCTATTTATGAAAACCAATGTTTTAACACAACTAAGAAATATTTTTTTAATGCTGAAAATAGAAGCAGTGAAATTTCTTTTCATTTAAAAAAATAACATCGTGGTTTTTACTTAATAAAAAAAAAAAGAAAAGAAAACCAAATGCAATCATATTTTATTTCTCATACCATCACAAATGACCTAATGATTTCGACAATATTGTATTTCTATTTACATTATTTCACTTTTATTGATAAGCACAATTTACAAGTAGCACCTTTTGAAATTGATAAGCACTTTTTTAAATTTTAGCTATGTATATATATATATTTTCTTTCTAATACAGCTGGCAAACACTTAGACAGCTTGGTCTTGGATGCTTTAAGGCAAGCGCTGTACAGACGTTACTCACTTAGCACTACCTAGGGGGCGCGTGTCACTTGAAGATAAGCCACGGACGCGGAGTAACAATGCCCCCGCAACGCTCTACGATCCTATCAGACAGGGACCTACGGTTTAAAGTGGATTCCGAACCACTACAAACATCCATGGCACCGCCGGGACTCGAACCCGCGGTACCGAGCGCCAGAGCGCTAGCCACTCGGCCATTCGGGCCCACTAGCTACATATATGAAGAAATATATTTTATCATGTAATTAATCTTGCTTATTTAAAATTCGACTTGATGTGCAAAATATTTTGATGTTAGTCAAATAATTAAAGTATATTTATAATATTTTCTGCTAACATATTTTGTTTCTGAATTTATAGATTCGTTTCTCTTTTCGTTTTTTTTTTTTTAACAATATTTCACCCATACGCTGCTTCTATTTATAAAAACCAATGTAAAACAACTAAGAAATATTTTTTAATGCTTAACATAGAAGCAGTAAAATTTCTTTTCATTAAAGAAAAACACCCTGAAGAATTAAAACATAACTAACATCCCGTTTTTTTATTTAATAATAATAAAAAGAAAAAAAAATGAACAAATGCAATCATATTTTACTTCCCATGCCATCACAAATGACCTTTATTTTCGAATTTCTTTATTTTCTTTCTTTCCATTTTCGACGACGATAAAAACATTTTTTAGGCAAGTTATCTTTAGACAAAATACGAGAGAAATAAAAATTGATATTAGAATAAAATCTAAATACCAAATTAACATTAAGCAATAGTAATCTTTCTTTTCAAATCATGTTTCTTTCCAAAACGATCCATCTACTACAAAAAAAGGCGGACATGAACCAACGCATAAACTCAAAAAAAAAAAAAAAAAAAAAAGAGAGAGAGAGAGAGAAAAAAAAAAAAAAAAAAGGCGCGAAGATCTAATGATAGGTGTCTCAAGTTGTAATTTGTCTATTATCATGTAAATGTCCGTTGGTAACAAAATGCTTTGTCATGAAAGTATATGTCGCGTACTTTTGTGTACTGAGAACAATGTTTTTCTTATCAGTATGACCTCTGACCTTGCGACAGACCTTACCTTTTGCTTACTTTCAACATGGAGCCCAGATGTATCGTGATAGAATGCATAAGTAAAGCTGTTCCCATCTTTATTCTTTTAAAGATTTTACATTCAATGGGCGTTCCCATATCTAGAATGCTTAGAGCTAAGCGATTATATACAGGAAATAGAATCGAAATGGTCAACATTTGGTGTCCAATCTATATTAAATGGAATTGTATTGAATTTCAGGACGACTGCGTTTCATTAAAAAGAGTTTAACACAGATGGATTAAGATAACGTGACATTTTAGTGCAAAACGAATTACGATCCAAACCATTACAATAATGGTGGACTAGATGTTAAGTATGTTATGTTAAAGTAGGCCCTGTAGTCTTTAAACGCATTACGTGCCACTACGTGTTAATGAAAAGATTATTAGATAATAATCACTAAATATTTTTTTTGTAGTGAAGGCTTAACAAAAAATATACATTAATTAAGTAATTTATTTCAAAATCTTTAAAAAAATATAGTAATTAATTTAATTTTAAAAATGTTTAGATTATTAATTGTTTAAGACATTTATTGGATTTAATTTGTTGTTGCTAATATGTTATTATTTTTGTAACACACTAATTAATATTGCATTATTGTTATTTTCTTTCTAATGCAGCTGGCAAATACTTAGACGATGAACTCTTTTATGCCCATAAGCAAGGGCTGCACCAACGTTACTCACTTATCATTGCCCAGGGTGTGTGTGTGTAGCTTGAAGGTAAGCTACGGACGCGAAGTAACACTACTCCCGCAACGCTCTATGATCATGTTAGACTAGGACTTACAATTTAAAGTGGATTCCGAACCACTACAAACATCCAAAACCGCGGAGACTCGAACAAGATACCTGTGGTACCGAGCGCCAGAGCTCTAGTCACACGGCTCTCAGTTTAATAATAATAATCTTAACTGTTTATTTTATTATAAAAATTCTAATTTTTGTTTAAATAAAATCCTTTTGACTATGCATTCGAAAGTAAAGAATTTGTACTTCTCAGTTTAATACTTTTTTTTTCTTCCAATTTTAAATTTAAAGATCTGTCAAACTCTGTCTTTGACAGCGGGGAGACCTCCTACCCAATACTCATACTGTGCCAACCCCTTCAATGGCGTAAATACAAGAACTTTGGATTTGTTTTCCCTTGTTTACATTTAAAACTGAGTTCCCTCAATTAGGAAATCGAAGGCAGTGTTCAATTCAGGCTTGAGACGTTTTTAGATTTTTTTCTTTGAATGCTGGACCCTTTCAACTGATGTCATATGGGGCTAGAATATCAGATTTACCCGTAGGGATTGAGACATTCTCATACACTACCACCACAATTTCGAACGAGCTGTTCAGGAACACCATTTGAAGAGATTTGCTTTCTCCTAGCTTTTTCCTGAGTTTAAAGAAAGGACCTATCCGATCCATGGATTTAATGTATTCATATCGACTTATGTTAATATAGAAGCTCCCGGTTCGACATTCGAACTTGTGTTCTCTAGATCAGGGGCGATCAACCCAAATGATCTTGCAGTCCACTTTGGAAAAATATTATAACTCCGCGGGCTGCATATAAAATTATATATCCCCCTATTAGATTTAGACCCACTATAGACATTTTATTGGAGTGAAAAAATTGAAACACAACGAGTTATTATTATTGTGTTTACTTTCATTCGTATGTAACTTTTGCTTACTTTTATTCTTAAGCCGTGTAAACTTAGATAATATAATAATGATACTAAACGCACACTGTAAATAAATATATAACATCAAAAATGAAATATAAATATAAACAAAATAAACAATTTAATTATTAAAAAATATTTATTTTAAATTTATTTATTTATTTACTTATTGTATTTGTTTCTCGACTCATCATGAATTCGCAGAATATAATTTAATTATTATGCGAACTCATAACTGTAAACTTATCAATAAAACAGGCACTATCTGTCCTATATTCGCAAGTGTATTATTTTAAAATCAAAGTTCATTTTTTCTCATCGTTTCGACAGTTAATTTTTGAATATATGGATGCACACATAATGTATTTTTTTAATACATTGGTTTTCACTATTTTGGCCATTATACAATAAATATATTTTGTAAAAGTGTGATAAATTTCACGGGCCAGAAAAATGTTCAATTCGGGCCACATGCGGACTTCGGGCCCTGGGTTTGTCACCCCTATTCTAGATCGAAAGTTCCTCTAGATTTGTTGCCCCAAAAGTTCAAAAGCATAAACATACACATAATTTTTATATTTATATAGACGTACTACTGTGTTCAAAAAGTAAGATCCATTTTCAATTTAAATTTCCCGGGGCTTATGGAACTTCAATTTTTTTTCTTTTTTTAGGTTGATGGCACAGTCCTTGACATCTGTGTGAAATTTGACGTCAAAAATATTCATTAGTGTTTGAGTGACGCTTGGCTTGGTGAGACGCTAAAGCTGATTCCGGAGATTTTTGAAATGTCTGAATGAATTGAGCAAAAAACTTGCATTTAATTTTGAAACGTATTAAATGTTGCAGAAGGCGTTCGATAAGCATTACTATATCGGAAAGAAATGTTTCGAAGTGGTATAAACAGTTCAAAGAAGGCAGAGAACGCGTTGAAGACGAAGAGCCTGTCGACCCTCAATCTCAACCGACGAAGCTCAAGCCCAAAAAAATTAAAGATTTGATGCTTGAAAACCTTTGATTTACAATTAGAGACCTTGCTGATGAAGTTGGAATTTCAAAAGGATCGGTCCATTCCATTTTGGGTCTCAAGCGCGTCAAATCTCGATTGGTACCGAAAACACTGAATGCGCCAGTTCACACTGCATTGCTTTTTAGTGACTTTTTCGCCAACAATGAAACCCATATCGTTCCACAACCACCGTATTCCCACCGTGCGACTTCTGGCTATTCCCTAAACTCAAAAGACTCCTCCGGGGGCACCGTTTTGAGTCGATTGAAGAGCTTTTTTAAAAATCGCTGGAATCAGTTTTTGCATCTCACAAAACCAAGCGTAACTCAAGCACTAATAAATATTTTGATGTGAATTTTCGCACAGATATCAAGGACAGTGCCAAAAACCTAAAAAGATTCAACGTGAATCGCCGCGTTCTTTGAAGGCCATCCCCGCCGATGACTTTTTAGCATGCATTGAGGATTGGGGAAAAAGTTAGCATAAGTGCATTGTGTGCGTAGGGGATGACTTTGAAGGCGATGAAATAAATTTTAAGAATAAATAAAGTGTTTTTGAAAAAAAAAATAATTTGTCTTCCTTTTTGGGCACAGTAGTATACAGTTTTTACTTTATGTAGTATTCGACGTATTTTACCAATTTTTCCTATCAAAACCGCCATGTAAGAGATATTGGATATTCATTTCTTATCTGATAATGCCAATGTGTGGCATCGGGTGAGAGAAATAACAGGGACACTTCAAACACGCTGTTTACACCTCCTCTTTGCTATCTCGTTCGCGATCTGCAGAAAAGGGAGAACGTTCTGCTCTGATTGTGAGCGGAACAATTCCTTTGTTCCCGCTACCATTGAAGACGCGGCGCTTTTCAGTTCACGAGAACGCTCTGAACCCATTTTGCAATACTGCAGATGACACACCACTTTCATTGACATTGACTTCCCTTTCATTTTCTCTCGTCTGGCCCGATCGGTTCCTCCATTAGTAGATTCTGCATCGGAAAACAGAATCAGTCCTTAGAATCATGATTTATTTAAAAAAAGGTTTAAAATTATTATTTAGGAACAATTATTGTTATCGAATTACGGAATAACATGTTATTGAAAATTTCAATAATCAATGTTATGAAAGAAATATTAATATAACATATTAATATTTCTTTCATAACATTGATTATATAATATTAATATAACATATAAGAAATATTAATATAACATATTAATATTTCTTTCATAACATTGATTATATAATATTAATATAACATATAAGAAATATTAATATAACATATTAATATTTCTTTCATAACATTGATTATATAATATTAATATAACATATAAGAAATATTAATATAACATATTAATATTTCTTTCATAACATTGATTATTGAAAGTTTCAATAACATGTTATTCCGTAATTCGATAACAATAATTGTTCCTAACTAATAATTTTAAACCTTTTTTTAATTAAATCATGATTCTAAGGACTGATTCTGTTTTCCGATGCAGAATCTACTAATGAAGGAATCTACTAATGTTTACACATTGCATAATACAGAAATATATCTTTGAACAATATGAACCGAATAATCAATGAACAATCAATATGAACTGAATCAAATAAACATGACGCCTTTCATAGTTAAGCATGCTTTAATATATTTTTAAGCAGACCATGCCAAATTGACACCCAATAAATATATTGTATATATATAAAAATAAATGAATGGAATTTGTAAAATATAGACGATAGAGCAATTGAAAACATTTTATAATGATAATTTATTGTTGAAATTTTTTTTTTATCCGTATATAGAGTCTGGAAACGGGAGTGACATTATAATTAACATTTGTATTTTTATGTTTAGATTTTTTCTTTCTCTGTTCGTATTGATATCATTCAATGCTAGCGCATACAAGACAGGGATGCACAGACTTGTAAAGCCCACGTGAAAAATCTTTAAAATTATCTAATACACACACACACAGACACACACACACAGACGCACACACACACACACACACACACACACACACACACACACACACACACACACACACACACACACACACACACATATATATATATATATATATACTTAAAAAGTACTTAGTAAAAATTAATTTTTTACTAATTTACTATTTTTTTACTGCCTATTTTTTTAAAATTAAGTAAAGCCCTTTGATTTTTGTTTTTTTTTTAATTATTTGTTTTTACTTTATCGCCTAGTTGGTGCCATCAGTTGCAAAAAAAAATTGTATAAAAATAAAAAGATGGAACATAGATAAATATGAAGATACTTTAGGTAGGAAAAAAAATTAAGTTTTAGTAGGGAAAAAGTTGGCAGAAAATTTAAAATATCACTTATCAATATTTGTTTTGTAAATTAACACTTTTATTCTCTTAAGAGGGCCTGATGGCCGAGTGACTAGCGCTCGGTGCCACAGGTTTCTGTTTCGAGTCCCGGCGGGGCCATGGAGGTTTGTAGTGGTTCGGAATCCACGTTAAATCGTAGGTACCGGTCTAATACGACAACAGAGCGTTGGATGTAGGGCTGACAACCATACTTCGTAAAAAAGATCATCTACCGTTTAGAAATCTACCAGCAGGCAGACGGTTTTGGCCCACCATGGGGCTGTTGCGCCGCTAACGATGATTCCCTTAAGAATAAATGCTAAAATATTAAAGATGAAAGAAATTATTGGGAATTCTTGAATAAGAATGGTTGTTTTATTTAACCAATTTGTATTATTTGAGGTGAAATAGCACAAATTTTGCATTTACACACACACAAACACATATAATGTATTTAAGAAAATTTGTCAAAACCAAATAACTTTATTTTCTATATCCAAGCAACGTCGGGTCATATCTGCTAGTAAGCAATATAATAATAATAAAAAAAATTCTATAATAAAAAATAGTGAAATAGTTTGATGCGCCCTATTTTCTTGATTTGATTTAATAAATGGTGTATGATTTCTGTCGATTTTAGTAATAGGAAATTTCAATAATGATTGGTGAAATATTTTCAATTTGATTGAAAACTTTTTTCTTCACAAATTTATGGTTCAAATAGATTTGTGCATTGTAAGGTAATAATTACAGTTATCCTATTGGAATTCCCTAGGAACATTTTGGTTTGTCCACCTTTACTTACTAGCAAATGATACACACACAGATGCATTATATATATATATATATATATATATTATTTTTTATTATTTTTCCAACTATTTAGTATATTATTTATTTAATATAATAAAAATATAGATATTTAATTTTTCCAATGACTATCAAATTATCCCTTGATTTCTGATGCAACAGATTCAACGTTACGAAGGGTTACATCCGGGAATCTTAAATCGGAATCTTAAGTTTTTCATTTTATTTTTTTATCGTACTATTTTTTTCTGTAATATTTGACTTAACTATTATAAAATATCTCTCAAAAATGTGTACACAGTACTACTACATTTATTTGTAGGATTTTTAAATGCGCACATGAAAAAGTTTGAGGACCACTGGTCTAAAGCCGCTTGAACAAACCTTTTTATCTGGTATTCAATGCAACAAAAAATATCGCATGCAATCTCGAAGCCAATTCATGACAGAGAAAGTGAAAGCAAAAGAATTACAACGTATTTGGCATGAGTTGCACATTAAACTAACTGTAGTGTTCAATGTGCTTGATTGTTTCGGTTTTTTAACGGAAAAAATGACCTCCAAGTCATTTAAGTCAGTTGTGACACTGTTAGTGGAAAGTCCATCCACCACGGCAAGGTCATACCAAATTGGATGGGAAAGATAGGCGAAACTTTTTTTCGATGCCTTACCGTTTCCCCCCTCTTCAAGTGTCTTCAGTTCAAATTTGAACTCATTGTGACGATTGGTTCTTTTTCTTTATAGCATTCTGAAAGTGGGACTTCAATTATGTGCCCTGTATATGCCCACACATAGAGGACATCGTAGAACGCGTTAGGCTCATGTTTCTCACATAAGAATAAATTTAATGAGTGTTTCATTTAATTTTTTTAACGCATAATTTTTGTTCTGTAATATTTGACTTAACTTATTATAATATATTTCTCAAAAATTTGTACACAGGGCGCCTACAATTATTTGTAGGATATTTAAATGCGCCCTCGACATGAAAAAGTTTGAGAACCGCTGGTCTAAAGCCATCCGTTCATTTTTTTTCTAATTTTTTATGACATAAGGGCTGCACCGACGTACTCACTTAGCACTATCCAGGGGGTGCTTGTAACTTGAAGATAAGCTACGAATGCGGAGTAATAATGTCCCCGCAACGCTCTAAGATTCTGTTAGACAGCGATCTACGGTTTAAAGTGGATTCCGAACCTCTACAAACATCCAAGGCACAGCCGGGACTCGAACCATGTGGTACCGAGCGCCAGAGCACTAGCCACTCGGCCATCAGCAGCATTCTCATAAACATAAAATAAACTTAATGTGTGTTTCATTATATTTTTTTATCACATTATATTTTTCTGTAATATTTGACTTAACTATTATCATATATTTCTTAAAAATTTGTACACAGGGTGCCTTCAATTATTTGTAGGATTTAAAAAAAAAGTTTGAGAACTACTGGCCTAAAGCCACTTGAATACACCATTTTGTCTGGTATTCAACGCAACAAAAAATATCGCATGCAATCTCGAAGCCAATCCATGAAAGAGAAAGCCAAAACAAAAGAATAACCACCTCACGGGACAGACGAAACAAGGTTATTTACATCAGAGAATTGTGTGAAAAAAATAACACATTCAATTTACCATTTTGAAAAGTAGAAAGAGAAAAATCGTGTTCAGTCTTCTGTTCAGTTATATTTAATAAGCGTTGTGTTATTTAAATCTGTAATGCAGCTTCTATCGGCAACGAAAACACTGAAGCACTTTGCAAGATTGACACTCAAATTACTTACCATTAGCAGGAGAAAATTCTATTGCACCTCTTTGATATTTACACCATAATTTTTTTAATCTCACGTCAGTTAGCCCCGCCTTTATTTTTCTTATCCCATTTTGGTATACAGCAACATCCAGACCAGGGGTGGCCAATCTAAATGATCTTACGGGTCACTTTGGAAATGCATCCTAACTTCGCATATAAAATTATATATCCCCCTATGAGATTTAGACCCACTATAAACATTTTTTTGGAGTGAAACATAATGAGTTATTATTATTATTGTGTTTACTTTAATTCTTACATGTAAACATAGATGGCATAATAATATTGATATTAAACGCACATTGCAAAGAAATATATAGCACTCAAAATGAAATATAAAAATAAATAAATATAACCGAAATAAAAAAATGAAACCATTAAAAAATATTTATTTTACGAGTGCGATATGTGTTTCTGCACTCTTTTACTTAGTTTTTACAAATCGATCTCCATTTGGTTATTTGCACATCGTAATGGATGTTTTAGGTTAGCGTCTGTTATGCTTGAGTGTGTTTCGTGTTCGGTCAATTTCATTTTCGAAAAAACGATTCTGAACGGTGTAAGCTGAACCAAAAGCGCTAACAACTTCAACTAAGAGTCTGGTTTGTTCTGTAATCAACAATCGACTGTGCGTATCTAGGGATGGTTACTGAGGTCACATGAGTGAAACATAGAACCTGTTATACTAGACATCAAGAGTTCGCAGAATATAATTTATTTATTCTGCGAACTCATAACTGAAAATTCATCCATATATCTGTCATGCATTCGCAAGAATAGGATTTTAAAATCAATGTTAATTTTTTTCTCTCATCGCTTCGACAGTTCATTTTTGAATGTAGGGATGCGCACATGATGTATTTTTTTAATACACTTGTTTTCACTACTTTGGCCATTATAAAATAAATATATTTTGTAAAAGTGTGGTAAATCTCACGGGCCGGAAAAATATTCACGGCGTATTGGCCACCCCTGTAGACCAAATCCAAGAATCTGTGTGGTTTCATGGAAGGAGGGAAAGGGGAGGTAGCGTCTGTTGCGAGGGAGAAGTCTGACTTAGCTTCCGTGACAATGAAAAGGAGGGAAGTGCCTCCTGGAACGACTTTTTAGGAGGAACTACACCGCATTTACGTATTGCATAGGAGAAAACCCGGAAAACTCCCACCAGGTAGTCCGACTCACGAGGCAAGATGCTGTACATCTCAAACGCCCTCGTGTCTCCTCGTTTTTTGAAACAGTGTCTACAACAAAGCAGGCAGCGGATTGAACCTCCGCCCTAATGCTCTCCACAGCGCGTGTTACCGATGAGCCACGAATAGGCATAAAAAATAATCATATGTACAGAAATAATGTTTTTTTAAGGTTGTTAAGAAATGATGATTTTGATTTGATATACACTCAAGAGCCAAAACATTATGACTACCTGTCAATAACGAGTTGGCCCACCTTTGGCGCGCAACACAGCTTCAACCCGCCTTGGCATGGATTAATACCACCACTTAATACCACTTCCACCTGATCACGTGCCTTCCACGTCATCCAGACGAGTTCATTGTAAAATGTAGGGGTGGTCATAATGTTTTGGCTCTTGAGTGTAGCTCTACATGCTATTCGGTGGAAATTTAAACATTTTTCTTTAAGACGGAAACGGGCGAATCGATAACTTGTTAGGGATGCGAATCAGACATACGCGGCGCAAAGCAATTTTGAAAGAATAAAAGTTTAATGGTTAATGTTGAATTTTTTAATCTAATTTTACTTTCAATATTATACAATTTAAAATTTTAATTCTTAAAATAATTATTTCTATACTATTTAAACTCGTTTCGAAATTACCTTTCTCTCCTTACATTTCGCTGTGAATCTGTTTGTTTGATAATTTTCCAAGCAAAAATTGCTCATGCTATAATAACTAAATAATAATAATAAAAAATAACGCGCTTATATTTCATTGTTAAAAAAATAAGGAATTTTTAATATTTTTAGATTTATAGAGATTTTTTTAAATTCCTTCCATTAGCTCACACTCTCCCTATATATATCTTGTTCACATTTTCAATCGTTAATAAAACACTTTTTATTCGTCCACTCAAGTTCAAATACATGTTTTTTGAACTTGTAGTGGATGACACTGGATGTGAATGCAGTTTTTTCAAATATTCATTCAGTAATTAAATTAAATTAATTAATTTTAGTTCTTTTTTAGATTTAAGTTGCATATATCTACCAATATATGGCGTCAGATAAACTTAAAAAAATGAATGAAAATTATTTATAAAGGTCTTCCTGCAATATAGTGAGAAAGAAAAGAAAGAATTGACTTTTAAATTTTTTTTCTAATATTACTTGTTTTACAGAAACGAGACTAATTATTAGTAATACTGAACTTTAACTGTTCAAGTTTTCGATTACTGTAAATATTTTTTTGTACAACGTGATTTAGTTTTGTTATTGTTTTGTTTAGGGATTTAGTTATGTTTAGGAAGTATGTCACGAATCTTAGTGCGAGCATGTCTTAGGAGGTTTGGGGGTCGCGACTCCCTCCCCCTTTTGTAAACAGCTGGTTTAGAAGAATTTTTTTTTTTAATTTATAATTTGACATGAATTTAATTTCGAAAAGAATGCTGAAAAATAAATCGAAGAATATAGTCTATCAACTTTTTTTAAATAATTTTAAAATTATAATTTTCATAACTATTCATTAAGCAATGTATAGTATTAAGTTAATTAACAGGAATAGTATGATATTATTTATCCATATTATTATTGAAAAACGCATTCAAAATAATTGAATTTAAAAGAAAAAATCTGATTTTTTTTAAAGTTGTTATCTGAAAAATTTACCAATCCTATTATAATAAAAGGAAAGCGTCACAACGTTTGACTTTTATCTTTTGTAGTGATATTTACTGATTAAATGGGATAACCATATTGAATGCAAAATAAATGCAAAACATTTGTTCCAACCCTATAATTTAAAAATTATTTTCCATTTTGTTGCTGTTGGTTTGAAATGTGGTCACTTGACCTAAAGAGATTCGCCATTCGTTTTTGCGTTTTAAATTGTTAAGATTGGCGTTGATGTATGTAATGATCCGTGTTATTCGAAAATATTTTCCATGCAATTTTCCTAGATATTAGTTCTGTTTTTCTACGATTAAAAACAATAATAAAATAAAATTGTTGATAAAGAAAATTTTTCTTTATCAACGATCTAGAGAAGAAATTGAAATTTCGTATAGATTTATTTCATCAGATTCAGAAATTAACGTAAATTTGTCAATATACTTTCAAAAGATACAGGATCAAATAATCACTTGAAAACTTTTAGACTTTAAAAATATAAAAAAGAAATCGTGTTGGATGTCATCTTGAATTAAATTCGAAAATTTAGTCTGTTAATAATTGGTTTCTTAAATATATTGTTTTTACATGCTGAACATTTTGATATGAGGCCATTTTTCCCCTACATCAAACTGTAGCGATATCCAGCATAAGAACTCCAGCAGCCCAATAAAATTTAGCCTTGGTGAAGTTGTCAGAATTAAAAAAAAACAAAATCAAGTGCAAATGTTGTCAAATGTAAAAAGTCCGTGGCTTCAACTGACGAGCACAGAGGACAGACATCATGAGTAGCTACAATAAGTACAATGCGGTGTAAGTGTTTATTTAGAAAATCATGTCTTGTCGAGAGTTGGAAATTTGCTGTTAAAGCTGCGCGGGGCAAGTCCATTGGGACTTGCCATTTTTTTTATAATAGAATCATTTTTTTTAAGTTACTAACTTGGGACAAGGGATGTACGCCACCATTTCTTGCAGTCCAACGGAAAGATTTCTACTAATACATCGTGTTCATTACTGATAAACACACATGGATACTTTTGGTTCGACTCATTCAGTTGTTGAGTTTATGGTATTTGATGATCGAAACACATAAAAAAAAAAAGTGTGCAACGACTCATTCCATTTAAATAGGATTATATTATTAAATTAACTTTTCTACAAAGGCTGCAGAACACTAGCTGCAGCCTGACTTGCCGCCGGCACACTTTTAGAAACCAAATACATTCTTGTTGCCAACTTCTAACTGATCGTCGAAGAGAACGTATTAAGTAGAGACTGGCGTACCGATTACGGAGTACCAATGAGGATAGAGCCCTTAACCTCCTCATCTTAATTCATATATAAAATTTACGATTATTAACAGGTTGCTTAATGATAGTATATGATAAAAATAAAGTTTCTAAAAATTTAAAAATGGTACAATAAAGAGAAATCAACAATTCGCTTTAAATTAATAACACTCTTGCTAATTTCCAAACAACATAAATATAGTCGGTGGCATCCCGAGATTGAAATGTCTTAAGTGAAATTTCGATTCAAAGCGTCAGAATTATCTCAACTTGAGGAATAGTCCTTTATGACAGTATTGCATATAGATTTTTCGAATTTATCAAATTCTCATCTCATATGAATCCGATGATTATCAGCTCATCTTCCTGGAGACTGTAACGAGATTCATTGCTGAATACTATACAATACCAGTCTTTTGGCAGTCATGATGATCGAATACTAAACCATTCCAGATGATCTGCTGATTTTGTAGGGTTAAATCTATATCAGGTCTTATCAGAAGGGCTAGTTTCATGCCCTTTGACGTGAAGCAAACCACCATTGCAGCTCTTGTCGTTGCTTGCACATGCATTACTTATTTTTCGTAGCTCATTGCATGGAACATTCTACAGCTCTACTGCGCGGTTTGTGACTACGGGATTTTTCACTCTCACTAATAATTTCACCGAAAGTCATGAACAGCGAACATATTTATTGTTCGAATGACAAAGCTGGTCTGCTTCCCTAAAAGAAAACGAAATAAGTTGTGTAAATTAAACGCTACAATGACAAAAATGAATAAACGAGTAAACGTTCACTCTAGTGAAGCACTATGAGACGGTGGAAGGTACCATGGCTGTAAGGAAGAGACTGCAACAAACTAGATGATGGTCAAGAATACCATTGGGGCATTCGCACCTGTCGCACAATCTTGTCTTATTCGTGAATCTTGGTCCTCCAAAATCATTATTCCGCAGGTGCCATGCAGCATTCATTATTGGCAGCTGTATGGTGTCAAGTGGTCCGGTTATGATCAGCCGGCTTCACTTATTTCGAATATGGGATCTCGTTCGTTCAGACTAATTGGCTACACAGTATTCGAAAACATTGCAATGGCATTATTGGTTGTACCCAGAAGAAATTGTTGTGTAGTGTGCAATCCTCAGTGTCCTGCAATGCGGGACGGGCATTCCACGAGTAATCTACTCATGGATGGAGAGAAATGGGGCAGCTTCTGTTGCACTGGAGAATCCGTAGGTAAAAGTTTGATTTGGCTCCATGTCGCATTATCTTCTGAAAGGACTTTTAGGTAAACTACCCCGCATTTGCTTATTGTACGGGAGAAAACCCCGAAAATTCCCATCAAGTAGCCGACTCACGAGGCAAGATGCTGAACATTACAAACGCCATCAAGTCTCCTCATTTTTTGAAACAGTCTAACAGTCTATTTTCTAAAACAGTCCTGAACTTTTTCTGAAACAGTCTGTTTTCTAAAACAAAGCCGCCAGGCGGATTGAACCTCAGTCCTAATGCCCACCAGGGGCACACGTTGCCACTGAGCCATGATTGGGGTCTATGTAAAGAACTGTAATCTAGAGAAAATAAATCATCCGTAATTGTTACTTGTTTTATATGTAAAGTAAAAAAGAAATGACTAAAATTAACACTTATTGCTCTTAAAAATTTAATCATTTGTTAACTTGCCATTAAAGAATTTGCATGCGAAATTTCGAGATGAATACGTTTTTTTAAAAGTGTTTCGTTGCCCCCCTACCCTCCAGAAAAAAAAAAGCGTTTTAAAAAATAACAATTTAATTATATATCTTATGGCTCATTTCCAGTAAGTTTTTCCATCTTGTATTGTTTTATATAAATAACCATAATATAAAATTTTATTTATATTATTATATTTTTTAGATTTGTAAATGATAAATGTGTATTTTATTATATGATGCATGAAGAACATGATTGAAAAGTTATTAGCATTAAAATTCTTATAAATGTAAAAATTAATATTATTACATATTTATATGAAAAAAATCATGTTTACGATAAAACGCAGAACTAAAATTTAATAATAAGGTGCAAATCAATAAAAAATTCAATATGCTACCAATTCTGGATTTAAATTCTTGAAGTACCGATTACTTCCAAAAGATGGCGCTAACCTCAGTTAGTAGTGCAAGTAAACAATAACGTATTCATGACAAAATTTTTTTCCTACTGCTTTCTCAACGTTTAAGATAAAAATGATTTTAATATTAAAAAAAAAAAAAAATGTTCATTTAATTACAAAGAAAAATAACGTTGGTTAATAAATAAGTTAATGGTGTAAAATTTATTTTGCTAAAATGTTAGTTCTAAATCGTACATATTCAAAGTTCAAAAATAATATTAAACATAAGAATTGAGAAATTTGGTGAGCTATGGATGAAATTGGTTCTCTTGATCCTGAAAAATACAACTTTTTTTTCCAGTAAATTAGAAAATAAAAAAATTGATGTGAGCAACAAACAATGTTATTAATTTAAAACTATTATAAATATTTCGTTATGAATATTTTTCAACTAATAAAATAGAAGACAAAGAAAACTATAGTAACTATTTCAAAATTAACTATAGTAGTTAATTTTGAAACTGTTCAATTAACAATAGTTCAAAAAATTATTTCCAGTACTACTATCCATCAAATAATTCACAATACTTAGTAAATATTATTCTCTTTAAGCACAAACATAATTTTTTAACCATTTTTTCACTAAATTTAAAAATTTTAATATAATATAGTATGAGAAAATTATAAAATTCTTTTTAGTTTAAAAATTATAATCTTAAAAATTATAAAAATTATAATTAAAAAATTAAAAATTATAATTTTATTTTGTCCACCGTAATGAATGAACATGCATCTCAGATAGTTATAAACCATTTATAATCAGTTAGTTAGTACAATTAGTTAAAATAATATTAAAAAAACCCGGAAAACTCCCACCAGGTAGTCCGACTGACGAATATATCAAATATAAAAATGCTGAAATCTGTTAGAAATTTCTAGGCGAAGTAAACTTGATGTATTTCAAGATGGATTACTATTTAGTCAAAGCCTCCTAGTTATATACCTCTTTTAATGTTGTAAATAATATACCATAAAGTTTGAAATAATCTTTAATAGAAATGATGTAAATCAAGAGAAACTCTTACGAGATCAAAAAATTGTGTAAACCAATCTTTTTTCTCGTGTGTATAAACCGCACACAAGAAAAAAGAAAGCAAAAAAAAAAAAAAAAAAAAAACTGAAATCTGCTCGGCAAATTTCAACTTATCATGTGTGAACATTCGAACACGGATGAATAAACTGGGGGATATGATAATGTTTAATAATGCACGAGATATATGAAGCAGTGATTACTACAAGAATGGCCAAATTCAATAGCTACATGAATACAGCAATGTTGAACAGATCAAGAACTTCATGAAGAATGAATTGTTCAAGAATCTCTAAAAGAATACACAAAAGTAAGATAAATGCTGTCGTAAATGAAGAATGAAGCATTCCAAATCTACAAGAAACACTATAAAATTTAATAGCCAAAAGAAAAAAGTTTGAAAATTCTAATCGTAAATGAAGAATGAAGTATTCCAAATTCTACAAGAAACACTACAGCATTCAATAGCCAAAAAAATATTTCAAAGTTTGAATATTCTAATCGTAAATGAAGAATGAAGTATTCCAAATTCTACAAGAAACGTTATCAAATTCAATAGCCAAAAGAATATATCAAAATTTGAAAATTCTAGGCATAGATGAAGAATGAAGTATTAATGAATACAATAAGAAGCACTATACAGCTTAATAGGCACCGCCCAAAGTGATAAATAGGAAACTTCAAGAAGAAGGAATTGATCAACTCACTATGAGTACTTATAGCCATTGGATGTACAAATGTTTAAAATCCCAACCCAAAACATGAAAAGTGATTCAAAACCACACTGCGAAACACTTGAAGCAAAAGCCAAATTCTTCAGAAAATTCCTGAAGACTAACGTTATTTATGAAGCATTTCAAGATTTAATTGGCCAAATTTTTTCTGTCAAAATTTGGAATGGAGTTTTATTTGCTTGGCCCTCATTTTCGGATAACGTCACGGACCTCTAACCAAGGCAACATCATGTTCAAGCATGATAATAATAATTTCGAATAATGTAAATGGAAAA
The DNA here is from genome assembly GCA_021605075.1 of Caerostris darwini. Taxonomy (NCBI): domain Eukaryota; kingdom Metazoa; phylum Arthropoda; class Arachnida; order Araneae; family Araneidae; genus Caerostris; species Caerostris darwini. Next base: position 332,308 of record BPLQ01010624.1, on the reverse strand, counting down.
TAAATTTTACTATATGCTTTTTACATAAAAAAAATGGATTACGGATATTTGGCGATGTTTTGATAATTTCATCATCACAGGAATCAAATACAAAATCAATATAAAATTATTAAATTGTAGAGGATGGCCCAAAACAATGTCTTTTTAATAGTATTTTTAAAAGCAGCAAGCTTACATGTGAATTAGATGTACTTAGAAATAGAGAAATACACACTGAAGCAGAAGGCCTCTTCAAAGCCCACTTTTTAGTTCCTTAAATAGAAAGAGATAAAGATCGAACTTGTTATTCCATTTCTCAAGGCAGCCATAACTTTTAAACATCAAACTGCGGCTGAACCAATAAAGTAAACTTTTTTATTAGCAAAATTTCATTATCTATGGTATGTTCATAATAAGTGTTAATAATTGCAGTGCTTTATTATCGGTTATTTTTGGAAATTCTTTCTTCGTGAATTCCTTCCATGAATTTAGTATTCCTCCAATTAAGTTTATGTCATTCCGTTTATCAGATTGATCTGTAGATGGTTGGTAGTTTAATTATGGCTACCCAGTACAAAATAGATTAGCATAATAAATCTTGTATTTCATCACGATTTAAGATTTTATCACATTTTCTGAACTACTATGTAAACTATTGAGATCAAATTACTACGTATTAGGCTATTATATTTATATACAGGGTGATTATAAATAAAGCCCCACTTTCAAAATGCTGTAGAAAAAGAAACACTTGTCACAATGAGTTCAAATTTGTACTGAAGATACTTGAAGGGGGAAACGGTATGACATCAAAAACTTTTCCAAAAAAGTTCCACCGATTTTTCTCATACAATTCGGTATGACCTTGCCATGGTGGATGGGCTTTCCACTAATAGTGTCACAACTGTTGAATGACTTGGAAGTCTTTTTTTTTTCCGTCAAAAAACCGAAACAATCAAGCACAGAGAATACAGTTGGTTTAATGTGCAACTCATGCCAAATACTTTGTCATTTCGAATCAAAATATCACTGACAGCCGAGTTCACTTTCTTTATGCTGTTTACAGCGCCATCTATTAATACACTTTGAAACTTTATTTGATACCGTACTATTTCCCCTTTCTTCAAGTATCTTCAGTTCAAATTTGAACACATTGTGATGAGTGGTTCTTTTTTTACAGCATTTTGAAAATGGGACTTTAATTGTAATCGCCCTGTATATTATTACGTATATTTATTTCTATAAATTGCATTCGTAAAAAATTTTTCTTAAAAATTAAGTCATTTATTTCATTAAAAAATAAAATAACATGCCATTAAAAGTATTGACTATCACTCAACATTTCTTTACCCAATCTCTGGTACACAAAAAAATATTCCCTCGGTGAAAGAAGGACTCGTTTTTATTTTTCACGAATCAAACCAATTTTAACTTCATTCAACTCGTACTTTTTTATTTATTTTTGAAATTTTAATTATTTAAATAAAAAATGGAAATAGAAAAAGTCGATAGGTAAAATATTCCTTTATTTAAATGAAACTTCAAATGACTGAGCAAATTTTTTCAAAAAAAAAAAAAAAAAAAAAAAAAAATCTGACGTAAAGAAAACAAGCATTATTATGCTAATATATTTTTACTTATTTTTTTATAGGGGATACTATAAATTTTACATTAATTTATTGATGTATTTGCTTTAAAAAAACTATTGTTAGAACTATTATATTTTATGTGTGACTTAGAGAATTTTTTTTTCTTCAAATGTGACTCACAGAAATTATTAACAATTACTTTTCCTACTCTAAATAAGTTATATTTATACTATCGATCATAATGGACATAATCGATTTCCGATTGTAATGAATTATATAATATTTTGTAACAATTAAACGTTATTATTGTAACGTTAATAAAAGAAAAAAAAACTTATAGTATTAAAAGAAAATAACATTTTCCTTAACTGTGACTGGAAGAAGATACAATCAATCTTACATTAATCGTGACGTGACCTTATGTAGACACAGCTAAAGAGAGAGAGTCAGAATGGGTGAGCCCGGCATGTGGTAATAATTTTCCAACAAGTCAAAATGACATGCATTAATATTCAAGAAGCGATATCACTTATGTTTGAAATTAAAAAATAAAGATAGATATGTTACTTTAACAACTAGTTATCTGTCTACAAATGCGTATGAATTTAACTTCTAACTTAATTATTTCTTCAGAACACAAATTATATTCACTCAGATGAGGGCAATCCTCATGTGGTAATGATATGAGCAATGAATCGACTCACTAACAACTGTGGGTTGCCAATGGCATATAAATAAGATAACAAGTGAAGTGGACTTGATATCACAAATTCCATCATTCATTTAGTCCATGATAAAAAAAAGTTACATTTTGTTTAGGGCAAACATTTGTCAGACACAGATACAATTTATTATTCTATACAGTAACTTGCTCACTAAAGAATAGTTTCACTTATACACAATTATTTTCTTCAATATTATGAGGACAATTTTTTTTATATAATTTAAACACTACTGTTTTTATCATTTGGCATTTTGGATACTTGCTTTAGGCCTCTTTCAGTCGAGGCCTGCTTTGAAGCCTTTCGGGGACTACTTTACTACTTACTTACTATTACCATACCTGTTATACTGCAGCTATAGCTAATAACAGAAAGAACACTTTTATAGTGCCCAGGATCCCAATAGGTTGTTAAAATGTTCCAGGTGCTGGAATCTGTTCTGGTCATAAAAGGTTGAAAGATATTTGCCAGCATTTTAACTTTTGTAGCAATTATAATGAATGTTAATAAAAGGAAAAAACGTAAGAAAAAATAAAATATTTTCCTTAACTGTGCAATCAATCTTGCATTAATCGTGAGGTGACCTTATGTGGACACAGCTAAAGAGAGAGAGAGAGTCAGAGAGAGAGAGAATGGATGAGCCTGGCATGTGGTAACAATTTACCAACAAGTCAAAATGACATGCATTAAAATTCAAGAAGCAATATCACTCATGTTTGAAATTAGAATAAAAAGAGATATGTTGCTTTCACAATTAGCTATCTATATATGCTTACGAATTTAACTTCTAACTTAGTTATTTCTTCAGAACTCAAATTATAATCACTCAGATGAAGGCAATCCACATGTGGTAAGGATATGAGCAATGAATCGACATACTAATAACTGTGGATTGGCTTTGGCATATAAATAAGGTAATAAGTGAAGTGTACTTAGTACCACACCACCACCTTAGTACCACCTTAGTACATCCATTCAGCCCATGAAATCTACAGTCTGATTAGGGTCAACATTTTGTCAGACACAAAGACAATTTATTCTTCTATATAGTAACTTACTCACTAAAAAATAGTTTCCGTCATTTTTTCCTTTAGTCTTGCGAGGACAATTTTTTTTTACATAATTTAAACAGTGCTGTTTTTATCACTTGGCAGTTTGGATACTTGCTTTAGGCCTATTCCAGTTTGAGGTCTACTTTGAAGCCTTTCGGGGACTACTACTTTTCTACTAACTTACTACTGCCTACTACCATACCTAATATATTGTAGCTATAGTTAATAACAGAAAGAACACTTTTATATTGCCCAGGGTCAAAATAGGTTGTTAAAATGTTCCTGGAGTCAAAATTTGCTATGACCATAAAAGTTTGAAAGATATTAATCAGCATTTTAAATGGGAAAAGTTAAACGATTCAAATTTTTTTCAGTTATTGGTGCATAAAAAATGCTTATCAGCAAAGTTTTCTTCTCACAATATATAAAAATTGAACTGTAAAATTCATATAAGTATCTTACATTAAAACTCAAGGTGTAACCGTGCTTTCTCCTACGCACTTCTAGAGCGTCCCCTGTGGCGTTCAGGAGAAATAGTCAGTAGGTATATAGACTCTCATCCGGAGAGAAAGTATCTCCGCGCATCTAGCTCAAACAAAATATCTTTATTTTTGGATTAGAAGTAGAATCCTTCCACCAATCTAGAATTATATGTTTTTAAATGTGTTAGAATATTGTACGTTTTAATTGTATATATATGTGGTGTTTCTGCGCGTGTAAATAAAGATGTGTGTACTCAAACCTGTGTCTCAAGTCTCAACCTAACGACACAAATGTTATAATCCAGATCTGCCAACAACACTACAAACTGGAGTCCAACGCGGGGCCGTCCATACTTGCACTGTGGGCATACAGACAGGCTAATTAAACCAAGTGACGTTTATGACTATGATAAAATAAACCCTAAGAAAACTACTGATTTTTAAAAGTGATCTGAACCGAATTTTACTTCCAAAAGGATCTTTTACTCTGAAAAAAAATTAATAAAATTTCTGATAAATAAATAATTTTTCCGACTATAATGAAATGTATCAATATAGTACGCATGTCATACGCTATGTCGATTTGAATTTTTAGGACATTACAAATTTCGTTTCTTACATTAATCAATTAAATTAAATTTATTGTTTGAACCGGTTTTGGCTAGCATACTTAGCAATACAGTGATATTGTCTCACAATGGCAATAAAATCATCATTAATCAACGTGATTTTTGATCATCAGTCCTAAGTCGACTGATTATTTGCATACTAAAAACCTTAACCGTTCGATTATTAAAAATGTCGGTTCTATTTTTTTAAATCCAATCATTGTAACCAATAAATAAAATAAAATGTTGTTGAGCAAGTATACCATCTGTGATCGAAGTAATCGACCCCAAAACAGTTTTCCTCATTCATTCACATAACACTTTTTTGTTTACAGAAAAAAACTGACGAAATGAAAGTAAAGGTAACATTAACATCTCATTATCCGAGGAGCAGTTCTTTAATACAACTCATACACCGTTTATCTCAATTAAATGGGAAGATCCCAATTGAACGCAAGCGCCTGGAGCACTGTATTGCTTGTCAATGAGAAAGAGATTCGTCGTGACTTCAACTGCATGATCTAATTCTGCATTGTAATAGATGGTAATCGCTAATGGTCGTGGCGGAGTTATGCTTCTCAATAAGTTAGTTCTCATAAGTTGGAACATAAATATATTTTTTTCCCTTTTGCTTTTTGCAAGGGAAAAAAAAGTGGCTCCCATTTTCACCTTGATCCGATTGTAGACACTCGTTTATGGTCAGAATAAAATATTTAAGAGAAATATCGGTCAGATCTAGTTGAGGAATTCTTTTACCTATCTAAATGGTAATTATCTTTAATTTGTAGGAAGTGTATTAAAGTAAGAAAAAAAAATCTATTAATTTCATTTGAAATCTAGTGATAGATTAGAGAACGATCAAATTATCTAAAGCGAATAATTAAATAATTGACTTTTTCAATACATAATATTTTTAATTTTAAGGTTTGTTTCGGAATTATTTTGATTTTTTATTGTAGTACATACTATAACTTTTAAGTTGCAAATAAACATGTTTATTACCTCTGTAACTTGAATTTTTATTTATTTTACCTCTCTAACTCAAAATAAGTTAGAAAGAATCTAAATCACTACAAGTCAAATATTTCCTTACAAAATCCGCGTAAGTCGAAATCCTCCATTAGTCGAAAACTCTATAACTCGAATTATTTGGCGTTTCCCTTGAAGTTTGACTTACAGAGGCTCTACTGTAAATATACTTTTTTCCCCACTGCTTTCTGCAAGGGGAAAAAAATGGCTCCCATTTTCACCTTGATCTGAATGTAGACACTCGTTTATAATCAGAATAAAATATTTAAGAGAAATATCGGTCAGATCTAGATGAGGAATTCTTTTTTAACTTTTTCTAAATGGTAATTATCTTTAATTTGTAGGAAGTGTATTGAAATAAGAAAACAAATCTATGAAAATATTTCTTTAGAAATTATTTATTTAAAAAAATATTCTATTCTGTTTGAATTTTCATTTTGTATAACGAATTTTTGTTGTATTTTGATTTGGAAAGTAATTTGTAGGATAATTACGAACTGCGTTTTGAAGCTTTTGTAACTCTACTTTTTAGAAAATAATTATTATATTTTTTCAGTGAAGAGAAGGAATTAAAATATATATATATAATATTAATCTTACATTGTGTAAAAAAATTTTTTTCATTATTTTTTTCCAAATTTGTATGTTGTCTGATCTTTGATACTGACGACTTGATAACGTTTTTTATTTGTATATGAAAATAACTAACTAGTTCTTAGACTGTACAAAATAATAAGTTAAAATTTAGTTATTAATGTTGATGTGATTTTTTTAAAAAAAAGATAATGTATGATAGGTTATGAAAATTATTTGAAATATTTATATTTCTCTGAAAATAAAATAACAATGTTTAACAAAATAAAGAAACTCGAAAAAAATGGTTTTTCCTTTAAAATTTATATCTATAAATAAGATAAATCAATTAATGTTTAGAAAATTGCATTTAAATCTATTTATATAAACAATGTTTATTATTATAGTTTTTCTTTTTCAACAGCCCCCATGTGAGCCAAGGTGGCATCATTATATTCTTACATAGTTCAAATTCTGAATATTTTAAAAACAATTTTTTATAATCGATTTCAAATAGTAAAAACTGTGTCTACATTTTCATATGTTATGTAGGCATCAAAAAAGTGTCAACAATAACATGATATTCATTAATTCTAATCTTTATTATAATACTTAATTTTATTTAATACTTAATATTTGAATGTGAGAGACTAAGTAAAAATGTTAAATTTTCAATTATTTGAGGAGTTTTAGAAGTTCCTCAAATTTCATTAGTTTCCAAAAAATGCAGAATATGTAACCAAAAATTCAAACAGAATAAAAATAAAAAAAATAATAATAACAATAATAATAATAATAATTATAATAATAGAGCTTCATCGGTGAAAAAGAATAATCCATCCTATAAATACAAAATCTGAGTTTTTTGCATTTTTAATAAATCCTTTTTGTATTTTTTAGTACTTAGTTTAAAAATTTGAATATCAAAAATAATTAGTTTATAACTGATATCAAATAGTAGAAATTATATCTACATTTTCGTGTTTTATAAAAAAAGAAAAGGTAGACATAATTTCTACTATTTGACATCAGTTATAATCTCAAAAAAAAATCTACTAAAAATGCAAACGTTATATACTAAAAAATACAAACGTTCTGTACTAAAAATACAAAAATGTACATAGACATCAAAGCAAAGTTCTATTACAGTCAAAAAAGATTCATTACTTTCATATCCTACTTAGTACCATATACTATTTTATTTCATTCCATATCCTTTTACTGTCTCATGCTATCATAATTCAAAGTGAAAAAAGGAACAGCAGTTTTAGATTTTAAACTATTTAGTGAGCTAATCGTTTCCTACAAGCACAGTATATGTGATGATAGTTCCAAACAAAGCAAAAATGGAGCTTCTTTGGTCAGATTTTTAACTATTTGGTTAGCTAATCGTTTCCTACAAGCACAGTATATGTGATGATAGTTCCAAATAAAGCAAAAATGGAGCTTCTTTGATAAAAAAGAATGTTCCATCCATTGAAGACAAAATCTGGTTTAAGAAATAACCATCGTTCCAATTCAGGTTTTTCCCGATCATTTTCAATAAACATTCTGAGATTCATTTTCTTATGAAAAGCTTCTTTGAATCTTCGTTCCTCCATTGGGATTCTGCCTGCAATCCAAAGCACAGACACCAGGCTTACCAAAGAATCCGTAGCAAAAATTATGAATTGAATGGCAAGGCATGCGCCTCCGCTGATAAGATTTTTAATTATTTGGTGTACTAATCGTTTCCTACAAGAACAGTATATGTGATGATAGTTCCAAATAAAGCAAAAATGGAGCTTCTTTGATAAAAAAGAATGTTCCATCCATTGAAGACAAAATCTGGTTTAAGAAATAACCATCGTTCCAATTCACGTTTTTCACATTAATTTTCAATGAACATTAAGAGATTCATTTTCTTATGAAAAGCTGCTTTGAATCTTCGTTCCTCCATTGGGATTCTGCCTGCAATCCAAAGCATACACACCAGGCTTACCAAAGAATCCGTAGCAAAAATTATGAATTGAATGGTAAAGCGTGCGTTTCCACTGATAAGGATTTTAAATATTTTGTGAGCTAATCGTTTCCTACAAGCAAAGTATATGTAATGATAGTTCCAAATAAAGCAAAAATGGAGCTTCTTTGGTAAGAAAGAATGTTCCATCCATTGAAGACAAAATCTGGTTTAATAAATAGCCATCGTTCCAATTCAAGTCTTTCACGATCATTTTCAATAAACATTCTGAGATCCATTTTCTTATGAAAAGCGTCTTTGAATTTTCGCTCCTCGATTGGAATTCTGCCTGCAATCCAAAGCGTAGACACCAGGATTACCAAAGAATCCGTAGTCTGGATTGCGAATTGAATGGCAAAGCGTATGTTTCCACTAATAAGATAATTTTCATCTAAATATAAACTCAGAATGCTGAAACAAAATAACAGCTTGAGAAGAATGAGGATTAAGGACGGAAAAGAGAATATGACTTGGATACTGCCAAAAATGTCATCAATGTTTGATTTCTGCTTGATAATTTCAGTTCTCTTCGATTTATTGAACATTTCAGGAGAGCACAGAATTACTTCTTTGGTAAGTTGTCTGAGCAACGCACAGCTTCTGAGACATATTAAGCAATACAGTACAGCTACAATATTTGTAAATGTTAAAAAAACGAAAGCGTAAATTGAAAATTTCATACTTCTTATTAATAAATATGCCCATGCAGGAATATCATATCCGTAAGTGTAGAATGCTGAATCGAATTTAAACTCAGACGTTATTGCAAGCATTGCAATAGAAATAGGGAAGCAACAAAAAAAGAACACTAAAAAATTAACTTTTCTCTGATGAGTGGCCGCACACATGTTTTGGAGCTTGTCCAATAATATCGTTAGCTGATATCTTTTCACACGTGTGGAGTGCCACAATACTGCACACGACAAATTAACGGAAAGATGGGCTATAAAAATCCTAGCACTTTTTATAGTCTTTCCTGATTTCGAAATAAAGGCTGCTAAGAAATCTAGGTTCACAAATATTAGAGCAACAAATAAAATAGCAGTTGTCGTACGGTATAATCTGTGCATATCAGATTTCTTTAGTAATCCAACACAGCATAGAAACATGTATAAAAAAGACGGCATGTTGTGTTGATAGCAGTCTAACCGCGATACCGACAGTTTGTTGCCTTGTTCTTTACGAATCTTTCTTATTTTGTGCTTCGATTTCTTTCGAATAGTGAAAAACATTTTTCGTCCTTGTTTAAAATTATTCATTACCCAGATTCAGAATTTTAATGCGTTTAAGTTGAAATCAGAGGTTTAAAAACCAATCTGTTTTCCTTAATCTTCCAGAATGTCACATTATTCCTTGCTACAAAGAGGCATTACAAGTAAAATAAAAATAACATTAGGAGTAAATTAATAAGTCTCCTAAAACCAGCCACACTCCTGAGTGAGCAAATGATTATTATCAAACACCAGCTTTCGAGATTTATTTTTATTTTGCTTAACATCTCACTTTTAAATTAGATGTATCAAAAGTAAAACTTACCCATAAAGTGATTCAACTTAAAAACATAAACGATCATCATAAGACATTTTTTTTTTTTTAAATTTAGTATATATTATTAGTATATATTAGAAATATTATCACTAGTTAATATTTCAAAATCCATTATACTAAGCACGTTTTTGAAGAATAGAACATTTTACAACACATACAGGTTTTAAAAAAATTACATAATGAACACATGGCTTATTGTATTCTTAAAATGAAATCACATTTAAAAAAAGGCGTGGAAAAGTTTTTATAATAATATATTTTTATCGATATATTGCACTAAATTATTATATATTTTGAAAGGAATGAAAATTATTTGTTGAAATGTCAGACAAAGAAGTTAATTATATTAAGATTAAATGTTTTCTTTAAAATTTATTACATCTCAATGGATAATTTTTAATAAATTTACAAAGAAGAAGCATGGATATTCATTTAGTAATTATCTGATGCATACTATTTTTAATTTCAAAACTTTTGCAATTCGTTAAAAGTTATTATTAAAGTTAGTACACATTAAATCTGCAATTGATAATTATCCTTCGCAATCCATTGAAGTTATTATTCTCGAACAATTATCATCATTTCTTTTTTGTTAAGAGTTCTGAATGTTTTATTTTCAGAAATAGAATGATGAATTCTCGGTTTTTGAGAAAAAAATAACCAATATAATAATACAATAAGATTTATAGTTAGGCAACTAATTAAATTTATTTATTAAGAATACAATTTTATTACTTTCGTTTCATAAAATATATTAATTTAATTTTTACAAAGCTTTATTGAAATGCAAAACTTTCTACTCATAGTTCTTTTTTTTTTTATCAATTGTGAATTCTAATTTATGCTGAAGCAATGTTGAACATGTAAATTGTGCAATGGTATTGAGTTGCAGATTCGTATAAAACGGGAAATATTTAAAATTAATGGAATTAAAAAGTCTTTCATTGTTGTAAGATTCATTGCCCTAGCTGAAACATTATGTGCAGAGTTAATGAATTGACTATTTTTACATAATATATTAGCTTTGAACGCTTGGTAAAAACAAAATGCAGATTTTTTATTTTAATCATTTCATATCCATATAATTAATTTTGCTTGGAGCTCACTAGCACCAAAAGGGTTTTTATCTTCTGCATTTCGAAGATGAAAGGTACATGATCAGGCCCTTTAATGCTACAATGAGAAATAGGTACTTACGTATTAACGCTACCTTGGCTACAGATTTAGCGGCTTTTAAGTGTCGCCAATCTAACAGCTACAGATTTGGCGGTTTTTAAGTGGCGCCAATCTAACAGCTACAGATTTGCTGATTTTTGACGCCATTTTGTAGTGCTACGAAAATGCATATTTGGAATTTGCCAGAAACATAACAAGATGCAATTTTATTTTTTCAGGAGCGAAATATTTTACCAAAAAAAAAAAAAAAAAAAATGTCCCAATTCCCATGGCATGAAACTTTATTTTTGTAAACGTAAGTTTTGGAAATGCAATTTCAGTCAGTGTGCTTATCATGTGGGATTTAGAAAAGACAACTGGTTTGAGGGAAGCAGAATTTTAAAAACCGCCAAATCTGTAGCTGTGGTTGGCGTTCAAAAGATAACTGCGTGCGCGTGCGAACAACAAGATTGCTCTTTATTGGCGCAACTGTAGCCAAGGTAGCATTAATACGTAAGTACCGAGAAATATAATAAGTCTAAATAATACAATGTCTAAGAATCGGTTCTCAAAGCATACTCTGATGCAGATTGGGCCAACGACAGAATAGGTCAAAGGTGGCCAATCTGCGGCCAGCCTTCAATATTTTTCTGGCCCGAGAGATTTTACATACTTTTACAAAATATATTTATTTGATGACTGATGTACAAATACTCAAATTTAGATAGATTTGCAAAAGCTAAGTGAAAGAGTGGCGAAACAAATATCGCTTTAGTAAAATAAATATTTTTTAATGATTTCATTTTTTTATTTCGTTTGTATTTATATAGTTTTTAAAATTTCATTTTTAGTTTTACATATTTTTTTACAATGTGCGTTTAGTATCCTTATTCTTATATTATCTATGAAGAATAGTAGTAAAGACAAAAATAATAACTCAGTATGTTTCAAATTTTCACTCAAAAAAATATCTATAGTGTGTCCAAATCCAATACGGCCCACAAGATCATTTGGGTTGGCCAGGAAGTCAACTGGTGGAAATCTAACACAATTGTTAAAGCTACATCACTTGTGACTTCATCGAAACTGAATACATCTCAACAGCAAATGCCCCACAAGAAATTCAATGGTTAATACAGTTCATTTAGGACATAGTACTACCTCAGAAAGAGCCTTATATGAAGACAAGTACTGCATTAAGATATCTCAAACCAAAAAGACTAATTCAAGAAAAATGTTAAATTTTAAAAAATGTTATAAAGGTAGAATACTCACCAAGTCAAGAAGCAATTACGGACACTCTTACAAAACAACTTTCTATTTGAAAGATTCATAATTTGTTACAGGTCATGTTGGATTAAGACATTCCGCGCGAGTGTTTGAGCGGACTGACTAATCAAACATAAGAGAAATATCTTATCCTTTTGCTGTCGTGTCCAACAAGCATGATGATTTGCCATATTAATGGAGAACCTTAGCAACCTCCATCTCTTGCTTTGTGAGTGAAGGAAATTTCTTAAGCTTTAAGCCCATTGATTAGATAGAAAAAAAAAGCAATACAAGTATATTATTAATTTATTAAAAAATTAATTATTCGAAATGTTTATTAATTAATAATAAAAAAAAAATTCTGCATATATAATTTTTTTTATATTACTATTATAATTTCAAGTAGGTAATAAAAAAGATAAACGATAGAAACAAACGATAACGATTGGAGGGGAAATTGTGACTCAGCGGAGAACCTGCATGGTCATTCGGAAAGGAGGATATCGAAACGTTGATGAATAGTATTCAGAACAGCGCGAGGTCTTTTGCGATTTTTAAAATCAGAAATGTCGTAGACATAGTTGCTTAGATCATTCAAAACGGAATTATTAATATTTGGAATGGAATTACAAAATTTTTTTGCAGTTTTATACACAAATTGTTTAAAACTTGGGAGGGAAAACCAACAAGCATGCCTTCTGTTACAGTTCTTAAATTCAGTTTTTATATTTATTTTTATTTTTATGGATGTAAACACATGTTTTAGATCCGAATGTTTTTAGAGGAGCAAAACCGAGGTTTTCTGCCGTTTCATAATCGGTATTGCGTTTTCTTATTTGATTTAGTAGGAATTTCATTATGCAGATAATTTGCTATGATCACCGCTACTGTCTCGATACCTTTTCTACAAATGTGAGTCAACTAGAAGATATTCGGCTAGAAGGGTTCCGTTTTTTCTTTCGCTAATTACATTTTTAGGTTACAATACAGAACTCTAAATTTGTAACGAATACCGTGGTAGTTAAAAATATCTAGAGAGTTCTCTATTAAGGTATTCTCCTCTGCTGTTGCGGCCTGACGGCCAATTGGCTAGCGCTCTGGCCTTTGGTACCACAGGCTTCAGGTTCGAATCCTGGCGGTGACATGGATGTTTGTTAGTGGTTCAGAATCGGGGACTGATAGCCGAGTAGCTAGCCCTCGGTACTACAGGTTTCGGGTTTGAATCCTGGCTGTTCTATGGATGTTTGTAGAAGTTCGGAATCCACTTTAAGCTGTAGGTCCTGGTCTCATATGACCGTAGAGCTTCACAGAGCCAAATGAGGTTTCTCACCCACGTCATTCCCAAACAGTAAACGGGCACCTCAGCTCTAGGCTCTCAGTGGTGTGGTTCGAAATCCACGTTATGGTGTAGATCCCGGTATAATTAGCCCAAAGCGTACAAAATTATTGTAGAGCGACAAACCAAATGAGTGACATGTTATTTGGCATTCTTTGTTTTGAAAGAAACATTTCCAATTATTTATATTTTTTTCTGAGTCATCTGCGATTTTAATATTCAAAGTAAATAGCCCTTTAAAATAAGCGAAATACTTTTTGCTGTTGATGTAGTGGTTCGGAATCCACGTTAAGTTGTAGATCCACGTCTAATTAGCCTAAAGCGTATAAAAATGGCCGTAGAGCGACAAACCAAATCAGTTACATGTTTGTTTGGCATTCTTTGTTTTGAAAGAAACATTATCAATTATTTTAAATTTTATTTTTGAGCCATCCGCGATTCTAATATTCAAAGTAGACAGCTCTTTAAAGCATTTTGAAATTTGAACCTTTTGTGAAATACTTTTTGCTGTTGATATAACGCGTAGAAACTCCGCTGCCGATGATAAAAATTTTCGTTTAGTTTATTCCTCTTGATTTGACTAGTAATTAATATACCGGACGCCAGATGTGTTCGTCTCGTCGTCAATGTAATTTTTTTTTACATTACTTTCCCTTGATTGAACGAGTGCAGCAAGGTTACAAGATGGGTGTGCAAACTAGGGTTGTCTGAAACCAAGGCGCCTGTTATGACTACAAACTCGTGATATTGTCGCCTTAATAAGAGGTTTTGGCATGATTCATTTTTTTACATGTCTTTTGATTTAAGTGGGCCGAGGGGCTAGCGCTCTGTATCACAGGCTTCGGGTTCGAGTCCCGGCGGTGCCATGGATGTTTGGAGTGGTTCGGAATCCACTTTAAACCGTAGGACCCGGTCCTAATAGGATCGTAGAGCGTTGCGGGGGCATTGTTACTCCGTGGCTTATTTTCAAGTGACTCAAGCCCCCTGGGTAATGCAAAGTGAGTAACGTCTGTGCAGCGCTTGCCTTAAGACATCCAAGACCGAGCTGTCTAAGTATTTGCCAGCTGCATTAGAACAACAACAAAAAAACCAAACCATTTTGATTTAAGTGAAAACATTCTCAACTAAAATGATTATTTGAATGGCAAGAAGAGAAGAGTTCTTCTTTTTCGATTTATTTCGAAATGAAACTTTTAGCGCCCTTGATTCCGATAAAACATTTTCATTCCTTTGATTAAATTTATCAATTAGTTTTTCATTTATAAGTTCCGGAGTTAATTTTTTTTTACCGGTCTCGCTTCAAGAGTGGATACATGTGAACTAGGAATTGAGCAGAGTTATGATTGTCCTTTATATCTTCATCTATGACTTTGAGTTTATCAATTAGCTTCAGTGTATTAATATGGATATAAATATTTGTGTTTTTATCCAGGTTTAAGAGTAGGAGGAAAAGTTTACTCGAAAAATTAGATTATTTAATTATAATGCAGCTGGCAATACAGAGACAGTCAGTGTTTATGCCATGAGCAAGTGTACTCCTATCGCTATGATGTGCACCTTAATTCTTTTGCCGACTAGTGACGCAGTTAGGTTTTATTTTATTTTATTTTTTACCCCTTTTTTTGAGTAAAATAAAAGGATCGAAAAAATTATAAATATATATATTTATATATAATAAAAAATAAAACAGCAGAACTTAGGTTTTGATATCGGCCTTTTTTTGGGAGGGCTACTAATGTTTTCATTTTCAGATTCATCGTTACGGCCCACAAGTTCAGCAATTTTAATTTTTAATCGTATTTATAATATGTTTTATGACATCGACACAACTGATCCCAAACTGTACCGAATTTTAACTTAAATTCTTTTAATTTTAATTTTAACTTTTTATTTTTTTATCTTACTTTTAGTATTTTTTAATTTTTTAGAGTACCCTTTTTAATTTTTATAAACTTTACATCTATCCCATTGGCACTCCGTAATCGGTACGCCAGTTGTCAGCGTGTATTAATATGAATGTAAATATTGATATTTTTATCGAGTTTTATACTGTAAAGGGGGCCTGAATGGTTGAATGGCTTGCGCTCTGGCGCTCGGTACCATAGGTTTCGGGTTCCAGTCCCGGCGGTGCCATGGATGTTTGTAGTGGCTCGGAATCCACTTTACATTGTAGGTCCCGGTCTAATAGGATCGTAGAGTGTTGCGGGGGCATTGCTACTCCGCGTCCGTGGCTTATCTTCAAGTGACACGCGCCTCCTGGGTAATGCAAAGTGAGTAACGTCTGTGCAGCGCTTGCCTTAAAGCATCCATGACCAAGCTGTCTAATTGTTTGCCAGCTGCATTAGAAAGAAAAAAAAATACTGTTAAGTTTACGTAAGAAGAAAAGTTCACTCGAAAGATTAGATTGTTCATGAATTTATTTTAATTTATACCAGATGGCTTTGGCTTTATGTGTTTTCATTTTTAACACGAATAATACGATTATCTTCAATATAAAAAATTTATCATTTCTCGACATTGTCGATCACATTTTATCCACTCAAATCGAAGTTCGTCTTCGATAATATCATACTAATCTTCTTTAATTAAGATCATTTGAATCTTAAACTTCCATGTGGAACAGCGATTAGAATTTAATCGAATTAATTAATTAATTTACAGCGTGACTGTAAAGCAATCGCCAGTGGAACTGAACCATTGTCAGTTTCGACCCTACCTAACTCGCACCAGCACCTACAACTGGAAGTTGGTGCTCAAACAACATGCAGCTTCTCGAAGTTTGCTCCTTGAAAATAACACTTTTACGAAAGTAATTCATTCTGAAATATCAACATATATTATTGTTGTGATTCTGATATATGAAAGAAAATTAATATTTTTCACCGCATTTTCAATGATCACTTTGTGAATGAAACAGAATGAATGTGAATGAAACTACTGAAATCACTACTAAGAGGATTCGTATCGCATAATAGTGATGGCACAAACTAAAACAATATATCAAGTTAATGTAACTACTTGATATATTGTTTTAGTTTGCGCCATCACTATTATGCGATACGAATCCTCGTTCCTGAATCGCTCTGACATGTTTAAGGTGAAGCGACGAATTCCGTTCTGACCTTTTGATAACGTTACAGCCACGTATATTTATTTATGGATGCACTTGTTTATTGTATTACACATTAAATAGTCGGAAAAATAATTTAAGGAAATAATGCAATGAATTTTAAGGAAAAAAAAATTGTAAAGTATCATAAAAACTGTAACGAATTTACCCCAAGGCTTAAAAAGTCGTTCCTTAAATAATTCCGCTATAACGGCCGAATCGAAATCTTAAATAGCATCTGAATTCCTTTTTTCGAAATAAAAATATTATTTCCAAAATTAAAATTCATCATAAAGGATATCTGTTAGCAGAAAAGGAAAAATTATGCTACTAATATTAAGCGTAATATGGGCCTGAATGGCCGAGTGGCTAGCGCTCCGGCGCTCGGTACCACAGGTTTCGGGTGCCATGGATGTTTGTAGTGGTTCGGAATCCATTTTAAACCATATGTCTCGGTCCTAACAGGATCGTAGAGCGTTGCGGGGGCATTGCTACTCCGCGTCCGTGGATTATCTTCAAGTGACTCGCGCGCCCTGGGTAATGCAAAGTGAATAACGTCTGTGCAGCGCTTGCCTTAAGGCATCCAAAAGACCAAGCTGTCTAAGTGTTTGCCAGCTGCATTAGAAAGAAAAAAAAATATTAAGCGTAATTAGAAGTGAAAACAACACCTAATGTACAAATTGATTGCTGATTCAGCAATTAAACAAGGCTAATCTCCATTAAAAATCAATGGCTTTCCAGAGTATGACCCAGTACGATGAATGTAGAAATTTCCAACAGGTAACTAGGGTAAAAACAACCAACGCCTCCTGAACTGCAATATGGCCTAAAATTTCATTTCGTCAAATTTTTTAGGACAAAGACAATCTCAGTTTCATAATCTGCTGGACGTAATGTTCGGTAGCAGCGTTAACTATCTTATAGAAAAGTAGAAAAAACATGCAACCTGCCTGGAAATGCGTAGATCAGGGGTGGCCAACCCAAAAAATCTCGCGGGCCACTTTGGAAATGCATCCTAACTCCACGGGCCGCATGTAAAATTATACATCCCCATATTAGACTTAGACCGACTATAGATATTTTTTTGGAGTGTAAATTTGAAACATGATGAGTTATTATTTTTGTGTTTACTATTATATTTACTAGAAAATATAGATAATAAAATAATAATGATACTAAACACACATTGTAAAGAAATATAGAACTCTCAAAATGAAATATAAAAAAATATATAAATATAAACGAAATAAAAAAAGGAAATTATTTTATTAGTGCGATATTTGTTTCTCCACTCTTTACTTTTGCAAATCGATCTCAATTTGGGTATTTGCATTTTAGAGTCTGTTATATTTGAGTGTCTTTTGTGTTTGGTCAATCTCATTTTAGAAAAAAAAAACCAAAAACGATTCTCAGGTATAAGTTGAACCAAAGGCGCTAACAGTTTCATCTAAGAGTCTGGTTTGCTCTGCTATCAACAATAAACTGTGCGCATCTTGGAATAGTCAGTGCGTCACTGAGGTCATACAGAACCTGCTATATCAGCTGTTCCAAGATACGCGCGCATCATGAGTTCGTAGAATATAATTATTCTGAGAACTCATAAATAAAACGGGCAATATATGTCATATATTAGCGAGAATATTATTTTAAAATCGAAGTTAATTTTTTCTCATCATTTCGACAGTTAATTTTTTAATATATGGATGCACACATAGTGTATTTTTTTAATACATTGGTTTAAAAATATTGCTTTAACATGGAATAACATTGAAGTGAATATTGCATTGAACTGATACAGTTAAATTCTGAGATTACACAATTAATTTAAATTCTTAGATTACAGTTACAATAACTGAATACAATTAAATAATTAGATTTTTCATAATTATTTCATGCTAATATGCTTGTCGTTTCTTGAAAGTGTTCGAAATTGTCAAATTTATAACATTTTCAAGAAACGACAAGCATATTAGTCAAGCAAGTCTTAAACTTTGTCACTAAACCCACCAACTATAATATATTTATAGTTGGTGATAACTTTGATAATTGTCATAACTAATTGGTATATATTATAATTCGTTTTGTATAATATCATTTATCATATTGTTAACACAAAATATTTTTTGAGACAAGTTAATAAAAGAATCTATACAATGAGTAATTTTTAAAATTTCTAATTAACTAAAGCAATTATTTACACGAAAATATCGCAAAAATTAGTATAAGTGGGTGAGCGATACAGAATTGGTATTGAGCATTTAATAAATAGTTCGAAGTTGGAATTTCAATTATTTGGTGTAGTTTTTATAATAAATTATTTTTCATATTATTCAGTTGACTCTATTTTTTTGTAAAAAACAAATTTTTTTAAAGTATGGCATATACATATTGTTTAGAGCAGGGGTCTCCAAACTTTTCAGCCTTCGGGCCATACTGTTCACTCCAGTAAGTACCAAGGGCCAAAAGTGTTTTCATTTTTCTGCCATTATCTATAATTTCTAGATTAGTCGTCGAGTACGCGCTCTGAGCGAGCATACGCTTGCTAAATTCGCTGGTTCAATTACTATTGTGTGTATCGATACGACCGTCACACTTGACGATATCTAGTGGTAACTACCGAGGGTAACCGCGGGATGTTCACTAGTTTATAATGTTAGTGGGATTCATTTCATTTATTTGTTAGTTGTTATGCTTAAGTTAAATTTTCCGCTTATTATGCTTGTCACTAAGCGTTACCGAGTTATTATCATTCTGTGTTTTTTTATTCAACTTATTACAGCAACAATAAGCTATTCACTGTCACGGGCCGGATGGATGACACTGGCGGGCCGGATGTGGCCCGCGGGCCGTAGTTTGGAGACCCTTCGTTTAGAGCAAAAGATTAAATTTATGTTGAAATTTGCGATTTTCCCTTGTTTAAGGAAAATATATAAAATGACCAACTTGTAGGTATTTGGCATAATAGCTTTGGGATACATGAATGGAAATTTCCCTTTTTTTGTTAATATGTGGGTTGATTACTAATACAAATACTAATACAAATGTGGGTTGATTACTAATAAAATAAAACTCCAAGAATCTGAATAATTGTCAACAAATCAAGCGTTTTTTGGGTCAACCTATTGATGGTGGGCTGCGTTTTCAACTATGTATGCCACAAACAACCCACCAACGGGCGATGAATTGAACACTTTAAGGGGTAATTGCCCCACATTTGTGAGTCGTATGGGAGGAAAGCACCAGGCAACCTGATGATCGATGCGAAGTTCTTTCCTCATACATCGTTAAAGGATTCAAATTGGGTTACTGTTAACCCCCTCCATCCCTAGTTTTCATCATAAAAAATCATTCTTTCAAATTTAAAAAGTGTAATTTAATACATATCTTATTTATTTAAGAATATTTTTTGTTCTATTGCAGCTGGTAAACACTTCGAAAGTCGTCTTTTTATGCCTTAAGGCCAGCGCTGCACCGACGTTACTTACTTAGCACTACCCAGGAGGTGCTTGTATATTGAAGATAAGCTACGGACGCGAGTAACGCTCTATGATCCTATTGGACCGGGACCTACGATTTAAAGTGGATTCCGAACCACTACAAACATCCATGGCCCCTCCGGGACCCGAAACCTGTGGTACCGAGCGCCATTTAAAATACATACAAGCCATATAAGGAAGAAAAAAGAAACTGACTGTCTTTAAATTCAGAATTATGAACAATTTTCTTGTTTGTTCTCATTCAATTCCTTTAGCAGTATCAGCTCAATTTACAGTTTTTTACTTAGTATTTCAAAATGATTTAAAATAACAAATACAAATATATCTGCATTTTTATAATTATGATTACAAATACGAAATCAAGTTAGAGAAATCTTTTTTTTATTTTTTTTTATCCTGTGTAAATGGCATCAAATATTAAATATTGATTCATTTTATTGAGTTACTCTATTTATTTTATATATAAAAAATGTTTATCATTTCTTAGAAATCATATTCAGTTTCAATGAGCGTTTATGCAAATTAATTTCAAAATAAAAATATCCATTGTAAAATAAATTATATAATTTGATTATAAGCAGAAGAACAATTGATCTTTTTACAGTGCCCCCTATTCAAGTTTTTTTTGTTAGTACTTTATTAAAGAAAGGGCCTGACTGGCCGAGTGTCTGGCGCACGGTATCACAGGTTTCGGGTTCGTGTCCCGGCGGTGCCATGGATGTTTGTAGTGGTTCGGAATCCACTTTAAACCGTAGGTCCCAGTCCTAATAGGATCGTAGAGCGCTGCGGGAGCATTGTTACTCCGCGTCCGTGGCTTACCATCAAGTTACACGCGCCCCCTGGGTAATGCAAAGTGAGTAACGTCTGTGCAGCGTGAGCCTTAAGGCATCCAAGACCAAGCTGTCTAAGTGTTTGCCAGCTGCATTAGAAAGAAAAAAAAACTTTATTAAAGAAAATTTTATTTGAAATAATAAATGAATATTTAAATTAATTTTAAATGAATTTGCTAAGATATGTAAAACTAATATATTTAAGTAAAGGACAAGTAATAGTAGCTAACATTATCTTTCTTTGGATGTTTTACTCAGGCAAGATACAATTTAAATAAAACAAATATTTATTATATATTATATTATATAGGGCCTGATGATCGAGTGACTAGCGCTTTGGCACTCGGTGCCACAGGTTTCAGGTTTGAGTCCCGGTGGTGCTATGGATGTTTGGAGTGGTTCGGAATCCACTTTAAACACCGTAGGTCCCGGTATAATTTGACTGTAGAGTGTTGGGCGTAAGGCGAACAACGCTACCCAGTAAAAACAAAACACCTTCTGCCCAGAAAACTGCCAGTAGGCAGACGTCCTTAGCCCACCTTGGAGCTGTTGGCCATTGATGTTGATATCACGATTATGTATATTGATGATGTATATTATATATTATCAGATGTAATGATAATAGTATCATATTTCAACGAAAGTTTTTCTGTTTGAAATAAAACTGAAACTATATCCAAAAATACATTCATTAAATCATCAAAGTAGTCACTATTTTTAATATCCTTTTTTCATCTTTCACGCAGCTTTTCGGTGTCTTCGTTATAAAATGCGTCGTGAAAAGGAATAACACTTTACTTTAACTTCTTCTCTTGAAGGTGAACTCTAAGGTTTCTACAAAATGATTCAGCAAGATTCTAATTAGAGGGCCGAGTGGCTAATGCTCTGGCGCTCGGTACCACAGGTTTCTGGTTCAAGTCCCGGCGGTGCCATGGATGTTTGTAGTGGTTCGGAATCCACTTTAAACAGTAGATCCCGGTCTAATATGATCGTAGAGCGTTGCGGGGGCATTGTTACTCTGCGTCCGTGGCTTATCTTCGGGGGCACGGGGGTCCTGGGTAATGCAAAGTGAGTAACGTCTGTGCAGCGTGTGCCTTAAGGCATACAATACCAAGCTGTCTAAGTGTTTGCCTGCTGCATTAGAAAAAAAAAGATTCTAATTAGATGATAATCTTTTAGAGCAAAGTTGATTTGGTTTGTCGCTCTACTACCATCTTGTGCACACGAGGGCTAAACAGACCACGATCTACAGTTTAAAGTTGATTTTGAAATACAAACATACATGCCACCACTAGGATTTGAACCTGAAGCCTGTGATACCAAAGACACTTGGCCGCCAGGCAGCGATTAGAGCAAAGTTGTAGGAATAGAGGGGATGAAACTGTATTTCTTAGCTGAATTCTTGTAGGACGCACTTAGTCACTCTTGTAGTGGCGTTGTTTTGATTTAGAATCACCCCTTTTCTGTTTATATTCAAAGGCAATTTTTCCAATAAAAATACTTTGAAGCTTGTTAATTCCTGCAGAAAAGGTTTTTAAGCGTCTTGCCCAAATTTCTTTTAAACATCTCAATTCCTGCAAAAATGCTTTAAAACGTCTTAATTGTTTCAAAAAGAACTTTTAAGAGTGTTATTTCCTACAAAAAGGCTTTGAAGCGTCTTAAGCGTAGAGCTAAAATCTTTTTAATTTGCTTACAATAAGTAATTTAATTGATTTGCCACCTTCAATCTCATAAAGCAAAATTCCTTTTATAGTTGAACATTTCTTTCACAGTTCCTTCACTCCATTTTGAGTGTAGGGTGGGAACAGAATGGAAAAAAAATCTCAAAATAATCTTTGGATGCAGAACCCCTTCCAGTGTTGTTGGACGGGCCTTGAATTATGGGATAGCCAGTGTATTTCGCGCTTGACATCATTGCAGAGGATCTGATGATTTATTCCAGATAGTTAAAAGTTCAATGGAAGTCATCATGTCTTATAATCATCCTTCAGAATACTTGTTACAACCTGATAATTATCATACACTATAAGAAACCATTAAGTATTTATTTAACGAGGTATCATAAATCATTTGCCTTGACTTCTTTTTATCTCACTTGATAGCTATTAACACATTAAAAAGATCCAGCGTTTTGAAGCAACTCAAGGGTATAATGACAGGTTTTAAAAATTCAAAGTGACTCACTGTAATAGAGACACATTTCTATAAACCGAAATGTGTTAATGTGAAAAATTGTATTGATCGCAAATTAATAGAAACAACATGGCGTTACCTAATAGATATCTTCAAGAAAAAATCTGTTGAATGAATCGAAAGAAAAATAATTGTTAAATCAATAGTGGGGATTTGACTTGTTAATAGTTTCGTTATGGATCTATTTGTGATTATTGTTCTTGATATACAATATATAACAAATAAGAATTAAATAAACAATGTTTGTTGTAGATACCGCTGAAATTTTCTTTGCATGCTGAATTTCCGGAAACTGTGCTAAAAATATTATTGTTTATTTGGTTTTGCCTTGAAAAAAGTATTTAGTTTCATTTTAACCTTTTCTCCTAAATTCAGATTTTGTCTTTGAAAAAATGACTCTGTAAGTTGCGTAAGATGATTCTGTAGCAGAATCATTTAACCGAAAGTTTCTAAAAAATTGGGCAATCGCTTGGAGAAAGGTTAAGAGTATGGGCTGGATGGACGAAGCATCCCTTGCCAGCCCGTGATTCATGATTGTCGTGCTGCAGGACCGTTCCCTTTCTGTTCACTCACGAAGACCGTTTCTCCCTCAAAAATATTTCAAAGTGTCTGAGCTTCTAGCAATGAATGCACTTCAGCGCGTTGATTTTCGCATTGCTGTTTGCAGAGAATCCTAGCTTCCATATGCTGCCGTGAGTGTTGACTGCAACAAGCCTCATCAGCGGACTTGAATCTGAGCTCTCCTGCGCATCAGCTGTATCGTTTACCATTGGGCCAAGATTAGGAGAGCCCATTGTATTAATGAATATATCATCTGGGCCATCGATTTAACAAAAATGGAGTGGATATACATGTTTTAAGGTTAAGGTTTGAATTATATCTCTGAAGTATTGTACAAAAAAATTTAATTGTATTGTTGGTTTTTTTTTTATTGTTTACAATTCCCAATCTGGTTAAACGCCTCCACATTTCAGAGGTTACTCCACGCTGTTACACAGTGTGACGACCCCTGGCATAAATCATCCCTGACAGCAAAATACAAAACGGAACTCCAAAAAAGCGAATCGTTGGAAATACCCTAATTCATATGAATCACAGATGCAGTTGAAGGCCGCACATAAGTAAGTAGAACAACCGTTTAAGATCTAACGTGGGCGGTTATAGATTCAAAATCCTGATTTCTGCTAAATTACTGTCTTTTTTTTACCATCTTATAGAAATCGTGATGGTTTGGATGGAAGAAAGTTTTTGATTCAACCAAGAAAGTTTGTGGAAGAAAGTGGATAAATAAAATACCATGAATTTACGCATGGAGTGTGTGGTAATTGTAGAGCTAACAAATAAGTAATTGCTTCGTAATAAGTAGCATGGAATAGAATTCGCTTAAAAAGTGATTATTGAACTTGCGTTAGATCGAAATAAATGCGATAAAGTATTATAATGCCCTTCAATGTTTGCTGTCCAAACAATATCGTTGTTCTAATTTTTTTCATGGTGTTGACTAATAATTTAGAGACAAATTTAAGAACTCAGACAATTTAAAAATACGAGGTTATAGGTCACTGGGCTACACAAAAACGAATATTTTAAAAATGATCTCGAAAACTACAGAGGTACGCTGTTTATTAATGCGTTTTAAGTCTGTTTGTTTTCAAATAATATTTTAAAGAAGGTCAATGCTATAACCAATTTGCGGACAAATGGAAAATTTTACAAGCTTTTAACTTGACTTGACTCTAATTTGAGATTTATGATCTCCTATTGGTTGTTTTTTATTTCGAATTATCCAGTTGGAATTGGTGAGGAATAAGAAAAAGAACAACTTACAAACGAAGTAGCAACGTACAAACAAAATGTAGCCAAAGTAGCAGGAAACAAAACTCCTTCATGTTTGCCAGCACAGACTTCGAAAAGAAAAATTAGATTTTAGGTTTAGTTTTTTTTTATTTAAAAATGTTTATAGTTTTAAAACTTTAAAAAGAACTTTTTCTCCAGAATATTAAAAAAAAAATATTTGAAATAAAGTAGTAAATTCTGTTAAGTAGTATTTGTAATAAAGTAATAAAATTAATAAAACAAGAAATTTTCTAAAAATACATCAAATAATGTTTGGTCAAGTTTAAGTTTTTTTATTTCTTTATGATGGTAACATTAGAGGCTTTTAATCGATATTACCTCCATGTGTTGTCACAATTTGAAATGAATATTCCTAAGAGATCTGGAAGATTCAGAATCATGTCTCGAAATCCTTTTGGAAACTCTTCCAACATAGAGACAGATAGAAATAGTTGGACTGTCTTGTTGGGGTTTCTTTCAGTTCAAACATTTTAAGAGCTAAACCACCTTGCCGCACTAATTCTTTTATTAATACGCTTTTATTAGTTTCACCTGTATGTTTGTTTGTAACTGACTCTTTGGGCTCGATTTTGCCCTACTTTAAGCGATCAGATTTAATTTAAACGTTGTAGACTTATCGAGGGCCGACGACAATAAAATATTTTGATAAGTTTATTATCTCATCATGATTAGGATCGCCAGGATTAGGGATTTTATTTTAACTTATGAAGAGCAATTTAGCCCATGTAGAATGAAAGTACCTAAGATCATTTTCAAACTTACGTGGGACAGTGGCGGAACGGATAACGCGCCTGACTACGAATCAGGAGATTCCCTGTTGGAATCCTGGCTGGCTCGACATATTCGCATTTAGCCTTTGTTTAACTCACAATTAAATTAGTGTAAGAACTATAGTTCCAGTCCTCCGTACCGGGACCTCATTTAAATATTATAGTTTAAAAACACTAACAAACAGGCTTTTAGAGTTAATCAAACTAAAAAGTAAAAAATAAATTATAGTTTGAAAAAACTAAAAAACTCGTTTTTAGAGTGAATCAAATTAAAAAGTAAAAAATAATTGTGTACATAAGAATAAAATGACTGACGAGAAAATGAATCTCACTGTTCTAAAAGCGTGGGGTGCTCGATATCAATCGTTATAATTTTTTCCTAGTTTCATTCCGAAATGCAGAGTTAGTTTAAAAATGTCATACAAAGCACCCCACGCTCTTTTCAGAATTATAAATGTTAAGGATATTCTTATGAAGACAAAAAAAAATTTATGATTAAAAAAAATTCAATTAAAAAATAACTAAATCCACGGAGCTCCCATTCATATGAAAATCTTATAGACATGAAAAACTTAACTGGCTTATCCTGAATAAATACGATGTGTTGTGACTAATCCTCAGCATCTGACATATCCCATGAGTAGTCTGCTCATGGATAGTGGGAAAGGGGCAGCTTCTGTTGTGATGGAGCACTCAACGTGGGTGGTTGACATCCTTGACTTGGTTCCGAGCCGCTGAAGAAGGAGCACAGTGCCTACCCGCATTTGCGTATGGTATGGGAGAAAGCCCGGAAAACTCCGACAAGGTAACGTAAGTTAAGAAGCTGTCGAACACCACAAACGCCAACGAGTCTCCTCGTTTTTGAAACAGCGTCTACAATAAAGCCGCCAGCGGATTGAACCTCAGCCCTAAAGGCTCATACCCACCCAGGCGGGAAGATTTAAGCGACAAGATTTGACCCATCACTAACCTCACCTGAAACCGGTTTGAAATGCACCGCTTCGAGTCGACCCACTTTCACCTCGAAGCGGAACTTCACTGGGCGTCATGCTATTTCTGACGTTTCGCTGTGAAGGGGTCGCCTGCCACATGTCGCGTCGTCGCCTGTCGCCTCGGTGGGAAGGAGCCTTAATGCTCACCAGCGGCTCACGTTACCACTGAGCCACGAGTCGGCCAACTACCATAGAAATCATAAGCGATCCAAACATAGAAGAATATTTCTTTCTTTTCCCTCCATTAAGTTGATAAGCATACAAGGGTCTTTAAAATGTATTTACAATGCCAAACTAACCAAGAGTGTATAGTTCTAACATTAAAAGAGCTCTTAATTTTAGAACACCGATTCTGAAGGTTAGTTTTCTCATTCATTCATAGATATAAATGAATTTGCCAAGAATTAGGCCCAAGGTTAAAAAATTTGCTAAATTCTACTAATAAAAAATTATAAAGAAATATGCTAATTTAAAAAATTTCTTGCTTTATTTATTGAAAATCGCACTAAAAGAACGTATAAAAATCAACGTTAGAAAAATTCAATTTCATATGAAATTTTGTGATAAATTTTCATCTATGTGTTTGTTCATGTTTATTATGTTGAATTAAAATAAACTTGTGCAGAAAAAATCCCACCATATTAACAGGAATATAAAAAGAATTGCAAAATTTATCACTTAAAGGTATTTATTTAATGATAGATTGATTTTACGTTTAATTACTAACATTTCTGAGCTCATAAATTAAAAAAAATTTTTTTTAGATAATTTGCATTTTTCATTCAAATAAAATAAACAGTTATAAAAATCAAACAGTAGAAACATTTCAAAATGCAGGTCAAATATAATGAATTCTGTTTTTATTCAAATGTAAAAAAATGGAGTATTTAAAATACTTTAATGATATATAATTAATAAAATAATAGACAAAAAGATTTCAAACGCGTTTCGTGCAGTAATTTGCGTTGTATTCATAAATATTTCATAAATGATCGGAATATGTTAAGAAGTCTTATCTAGATCTGAAAAGACATTCATATTCAACTGCAAAAATACATCTGTTTGTGAAATAACCCTCAAATTGGGTCAGATCTTTGTTTTAAGGCCATTTTTTACCTTCGTAAATCTGATTCTTCAATTCAAAATTAAGGTCATATCAAATATCGATTTTTAAAAACTTCTGTTCAATATTTTAATTTTTTTGAAAGTAAAACTATTTCAAAACAAAATTTCAAAATAGTTTTCAATCATTTACATAATCTTTTTTATTTTATGTTATTATTTACTTTAAAAAAAATGAGTATGAAATCGATTTGATTTTTGTGAAATAGATCACTCATTTAATTTTGATCCATGCATTGTTTTGTGATCCATTTTTGTAAATGAATATTATAAACAGGTAATCTATTATTCAAATTTAATCAAGTATTTTTTTTGTTGTTGAATATCGGTACGCTTCGTATTCCGCTTATGTGAGCCTTATACAATCACTGATACCCAGTGAGGAACTGCCCCACATTTGCGTGACACATAAAAAAAAGAAAAAAAATTTAGATAGAACACCCACCAGATAGCTTGATTAGAGATATGAAACATTTTATACATGTTGTAGCAATTGCCATAGTTGTTTTTGATAGCAGTAACTGCAATGGACACTATCGGCGAATTGGAATCTAAGCGTAGTTGCCTTAGTTACTTCTAAGAACTCAAACATAACTAAATTTTCTTATAGAGTGAAATTTAAAAAAAAAACAAATACTTCTCCAATAATATAACCAAAAGAAGGAGTCAAAATCATGAAAGTCTTAATGGTAGTGCATGCTAACTAATATACAAGAGGCCGAAGGTTTGATTCCCACTAGTGCCATGCACTACAGTATTTTTTTCGAAGAATAAATGTAAGCTGTGATTGTAAAATAATGTTTCGTATTGAAAGAGCAGTTTGGATAGAGTTTATGATTTTTTTTTTCAATATCACATATAAACGGTAGGTATTCATTCCTTCTAGGAGCCTTCTACTCTCCTTACAATTACAATTACCCCTCCTCAAGTAAGGGGTGTAATTGTCATTCCTTTGGAATATCCTCGTTAACGTTAAATCTACTACAATCGTAAAAGACGAAATTCGAAAGGGCATTAGCAAAACAATAAATGAATAAAATAAAAATAACAAAAATGATTTTTGTTTGTAATAAAAACTTCAACCCACTCCCCTCTCAAAAAAAATTTATTTCTTTATCAATTTTTTTTATTAATAAAAGAAAATTATGTATATATATAATTTTTTTATATTATTATTATTATAATTTTTAAGTAAGGAACAAAAGATAATAAAAAAACAAAACAATAGAAACAAATACGATTGAAGGGGAAATTGTGACTCAACGGAGAAACTGCATGGTCATTCGGAAAGGAGGATATCGAAATGTTAATGAATAATATTCAGGACAGAGGAGGTATTTTGCGATTTTTGAAATCAGAAATTTCGTAATCACAGATCATTCAAAACAGAATTATTAATATTGAGACTGGAGTTATGAAAATTTTGTGCAAATTTATAAACGAATTGTTTAAAAATTGGAAGGGAAAGAGCATATCTGATACCCTCATTTCGAAAAATCAGGGGGAATTTGTAATCTATATGAAGGAATACTAATTAATTTAATTTTATATTTGAGAATGTAATTATTTTACTACTGTTTATTTGAAATTGATTTGGTATAAAATTGCTTATAATCAAAACTGTTCAAGTTGTTACATTAAACTGTTTATGGATCTATGCAATTAATACAACGAAAAATAACATACTGATAACTGAGACTTTATTACTGAATATCATAAAATTATAATACTCAAGAAAAGTAACACCTGTTAAGATACAATTTTCTTAACATAATAGTTTTTTCTTAGCCCCGAGCTACATGTTTAATCAAGCATGAACTTTCAATGAACAAAAATACTGCTGTAAAAGTCTCTTAATAAATTATAGCTGCATTGAAAGTATAGTATAACAATGTCGTTAAACTTAATTTCTTTTTAACGTTTAAATTTATCTTTCTCATTGGCTGAAAACGCAGGATTTACAACAGTTTACAGAATTTTTCCGCCCCATTACAAGGAAGTGTTCTTGAAAAATGTTTTTTTATTTTTGATAGAACCATCTGCCTTACGGAATACAAACATCTGCTTTCTAACTCAGCTGGTTCTTTCTTGAGAACATATTCGACCTGATTCTCACATGGCATTTTTTTTGCCTATCCTCAAAAGTGGGTTAGAACTTTAAGGTTTCATCGCCATTTGGATTATCTGTGCACACTAGTTCACTGTCAAAGAGAACTTCAGAGGAACTGGAGATGCACTCTGCATGCATACCATGTTTGTCATTGCATAATCTAGCATGAGTTGGAAGATAGTGGCTAAAAATACCTCTCCTGCACGATTACAAATGATTTTTTTTGTTTAGAAGAAGCACGAATTCATTCATTTTTTTTTTGTTTAACTCTTGATGTAATTCTACATGGATTGTTTTTACTTCATTTACGCAACTTAAATTGAAAACAGTTTCATGTTATTATATTTTTAAATTTATTATGAGAACATGCATTGCTAGTTAGTGCTCTTTAGAGCTGATTTATATATATACAGGGTAATTATAATTAAAGTCCGACTTTCAAAATGCTGTCAAAAAAGAACCACTCTTCACAATGAGTTCAAATTGGAACTGAAGATACTTGAAGAAAGGCGGAAAAGGTACGGCATCAAAAAAGGTTTCAAAGTGCATTAATAGATGGCGCTGTAAGCGGCATAACGAAAGTGAATTCGGTTGCCAGTGATATTTTGAATCGAAATGACAACGTATTTGGCATGAGTTGCACATTAAACCAACTGTAGTGTTCAATGTGCTTGATTGTTTCGGTTTTTTGAAGGGAAAAAATGACTTCCAAGTCATTCAACTGTTGTGATACTGTTAGTGAAAAGCCCATTCACTACGGCAAGGTCATACCAAATTGGATGGGAAAAATCGGTGGAACTTTTTTTTTGATGCCATCCCGTTTCCTCTTTCTTCAAGTATCTTCAGTTCAAATTTGAACTCATTGTGACGAGTGGTTATTTTTTGTGTGTATTAATTTGGAAAGGTATATATATATATATATATATATATATACAAAGAATTCAGAAATATGGGTAATAATATAAATAACTTATTTTTAAACGGTACTTTATCTATTGTGGAAGTTGGTTATTAAAGTTAGCATATACTTAAAATTGTTTGATTCCTTATTTCTTTTTTAAAGTTACACGATTTATTTTATTTTTTCACATTTTATAAGCGATTATTGGTACATCTTGTTGCTTTAAAAAAAAATTAAATGTATTATGTTTTCAGATCAACCATAACAATTTGTTAGATAATCCAATAAAATTGTTAAAAATATTTATTTAGTTTTTAACAATTTTATTGGATTAACTAGCAAATTATTATGGTTGATCTGGTATCTTTTCCCTACTTTATTTTTTACAATTGTTATAAGCGAATTTATAATGCATTTACAGGATTAGAACAGGGAACTAAGAAACTTTTACAGGAAAAAGGAGATTAACTACATTTTGAAATTGATTTGCTTATAAATAAAACGTTATTGGTAGATAAAAGTATTATCTTTTTGCTTCAATCAAAATATTTGTAATAAATTAAAATTCTAATTAAAACTTATCTAAATTATTTAAAACTAAAAAGAATTCCTAATTACTTTTTTTTTCATAGCATTTTTTACATAAACTGACATTGTTTCTAAAAGAAAGACAAATAAATCTAAAGGCATTAATGTTGTCCTTTTAAAAAAAACTTTATTTTTTATCTTAAAAATTAAGGGAAACATAAAAAATTATGAAAAATTTAATGAAATAATTTAGTAATAATTATTAAATGTTGATCCCCTTTCAGTATCATAATGTATTTATGTCATTTTTGTACTAAAAATGCATATAAGTGATATATTTAGATTGAAAAATAGCGACTAATTTATCAGTCAAAATCTACCAATTAATATTTCCCATGAACATAAATTTTTCCATGAAATTTTTTTTGCATCAATTCACATTTAAGAAAAAATTGGCAGTCGACATTAATCAATTTCTCATAAACGTAAACAAGACTTTTTTTACATTAATTCACATTAAAGTAAAAATTGGCAGTCGACATTAATCAATTTCCCGTATACATAAACAAGAAATTTTTTTTTGCATCAATTTATATTAAAGAAAAAATTGGCAGTCGACATAAATAAATTTCTCATAAACATAAACAAGAAATTATTTACATTAATTCACATTAAAGAAAAATTTGTTAATCAATTTCTCATAAACATAAACAAGAAATTATTTACTTCGATTTACAATAAAGAAAAAATTGTCAGTCGATGTTAATCAGAGTATTATACTAAAATGATTATTATGAGTACAATGTGAAACTGTCTTCTCTAAGTATCTGTGTAGGCCACTAATTTGAGTAATAAAGTAAACCTTCACTTCCAATAATTTAGTAATAATTATTAAATGTTGATTCCCTTTCAGTACCATAATATATGTACATTATTTTTGTATGAAAAATACATGTAAGTGATATTTTAGATTGGAAAATAGTGGCTAATTTATCAATCAAATCACAATTTATATCTAATAATCCCCCAATTAATATTTCCCATGAGTATAAACGAGACATTTTTTACATCAATTCACATTGAAGCAAAAATTGGCAGTCGATATTAATCAATTTCTCATAAACATAAACAAGACATTATTTACATCAATTCGCATTAAAAAAAATTTCAGTCGATGTTAATCAAAGTATTATACTAAAATAATTATTATGAGTACAATATGAAACTATCTTCCTCCAATTACCTGTATCTCACTTTAAGTAATAAAGTGAACCTCCAATAATTAATGTTGAGTAAGTAATAATAATTATAAATAATTATTAAATGTTGATTCCCTTTCAGTAACATAATGTATCTACATCCGTTTTGTATTAAAAATGTATGTAAGTGATATTTTTAGATTGAAAAATAATGACTAATTTATCAATCAAAATCACAATTTATATCTAGTAATCCACCGATTAATATTTCCCATGAACATAAATTTTCCCATGAAATTTTTTTTGCATCAATTCACATTAAAGAAAAATTGGCAGTCGACATTAATCAATTTCTCATAAACTAAACAAGAAATTATTTACATTAATGAAAAAATTGTCAGTCGATGTTAATCAATTTCTCATGAATATGAACAAGAAATTATTTACATCTACTCACATTAAAGAAAAAAATTTTCAGTGGATGTTAATCAAAGTATTATACTAAAATAATTATTATGAGTACAACGTGAAAGTATCTTCCTCTGATTCTCTGTATAGGCCACCACATTGAGTAACAAAGTAAGCCTCCATTTTGAGTTATAAAGTTCTTTATAATCAAAGAACTTTATTACTGAAAGTGGAGGTTTCTCAACCCCCTGTCTGCATTGATGAGGGTTCTTTCAACGCCTTTCATATTTTTCAACTTGATTTGATTTAGAAATCCGTTTCGGAACCCGGTTAGTTTGTTTTAAGTACCGCCCTGGCCCGAGGGCTGGAAAATTGGGAGCAAACGGCCATAGCACGCAAGCAGTACTTTAAATGATTTTGGGGACCTCGTAAAAAGGTGGCCTATACAGGTGGAGTAACTCAGTGATTGGTTTCTTCATTAAGAAATCAATGAGAAAGGTGATTCATCTCTTTTTAAAAGGTGAAAGCTAATTTGGAAGGGTGTTATCAGTTTGTTAAAAAATGGTTGTGCAAACAAAGTAATGTAGAACAATACAGAAATTCGTAACATTTAACTTCTGGAATGATTTTGTAAACGTAAAACCAAATAAATTAAAAAGCTAGAATTCCAAATTTTTTCTGATTTAGATTATTTTTCTTTAGTGATTGATGAAAACAATTCATGGTTAAACTAATTCTATGGGAATTTGGGTCTAAAAACTGTCTATGGAATCTAAATTTAAATCTATCTAATCTAAATTAAACTAAGTCTGTGGGAACTAAATCTAAATCTATCTTATCTAATTTAAACTAAGTTTACGGGAATTTTTAATTGATGGATTCTTATGTGTAAATTGTGATTTTCATTGATGAATTAGTCGCTATTTTTCAAACTTAAAATATTTTAAATAATGCTGTCTTAATGTTACATTTAATAGATATCATGATATGAAGATGAAGGGTATATATTTGAAAATGAATTTATTAAATTTTAAAAGAATGCAAATGTGGAAACGAAGTTTTATTAATTGTAGACTGTTATAAAATGATTTTCAGAATACCTCATTTTGACCTGATATTCATAAAATTTAAAACTCATTTTTTTGTTTTTAATCTTGTGTTGTTGTTTATAATGTAGCTGGCAATACAGAAGTTAATCTCTATGCCATAGGCAAAGGCTGTAACACTGTTACTCATTTAGCACTACCCAGGGGGCACGTGTAGCTTTGAAGACATGCTACGGATGCGAGTAAAACTACCGCTGCTTTTAATCTTTGATGACAACTATTAAAGAAGTAATATTTATTTTTTTACAATTTAGATAAATCTCTTTAAGATTTTAAAATGTATATTTGATTTTAGATGGGAACAGACATCTTTCGAAAATTCGATAAATAGTTAAACAATTCTAATTCTTTACATTTTTCTCAAAATTTATAACTTAATCATATTTTATGATTTATAACTATCTGATAACAAAGTATAAGATTTCAACTTAAAACCGGGTTATATTAATCAACAGGAAATCTTAGGATAAAAATGAAACTTTTTAAAATCATAGCTTATGGGTTTTAGAAAAGTTGATGATGAAAAATTCTTTTAGACTATTATTACCCATCTGTCAGATCTATCATTGATTTTGTTTTAGATCTTTAGGTTTGGTTTGTCCTCTGTGGTCATCTTATGCACACTTTAGGCTAAACAAACCGGATTAGATCTTCAGGAAATTATACATACATTTTCTAAGAAAAATTCTTAACATTTTACTCGTTTAAACTAAAATAAAATGCATCTTAAACAGATTTGCTGTTAATGAAAAATATATTTTCATCAGTATTGAATTCAGAGTCAATGAAAACCAAGTTCATTATTTTTCTACAAAGAAAAACAATAAAAGAAAGAAAAAAAATATTTGTGAAAAGATTGAATTAGTGGAACTATCAAGTTTTGCAACAAAGTTGAAGAATAATCTAGGCGTTGGTGGGAAAATATTAGCCTTTTACAAGCAATATTTTCAGTTATGCAAATTAACACAAAAATGTTGAGACGCCTTTGATTAAAAGAGCTACTGTACCATCCATTGCTCTATTCGAATAGGAAACATTCGATTTTTCCCAAATAAGAGTTTACCTCACACATAAAAAAACAATGCAAGAACTATTATGCAACAGTCTCCATCTTGTACATCCCAATAGCAATTACCCATTTACAAATCAGACGGAAGGAAAAACAAAAACGAATAAAAGAACAAAGGAAACCTTCGTTAACTGTTAACCGCTCATCAAACCTGTATCAGATCTACCCATTCGTAATGTGATCTGGATTCTGTGTTACGGTTTACCGTCATTGTATTGGTGAGAGAGAAAGTAAATCATTACTGGCGATATTTGAATATTCAAAAGAGAAAGTTCGTAGCCCTTGGCGATATTTGCTGGGTCACGAGCGTGGATTTGATGGATAGCGTCTGCGATATCAGAGCGTCACACCCAATTGCTGAATCTATCGAATTGTGCACTTTACCATAAACATGTTATTTGCTGGCATAAGCCGATTCTCCGTCGATAAACAAGTAGTTAGTGTAAATTAAAGCTCATTGTGATGTGTTGGCTGTATTGATTTCGTCTTTGGCAAGGTGGTATTTTATTAATGAGTCAGACAATGATTTATTACTGGCAAAAAAAAAAAATGATGTGGGAATACTAGTAATTGGAAAAAAAGGGTCATTTTTGAGTAGTGGTTTGGTTCGATTTAGGATGTTATTGTTCTACTTGGATTAAGTAAAACCAATTACGTTTCAGCCTAAAAATGTTTATTGCACAACTGATTGGAAAGTTTTTGATGAAAGTATTAGAAAAATTGTTGACACATATTGATCTTAATTTGTTTGTAAAGGAAGATATATTGAGAAAAAAATTCACGTTCTATAGTTTTTTTTTTACAAAATGTTTACAATTTTTTTATGCTTGTAAACTAGTTGTCTTTTAGTGCGCACAACTCTTACGCTGAAATTTGTAAAAATGAATCAGTTTAGCCTTAGGACAATGACATATTACCCGAAAGAATATCAATGAGAAGTTAGTCACAGAAAACAATTTTAATGTTTTGAAAATAATTATGTGTCACATTGATAAATAAATAAAGTATGTCACGTTGGTAAATAAATAGCACGTGCCAAGTTGATAATTAAAGAAAACACAAATTAGTTATGATAGCTTTAATTCGTTATGTTGATAATGTACTTTAATTACTACTAATTTTTTTCTTTTAGCATTTATGATATACGTTGATAAAATAATGTACCATTGGATGCTGATTTGTTTATCTCTTTTAAAAGCAAATAATAAGTTTTAAATGAGCCATGTTAATTTTTCTTGATCATCAAGTATCAAAAGACCCTAAGGTTTTCTCTGTAATAAAGATCGAAATTTACAGTTTTTTCTAAGCTTAAAAAAAACTGTACAGGCAAACATTTAAGATTTTTTCATTTCGCTATCTTTCGAGTTTTGAAATACTTCTTTACTTTATAAGATAATTCATAATTGGCCAAACTTATATGTCTATTGTAACTTTGCATGTAATTTGTATAGGTTTGATTTGCCGCTCTAGTGCGCACTTCAGGCTAATTAGACTGGTACCTACAGTTTAACGTGGATTCCGAACCATTAACAAATACCCATGCCACCGCCAGGATTCAAACCTGAAGTCATTTTAAATAATAACTTATACACTTATTTATTTTTCATTTCATAGATACACTATTTTTGGAGACTCGATGGACTTGCAACTACGACAACACTAGGTTCACATAATGATAAAAATGTAAAAATAAAAGCTGAAATCCCTTCACGAATTTCAACTTATCATGTGTGAACATACTTTGTTGGACGATTACACATGGAAGTATAATAATGCTCAATAACCTCAAAGAAATTTATGAAGTAGTTTATCGGAATACTTCAAGAACGGAAGTTATGCACTTTATATTTCAGCTTGTATATGTGGAACTTTTTCCCCTTGCTGTTTTAGCCAAGTCCTTTCCTAAAAGACTTGGCTAAAACAGCAAGGGGAAAACAAAATGGCCACTGCGGCGATTCTATTTGGCATGGAAAAGAGACTTGGCGAAATTGGAACCCTAAAGTGCAAAATCCTTACAAGAACTATCTAACACAACAATTTGATTTTAACGAGTAAATTGGCAGCGTTAGCTGCCATGCACTTCTATCTGGATGATTCCATTGAGGATGATATTGTAAGAGAAATATGGCTTGCTCAGTATATATAAAAGCAAAAAAAAAAAAAAAAAAAAAAAAAAAAAAATTTGAATTTAAATACAAATATAAGATAAATAAAATAACAAATAGAGAGAGCTGATAAAAAATATTATTTAGTTAAAATGTTCAGTGAAGTACGCAGGCGTTTATTATTGACGGGAAGAGTAATATCATAATCAGGAAGGTGCTTGAATAGAGTATTAGAATTATTAGGAATGTTATTATAAAAATGAGTTGCGAGCTTGTGAATAAAATTTTTATTTGAAGGAATTTCCAGAGCAGCGAGAATATCTTTATTTCTGACAAACCACGGTGCATCAACTGCCATGCGTAATACTTTATTTTCAAGAGTTTGAATATCTTTGATTCTAGATTTGCAAGCGGATCCCCATATTGGACTGGCATATGTTGTAATGGGACGCATGTAGATCCTATAGATAAGAATTTTAGTATCAATGTTGGTATGACTATTGCGAGAGATAAGAGGGTAGAGTTTTTAACAGCCATATTGAATTTATTTTTGATATAATTGACGTCAGAATGATAGGTAGGATGCTTGTCAAGTATGTCTCCAAGGTATTTTGCTTCATTTGACCAAGTTATAGGAGTGCTAAAAATAGTAAAAATAAGGACGTTTCCAAGTATAGAGAACAGCTTCAGGTTTAGTAACGTTGAGTTTGATACGCCAGTTAGTTAGCCAATTTTCAAGAAAATAAATATATTTTTGAAGCATAAAAGCAATATAATTGATATTTTTATTTTGAACAAGAATAGCAGTATCATGAGCGAAAAGACAGAGAGAAATGTTAGGTTTTTGAGGAATGTCATTCATAAAGATAGTAAAAAGATGAAGTGCAAGAACAGAGCCTTGCGGAATGCCAGCAGTCATGGGTTTAATGCTCGAGTCTGTGCGATTAACAGTGACGAGAAATTTTCGATTAGTGAAATAACTGATAATAAGCGTAATGAAGTGATGAGGGGATTTAAAAAATATAAGTTTGTAGAGGAGACCCTGGAGCCATACTTTGCCAAAGGTCTTTGCAATATCTAGATATACAATGCCTGTGATAGATTTTTTATGAAGTCCAGTAAGAACTATCTAATTCAATAGTAATAGGAATATAATAAAATTTAATAATTCTAGAAACAGTTATTCAATTGATTATGATGAGTGATGGATAAATTAATTTTTATAAACATAAACTGATCCTTAGACACTATTTTGAGGATATTGAAAAAAATATGTTTATATTTTGAAATCCAGGCAATTCAAAATGAACTACAGAGCCCTCGCCTTGATATGGGTCAATCGTTGTATTTAACAACACATATTTTATACCATTTTTAAAAATACTTGTTTATTTTAAATAAAAGCTGCATGAAGAGATTAATCTGTTTTAAATAAAATTTAAACCGGAATAAATATCCGAAATTCTTCAAATTATTGGAAAAAAAAATAAACGTCGTTGAAATATTTGAAATTGCTTATAACTTTCAGCAAATTATTTTTTAAAAAGATTATTATTTAAAGATTAATCAATTTATTTAATCAACGAAATATTCTGTTTTCAAACGTCTTGAAAACAGAAGCATTTAATTAATAATTAATTACTTTCTATCAATAACCAGTCAATGCAATAAGAAACCGAAGCAGCCCGTATTTTTACTGTCATATGCTTATTTATTGATTGATTCTTCCCACTCATTATCAGGGATAAATTACACAGTAGCCGTAATTATTGCATCAGGGTGTAATGTCACACTAACATGAATTCGAATTTCTATTGAAGTATCGATATCCATTTATGAATTTATAATAGTTTCATTCTTTTATTTGGATTTGCATATAAAAGTTTATAATACATAAGTCGCATCATTTTTAAAAGATTTTATAAACAAATTTACAAAATAGCCATTATCCTTCGTATCGCAAAGAAATTTTCTTATTAAATGAAATATTAAATGTATATTAACTATTTGTTTGTGTTAATTATATACATAAGAAGATATTGATATCTACATTAAATAGTACTTTTATGCTATCGCTAATAAATTAAATTTGAATTAATTTCTGTTTATTGTTTTGGGATTAATGACAATTAATATTCATATTCTATATCTTTACTGCAATGACACCATTAGTAATAATTACTAGAGTAATATTATGGTATTATTAGAGTAATAATACCATGAATTTATTATGTATATTGCTTATATACTTGTTTAATTTCATAATATGCATTAGTAGCCTATGCTAACAATTTAATTTATAAAGTTTATCGAATAATGTAGTTTATATAGATATGTTCTAATATAGTGTATAAAGAATTCTGCGGAATTAAGATGCAGAGTGTAAAATAAATAAACAATCAGTTTGGATTTAGAAAAAAATAAAGTTGCTGAACTCTATATGAGTTTAAAAAGCAACCGGGAAAAAAATATTGACAAATAAAAAAATAATTAAAAATTTTTCCATTTCATAAATTTACTATTACTGTGGTTTTATGACATTTTGCCTTCGCGCTTTCCGCCTTTCAATTATTTTTTTTCATTAAAGAAAAATCTATGATAATTTTGATATTACTTTCTTCAGCTTTTCCCTCCATTAACAATATTTATTTTAGATTTTATATGTTATTCAAGATTAACGTGTTCAAAATGCAGAAAAATATCTTGATAACTTCAATTAACTATGCATGTATTGAAATATAATGATAATTAACAAATAAATGCTTACTTACTTACTACAAAAATAATTAAACATTTAAAATCCATGGAACATCTATAATTGGGTCCTTCTACAAAAGAACCACTAGTCACGGTATGGCATCAAAAGAAAATTAAAAAAAAGTTTTTTTTTCTATCCAATCTGGTATGACCTTACCGTGGTGGTTGGGCTTTCCACTAACAGTGTCAGAACTATTGAATGATTGGAAGTAATTTTTTTTCGTTAAAAACCGGAACAATCAAGCACACTGAACGCTACAGTTGATTTAATATGCAACTCATGCCAAATACGTTGTCATTTCGATTCAAAATATCACTGGCAGCTGAATTCACTTTCTTTATGCCGCTTACAAGACCATCTATTAATACACTTTTGAACTATATTTTGCATGCTGTACCGTTTCCCCCTTCTTCAAGTGTCTTCAGTTCAAATGTGAACTCATTGTGACGAGTGGTTCTTTTTTTTTTACAGCATTTTTTGAAAGTGGGACTTTAATTATAATCACCCTCTATATAATTACTTAAAGCAAAAATAATTAAACATTTAAAATCCATGGACCATCTATAATGGGGCCTATTTATATCCATTAATCATATATAACATATCCCATGAGATACCAATGGTTTCCAAAACCCTGCGCAGTTTTTTGGGGTCCTTTCTGCAATTCGATAAGTGAATCTTATCTTCAGCTACACCACATTGGCAGGAAGGGTTGGGGTAAATATTAAGTATCAAATGTATCTCCATAAAAAAAATATGGCATCAATTCTAGGTTACGAATTTTAATCGTTTAGTTGAAACGATCGCTTATAAGCAATACAGATATTAAGGGTTAATCATATATGAAATATTGAGTGTTAAACGACTGTCTATAAATTTAGC
The DNA here is from genome assembly GCA_021605075.1 of Caerostris darwini. NCBI lineage: Eukaryota > Metazoa > Arthropoda > Arachnida > Araneae > Araneidae > Caerostris > Caerostris darwini. Next base: position 291,531 of record BPLQ01010624.1, on the reverse strand, counting down.
AATTCATTAGAAATGAAGGCTCATTAGAAAAAAAGAGACTAATTAAAGAATGAATATTTAAAGAATTAATAATTAATGAAATGAATGAATTAATGAACTAATTAATGAAATAAATATTGAGTTTTAAAAAAACCTCCTTTAACAAATTCGAAGTGGATCAAATCTGTAGCTGAATCCCAGTTTTAAAAGGAACACTTATGAGTGACAGAGATATTGATAAGTAAGGATGGGGTAAATTCTGAGTCTTAAACAAATCTCCAAAAATGATAAATGAAGAACATAAAATCCGGGGACTGCATTTTAAAAAATCAGTTGAAATGAACTCGTGTGACACAGACATTGACAGATAAGGATGGAAAAAAAAGTTTTAAATGAGTCACTTAAAGAAAAAAATGAAAGCCATAAATCTGGGAAGCGAATTTTAACGATTCAGTTTTAATTAATTTTCATACACGGTAGAGATATCAGCAGATAAAGATGGTATGGATATTGGAACAACAAATCTGCATAAGAAAACAAATTGCAGAATGTCAAATATAACAAGTAATATATATTTTTGTTTTTTAAAGTCAATTCCTACCTTTTTTCACTATACTGCAAAAAGTCCTTTTTAAATAATTTTCATTCATTTTTTAAGTTTATCTGGCCCCATCTATTGGTAAATATATGCAACTTAAATCTAAAAAAAACTAAAATGAATGAATTAAATTTAATTACTGAACTAATATTTGCAAAAACTGTATTAACATCAAATATCATCCACTACAAGTTCAAAAAATGTATTTGAACGTGAGTGGATGAATAAAAAGTATTTCATGGACGATTGAAAATTTGAACAAGATATATATAGGGAGAGTGTGAGCTAATAGAAGGGAAAAAACAAAAAATAATGACAAATTCGAGTGGAATAAATACTCAATTTATAACTCTCTTAAGAAACAAAAAAAAAAAAAAAAAAAATCAAGAGGCATTGATTCGGGGGACTGAATTGTAGCGATTCATTTGAAATTAAGTCTTATAATTAACAGAGACATCAACAAGTAAGAGTGGATCAAATATTGAATCTTAAACAAACCTCCTTTAAAAATTCAAAAAGGATCAAATCTGGACCTGAATCTTAGTGATTCCTTTAAAATGAACACTTATATGTGATAGAGATGTTGACAAGTAAGGATGGAGTTAATGCTGAGTCTTCAAAAAAGACAAATAAAAAAAAATTGGAGAATATCAAATCTGCAGACTGTATTTTAGGGATTCTGTTGAAATGAAAGGGTGTAAGTGACATCAGCAGATTAAGATGGTTTGAATACTGAGACAACAAATCTGAGTTAGAAAAAGAAATTGAAGAGTGTCAAATCTAAAAGGGAAGTAGTTTGCGTTTGAATTTAAAGACATACCAAAAAATAATGACAGATTAAGTGGCATAAATATTCACTTTATAACTCTCTTAAGAAACATAAAAAAATCAATCATCAAAATCAAAAATCAAAAAAATCAATTCAATCAAAAAATCAAAATCAAAAAATCAAAATCAAAAATCAATCAATCAAAATCAATCAAAAATCAATAAAAAAATCAAAAAATCAAAAAAATCATCAAAATCATTGATTCTGGGGACGAATTGTAGTGATTTATTTGAAGTGAACTCTTATAATCGACAGAGACATCAACAGGTAAGGGTGGAACAAAAACTGAGACTTAAACTGAGAAAAAAAAGTAGGGCGCCATGGAATGAGGTGTTAAAAGCTACATAGACATTGACAGGCAAGGATGGTAAAATATTGTCTTAAATGGGCCCCTGAAGAATCCATTGGAACCTATATAAAAAAAAATTGGAAGGGCGTGAGATCTGGGGACCAAGTTTTAGCAATTAATCTAAAAAGCCCATTTATAAGTGATGAAGATATCAACAGGTAAGGGTGGAACTAACACTAATCTTTAACAAATCAAAGAAAAATAATTTAAGAGCTAAATCTGGAGACTGAGATGGCTTTCTTTTGAAATGAAAGCCTCAAAGATTTATTGACAAGTTAGAGCCAAACAACAATTAATCTTAAACAAATTCCTGTTAAAATATCGAGGGATATCAAAAAGGAGGGCCTTAAATCCTTAAATCGGGGTGAATCATATCTGAGAGCTTAATGTTAGCAATTCCTTTGGAAATACTTATATACAATGGTGACATCCACTACTAAGGGTGGACCTGACACTCAATATCTAACGAATCTCCCCCTCCAAATAAATGAATCGAAGAGCATTAAATCTGGGGATAAAAGTGACTTCCTTTTAAAGTGAACACCACAAAGTGACATTGATAAATTAGGCTGAAACAAACACTCTATCTTAAACAAACTCTCTTTTTTTTTAATAGTAAAAAAAACTATGGGCGTCAAATCTGGGGATTGAGGTTGCTTTCCATTTGAAATTAATGCCGTTAACGCTTGGGGTAGAATTTAATACCACCAACGCTTGTTTAGATTGATTTCGGTTGTCTAGATATATGTGATTTTAAACGTTATGCTTTAACTATCAAATGAAATAAAAAAAAAACACTATAGTATTCTTTGAATAAATTAAATCTAAATTGATTGAGTCGAGTTTTATGAATAAATTAAACTTGCTCAAGTTGATTCAAATTAAAACAAAGTTTATAAGTTTTTTGAATAAATTATGCCTTTGAGGTAGAGGCAAATTAAAATAAATATATAATTTTTTTGAATAAATTTTCCTCTGTTTATAAAATTTTTTTAAAGTTCATTAGGAATCCTGTTTTTTTGTCTTAGTTTTTTGAAATCTATATAAATCAAGAGACTAAAATGTTTGATTGTAATGGAATCTTTAAATAGAGTTCAGAAAAAAAAAACTGACTGTAAATTGTTAGGACATATTATAAATGTTAAAATACAGGACATTTTAAATTAAGGAAATAAAAATGATTAATGAGCTTTGTTTTTAAGGTAGGCATTGTGTATTAACAAATAAAGTATCACATATTTAAAAAAAAAGCTTGTTTCGGGGATATACTTGAAGTGGTAAGTTAGATTTAATTAATGCATTATCTGGTTCAAAAAATGGATACGTAAATTAAGATTCCGAAAAAAAATTATAAAATTTTGATAAGTTTTTTATTAAAAAAATTAGATTTTTTCAAGACAGAATTTAGAGACATCATTCTATAAGACACGATACTTTTAGCGAAATATTTTTTTTGTGAACTGTATTAATAAGGTGAAACAACTTCTTTTCGGACATTTACCTCAGCCTTAAAAGCTTTCTCTAATTACCCTTTCATCGGCAATAAATGAACAAATGAATTTTTCTCACAAAATGGCACGAGTCCATCTCTACAAAAACTTTCTACAAACCACCGAAAACCCATCAAAATCAAGACGGCTCTTAACAGCTCACAACATCGTTAATGTATCTTTATGGAATGGTTTCACTGGGACACAGGATGTCAGTTGGCCCCCCCTCCGGGTATTGCTCGATTTTGAAAAGTTTGTTCCAAGGGGAAGGTTCCCCTCCCTTGGCCCCACCCGTCCAATGACCCTGTTTTGAGCAGAGTTCATTAATTGCCCAGGGCAACGGTCATGGTAACAAAAAAAAGAAACGGTGACAATTAAAGACTAAATGCGGACGTTCGATGGATAGATTAAGAGTTGATGAAGTTTTCGTTCTGCAGGTAATGGTAATTAAGAGCTCGTTATTTTGTTATTTATGGCTTGTTAAATATGGAAAGGAGCATGATGTATTTTTAACGGTCGTTATGGAATCATAATTGGTTTTTTTTGTTGCTATGGGTGCTTTTATAATCTTTCTGAAGAAAAAAAATTGATGAGCTTCTGTTTGGAATACATCTCTTCTGTTAAAAGGCTTCGAATAAAAATGTGTCAAATTAAAACTATTTACAAATTTAAATTCACTGATTAATATATTTAATTAAATTGAAGATGTAAATTTGAAATTTCATTGCTTATCTTTAAATGTTATATATCATTGAATGATATACTAATCAATAATAGCAAATGAAATGTTCCGCATTACTGAAGTTAACTGGAATTCTTGTTAGTATTCAGAAATTATTGTTGTAGCTTGTTGGAAACAATCTAGATTATTGAAAATATAAAATTCTAACCTTCGACAATATAAATTAAAGAAATTTTTTAAGGTAAAAATTTTTATTCTTTGTCCATATTTGGTCGTAAATAGGCCTTTTAAGCACTTGTGCTATTTAAAAAAAGGGAATCTCCAATGCGCAGGAAAAAGGCTATTTAAAAAAAAGAACTATTTGACTGTAATAGAATTTCACCTGCAAATGCTATTGCATTTAGATCCAGTATGCAAATGAGATGTTCAATTTCTAAGATGTAGTTGTCATTGGAAAATTATTCCATCTGCTCACTTTGATTGCATCAACGCCTCGCATACAAATTCGTGCACTGTAGTAGCATATAACATTATTTGAGGGATGGCTTTAAATTGAGCTAAAGAAGGAAGCGGAGTGTACAAGTGTCTCTTAAAATTTGGACATGGGCTATGCACTGTCTGACGATAACGGCAGTTATGAATTAATCATTGCAATACACAGCATTAAAATGATGTCCACCTGGAGACAACACAGAAGATGAGGGCAAAGTATTCGTTAGTGAAGGTTTCACAACATTCAATTCGTCATTACCAATGATCTGACATGTAACGGGAACAAAAGGGACCACAAGGACCCTTGATAGGAGACTGAAAAAAAGGTTTGAGCATACGGTCCCGGTTTTGCCGACTACTTCTGATCTCTTTTCATTCACTGACAAGCAGGTTTGCGATGACACAGGGACTATGCTATTAGGTATATAGCGCATTCATCTTCTTGCGCATCGACTAGCCGCATGAACGGTTGTGTAATCTTGTCAGTGTAATCTTCTAGAAATGTGGTGTGTGGGTAGGGAAATTTGAAATCTGGAAGACTATTAGGAATTTTTGTTTATCATATTAGAAAAAAATTTATTCAGATAGTCTGATTGTCAATGCGAGATTTTTTTTTTATCTCTATTCAGTCTACTCGTCTTTTAAAGAATGTTTGCAGCGCAAGTCACCAGAGGTATCATCTGTACATGCTAATATACACTAGACAGGACGTTCAACCATTACATTGAAAAAGATTACATTCAAGATAATATGACGCTGGAGATAAGGATGCTGTTTAAAATACGATAGAATAGGTTCAATAGACTCCCGACAAGTTCTTTACGTTCAGAAGATTCAGGAAGCAGAAAAAGTCAATGTCATTTATTAGAAACCCGCAGAGGAAAATAATGTACCAGGAACATCTGTCCCATTTTTTTTATGGTATGGGGAAAACTCTTACTTGGAAGTCCAATTATCAACATAAGATCTTCTGTTTCTAATCTCCACTGAGTCTACATGTTTTTTAATACAGTGACTGCAGAGCATATGCTGCCGCTGGTATCGAAATAATCGTGTGTTATTGCACACTAACTAGCTAGCATGACAGCTAAATCAGAGATGGCCAATCCGCGGACAGGTCTTGAATATTAGTAGGCCTTGAATTAAAGTAGTGAAAAACAATGAATTTATGGATATATGGATGAATATATGACGTCTATTGAATCTACTAACTGATGAATATACGGATGCACACATATATTCAAAACCAATGTTTGAATATATGTGTGCATCCATATATTCAAAAATGAACTATTGAAATTATGAGAAAAAATTAAATTGGTTTTAAAATGATATTCTTGTGAACATATGAATATACATCGCCTGCTTTATTTGTGAATTTACAGTTATGAGTTCGCAGAACAGTTAACTGATATTCTGCGAATTCATGATGCGCTCGCATCATCTACTATAACAAGAATGAAACATCTACTATAACAAGTTGTGATGCATTTTCATAGTGGCCCGCAAAATCATTTGGGTTGGTCACCCCTGATTTATAATTATAAGTGAGGCAAATTTATGATGAGAAAATACAACAATTTCAAAACTTTTGTTATGTGAAGTTTTTACACTAATATTTATTTTCTTTTCTTAATAAGAAGCCTCTTTGTCCAAGTTTCCAACTATTCTAATTAACTAAAACAAAACAAAAATTTTCAAAATTAAAATTGAAAAGACATTTTTACTCGTAATCATTTACCAAGCATGATGCACGCGATAATTTATGACGAAATGATGCTGCATTGCGTAATTAATTTTCCTTGACGCTAACTAGCATTTTAACTGATTTGTTTCATTTCATTTGATGGCTGCAACATTTTTCACTCATGAATACAATGAAAAAAAAAATATGAATTGAATGCATAATGAAAATTTTATTGTTCAGTGCTAAATAAAAATAACAATAATTCATTCAGACGCACAGACAGATAGATCAAATGATATACAGGATAATGATCATTAGCCTACATCTTTTAATACTTGCTAATGACAGACATGACATACCAGCGAACTAGACGTGCTTTTTAGAGGTGATGATGGACTGTCTCGATTGGGTTTCTTCGAACGGCTAATTAACACCTGTGCGCTCATATTTAACTTACTGAGCACGTTTTATGTGATAAAGAACTTGTTCTAGTCAATAGATATAGTGCAGATGATTTAGAACCAAAGACAGCAAAAGTTAATGCAGTTTTGTCTTATAAAATAAAACAAAAATCATGTCTTTTTAAATGGATTGTCTTCAATTTATATTTGAAAATTATACAGAATGTTTTATTATTGTTTATTTTGTATTAGCAATTACAATTTATTTTATTAGAATAAAAAATTAGGAAGGTTTTTAAAACTAAATGTTTATTTATTACTTTTTTTTTGAGTAATCTCAACTGCAAGTGAAAAATATATATGAAAGATAAAAAAAAATTAAAAATGACTAGCGTAAGCAATAACGCCACTAGAAGTGAAATTTTAAAATGGCGCCAGGTTCATAGGATTGACCTAGAAAAGTATTTGAGTACATAAAAAGAATTATATCGCAATGTGAGTACGAACGCATAAAGAGCTATGGATGCCAGTTCCCATTCGTAATTGTTTTTGTCAACAAAAAAAAAACTCCCTCCACCCTGTGGCATAAGCAATAAAAATATTTAATTTAAATTTATTAATAGTTATTAAATTTATTAATTTAATTGAAATAACTAATAAGAATGTATTCTTGATTTTTGACTACGTACCAGATAAAAAAATTAAATTCTCAGTGTTATATTTTAAAGTTTTAGGAAACACAGATAGAAAAATCTTTTGTTTTACACTATATAAGCAGTATTATTAAAAAAAATTTTTTGGCATTGGTTGTCCTTGACAGGACATTGTGATCCTTAATGTCTACTATTATACTCTACTGAAGAGATTATTGATATGTGATGATGGAGAGCTCATTGCTCGTTGCCTTGAATTTCAAGAGAAACTGCCTCCAATTTCTGTGTTATATCAGAGAAAAACAAGTTAAGTCCAGATACCCACAATGTTGATGCTTGGAGCTTGTATGTGCTTTCAGAATCATCATCGAGTTTTCGTTGTTCAAATAGCTCTTGCAACAGACCCTGCAGGTTAATTCCTCTTGATAGTTTACACGTTAGCTGTGCATGTTATTACTATGCCACGAATTGAGTTAAATGTTTATTTAATAGAAGATATTATGTTAATGGTTATTACAAAACCATTAAAAATATTCTGAAATAAGTACATTCAGTAATCGGATCATAAAAAGAGACCAAAATTCGGCACTCGTATAGATAGCAAGTAAATCGATCTCAGTTCTTTTCTCTCAAGTAAGATATGCGTCGAAGTTACCTCTTTGAAAAATGCGAAGACTTAATGGAAAATGGGACGACACTGAATCTATACGCACTGGATGTTAACTTGGTTTTCATTTACAATACACAAATATGGGACAGTTAAATCTGACAACCCCTTCCCTCTTATAGGGCATTGGCAGACTGGCATGTTGTTTCCTGAATAAAGTTGCAAAAAGATTAAATTCAAGGGCCAAATGGGGATAAACAACGAATCGTTGTTTTGAGATAGAGTTAGTATTTACCTGCAAAGGATTCAGATTGGAATCTGCTGATAGCATGCTTTGCAGTCACTGCTTACAGAATAAAGATTCGATGGCATTTCACATTTTCCCATCATAACCCGTTGTTGCATGGTTTATGAGATGCATAAGAGATTCTAGAAAATTTTTTTTTAACATTGTAGGTCAAAAAGCATGTCCAATGTTAAAAGATTTCCTAATCGAAATCAAGGAATCATCATACTTTATATAGTACTGATTATAATGCTAGTACTGCTCTTGTGACCTAGGAACCTAGGACCTAGGACTTCCATTTCACTGTAATCGAATTTTGAAGATCCATTTCAAAATAATTGCAATTCTTTAAAAAAAACGTAAATATTCATCACAAACGTGAGAAAGTATGTTAAAAAATTACGTGGATTTCATATAATTTCATTCGAATGAAACTCACATTCTGTTTATGTAATAAAAATATTTAATGAATATAATAATAGATTTTAAAAGGTCTCTCGATTTTTACTTCCGCAGTATTCTTATTTCTTATTTCTTTTTCTAATTCAAAACCTTTTCATAAATTTCAATAGAATTTCCGACTCACTTCAAAAACATTCGAGAATTTCAAACCTCTTTCGAATTTACCTCTTTTTCTTTAATTGAATCTGCGAGAAAAATACAAAATTACGATGGAAAAAAAAAAGTATCTTCTCAGTTGGATGCCAATAAAGAAATTTCATCATCGAATGCCGAAGCCGCTGTGCTTCATTGTGACATAAAAAAAAGATAAACGAAAGAGAAAAAAAAAAAAAAAAACTTCTCCAAAACAGGGTTAAAAAGTACTGCATTCCATTTACATGTAAAGGGAGTCACTGACGTCTACCTGACAGTAGTGGGTCAATGGGATCTACAAACGGTCATTCCATAGTTCTTTTCAATGCTGTAGCAAGATAGAACTATCCCATTCCTCATACCACACATAAGATCTCTCATCATGTCGTAATGATACTGCCCTTTCACACCTTTACTATTTCATGGGTATTTTTCCCCATTTCAAATCTTCAATAGAAAATAATAATAAAAAAAATAAATAAATGAAGGACTGAATGAAAGGTGATTTTTTTATTTATTTCGAAGTCTTTTTGTTTGGAATGGGTGTGCCATAGGTGAAATGCCATGAAGTAGTGCCTTGAGATAATTCGTAGACATGGAAGCCGTTTGGTTTTGTTGGAGATTATGTCAGGTAGTGATAAAATGGTAGTTTTTTTAAATGTTATTGGGGATGAACATGATACGAACACTTGTGACATTGAAACATAGTGATCAGAGAAGAATACACTTTATTTTCGTTATCACTGGCGAGATAAAAAAATGATTTGATGAATGCCATCCAATTTTAAAGAATGGTGGCAAATATTTTAACGAGTTAAGGTGCACAAGATACATTTAATTCATGTCTCATTGGCCCTTTTTCACATTTTTTTTCTTTGGAAATTTATTAAACTGCTGAAAGAATTTATATGGTTCAGTTAAAAAATTATCTAGAAAAAAAAAGTAACGAAGTTTTCGTTATCCTGTTGAAAATAACTTTACTGACACCCTGGTAATACATAAGGTTTGTATTGTACGTATGTTTAATTTCTTTTTCATCTTTAATTTTCATCGAAGTCCACAAAGTTAACTTTATAAGCTATACTAAAGTTTAAAAACTACGTACAACGGTTTGTAATGCTTTGCCACTGGTGTGATCAAAAATGATTTGATGAATGTCAACCAATTTTAAAGAATTCCGGCAAATATTTTAACGAGTTCAGTTGCACAAGATACATTTAATTCATGTTTCATTGGTCATTTTTCACATTTTTTTTTCTTTGGAAATTTATTAGACTATTGAACAAATTTATATGGTTCAGTTAAAAAATTATCAAATAAAGTAACGAAGTTTTCATTATCCTATTGAAAATAACTTTACTGACATCCTGGTAATATATAAGGTTTGTATTGTATGTTATTTACTTTTTCATCTTTAATTTTTGAAGTCAAAGAAGTCAACTTGATAAGCTGTTTAAAGACTAGAGTTTAAAAACTACATACTACGGCTTATAATATTTTGCCACACATATTATGTTTGAAGAACTAACTTCCTAGAGAAAGAAGGTGACAAAATTAAGTCAATTAAAAGAACTTATCATAGCACGTCTTGCGGAAGAGCCATATTATAAAGAATATTGTGACAATTAGACAATGCAAAACTCCATAGGTGTGGCCTGACTTCATCTCCGTTATGCTCGATCTGCAAAACTCCGGAAACAGATAAACACATTTTGTTTCATTGCATAAAATATACAGCTGCACGAAATAAACTTCAAAGCGCTTTTGGATATAGAGTTCTGACTTACTCATGGATATTTGACATGTCAGAGGACACTTATTATAAGGCAACTGTGATACTACAATTTCTACGAAAAGTTTCGTAGCCATGTACGCTATGGAGTACCCCACATATTTTTTCTGTGGTTATTATTTCTTTTTAACTTTTTGTTTCAAGTACTAGTTGTGCTTCATGTGTTGTAATCATATTTTAACTATTAAAATGTTATGATAGATGTGATCTCTAGTTTTGTGTATTTCTTTCGTGTTCAAATTTAATCCTCTTATTGTTATTCTTTTGATTGCTAGAAAGTGCAAGCAACGTTTCTTGTATTTTAAAAGAAATTTTGAAGCCGTCATAGGCAATGATTTCTGGAATGTCGAATTTTAGAGTGATTCATTTATAGGGGTTTCGTTTTCACTTCTGTCAAAATGTTTTGTCTGTCATATTAAAAAAAAAAAAAACACTTGGAAAAAATTGAGATAAAGCAACGTCAGGAGCATACATTTCAAAGCACTAAGTTAAGTCAAGGCAAGACAATTAGAATGCAGACTTTATTCTACATTTCTACTTTCACACATGTGTAGAAATATTGGAAATAAAAATAAAAAACTTTTTTTAATGATATTTTAATGATGATTTTTTTATTTAAATTAAATTACTTTTCATTTAAATGATAAATAGTGTTTATCTATCTTTTGTACATTTTAAAATATGTCAAGTTTTTAACATCTGTGACACAGTATCAGTTTTGATAATTAACAGAAGTTCATGAAAAATAACAAATAAATTTATCTTTACAAGCGATCATATTCTTTAAAACTAATCTGTTTAGATTACTACTATGGTTCACGGACGAATATAATGGATTGATTTACAAATGCAAATTAAATTATCTGACATAATTAAGTTTACCTTTATGGTCTGCGAAGTATTTCAAACAATAAAATTCATTTGCGCTTGCTTGCTTGATGAAGAAATCGTAACATATTATTAAGTTATAAAAAGTCTACATCTTCTGTCTAGTAGCAGATTGAATTAAGAGATAAAATAGAAAGCAGTTACTCCCAAACATCCTTGTATGGCACGCACAGTCAGTGATGGATTGGTCAGTAATTTCAACACTGGAAAAGGTAGCAAATTCGGTGCATGATTTCGAATCCAGCTTTAATTACATAAGGGGTTTACAAAGAGTGCTGGGAGGGGTCACTGACGTAATTGTGTCAAGTACATAGTTTTTATAAATTTTTCCTCTCTATGGTAAAATGAGACGTGGACCTATTTGAAAGGAACTGCAGTGCACTTTTTAAAAACGTATTACACTTTTAATACGGCGCCATTTTATAACGATTCACCACACCCTAAAATGTGAACCACATTGCTATTACATTCAAGGTCATGTAATTTACGGCATCTTTTTATCTTTGCCAGAGCAGCCAACCTGACTAAAGTAGATTTTATCTGTTGCTTGTAGATTATGTAGATTTAATCGCCAAAATATTTTTAATCTTAGTTTCATAAATAGTTTTGCAAAATTCGAAAAAGATTTATTATGCACAATCTTATTTTTTTAAATTTTGAAATACAAAATATGGGTTAATTAGGTTCGATAAAAATTTTTCCCGTAGTGTAAGAGCTTTTGTTTTTAATAACTTAAATTGTTAGTATGCTGACAGATTCATTAACCCACTGTTACATTGATCAGATATTACTATTATTTACAAAACTAATGCTTTATTACATGATTTTCATAGGGAACTGCCTTATGTTTGCGGCTTTTAAGAAAGAAAACATAAAAAAATACAAACCAAGTAATACGATTCAATGTAAGACAACCATAATTTTACTGAATCTGTTGATTTTTAATATTACATATTATTATTTAAAGTATTAAAATATTAAGATGAACTCTAATAGGAGATAATAATAAAACAAAATAAAATAAATCAAATAATTCATCTTAATTTAAAATAATTTCCTGCTATTCTAATTATTTAAAAAGAAAAAGAAACTTGCATTTCGTCTTTCTGCTTATGTTTCTCGACAATTTTTTAAATTTCTTTAATATTTTGTAAATGCAATTTTTGTACCTATAATCATATTCAAAAATTTAAAATTTAAAAAAAATATTATTCCTGTTTTTCTGTAAAACATTTTTGTTTTATATCTATCTATCTATCTATAAATAAATAAATATATATACATATATATAATTATGTATATTAATTATAGACAGAGACTATTAACTGTATTATTACTAACTTATATATATATATTGGACTTCGGCAAGATCTAATGAGGCCCGTTTGGGTATATTTGAACGGAAGATTTTAAGGGCTATTTTTGGAGGTGTTAAGGAAAGTGATTGTTGGAGAAGAGGGCACAACGCATAAATATATAAATGCTATAAAGATCCATATATTATAAATGTATTAAGATCAATAGGTTAAACTGGGCTGCTCATATATTTAGAATGAATCATGTAAACCCTGTACAAAGGCTCGTTTTGGCAAAGTCACAGGGACAAAGAGGAAGAGGACGACTCAGGTTGCGATGGATAGACGCAGTTGTGAAGGAATTTGCTAGGGGTTAAGAATTGGAGGACCCTTGTCACACAGAGGAATGCATGGAAATCTCTTCAAACGGCCCCCTCTGAGCTGTTGTGCTATTGATGATGATGATGATATATAAAACTAGTGATAATACAGTTAATAATCTCTGTCTATAATTAATGTAAATAATTAACGTATTTTGGAAACTTATCATTTTTATAAATTTACATACTTTATCTGAAAAAAATTTTGTTAAATTTTTTATTAAAATATTACAAGCTTTAAGTTTGATCACAGTTAAGTTTAAAATAATAAATATAATATATCTTGAATTCGTGATGAAATTTACTTGAATGAGGTATGTTAAATTTATTCAAGTTTAAAACTGAAACAAAGTATCGAATGAGGAAAAGGTAGTTACGAAAGGGAAATTCAGACTGTTTAGTATGCTTCATCTGCAATATGATATCATTTAGGTAAACAAATACCATTAATGAAATTCTTGTGGTTGGAACGTATGAAGAAAAATCTTTTCGAAACAAGGAAATCTATGCTGCATTTCACATGACCCAATTTTTTATTAATCATTCCTAATGCAATATTTAATCGACACCTAAGACCACCGGCTGATTCGGTAATTAGCACGACATTACCTGCTGACATAAGAATTCCACCGTGGCTCGGTAATTAATGGATTCAGATTTCTACAGAGTCCCTCTTTACTCGAATACTTTTTATCATTATGAGTTGTCCTAATAATATAGCACGTAATTTTGGTTCCAGAAACTGATTTTTTGAAATCTATCTATCTATCTGTACTACTGTGTCCCAGAAGTAAGACCAATTATTTTTAAAAACTGTTCTACAATTATTCAATTATCTCAAACAATTATTCAAAAACTCTTTATTTATTCTTCCAAATTTATTTCATCGTCTTCAAAGTAATCCCCTCCGGACACAATGCACTGATGCCAACTTTTTTTCCAATCCTCAACGCTTGCTAAAAAGTCAGCGGCAGGAATGACTTTCAAAGCACGCGGCGATTCACGTTGAATCTCTTCAATCGACTCAAAGCGGTGTCGCCGGAGAGTGGTCTTTAGAGTTTAGGGAATAGCCAGAAATAGCACGGTGTGAATACGGGGGTCGTGCAAAGATATGGGTTTAATTTTTTGGCGAAAAAGCCATAAGCCCCGGGTATTTTAAATTGAAGATTGGTCTTATTTTTTGGACACAGTAATATACCAGGGGTGGCCAACCCGAATGATCTTGCGGGCCACATTGGAAATGTATCATAACTCCGCGGGCTGCATATAAAATTATATGTCGCCATATTAGATTGATTGATTTATTGCTATTGATTATTGTCCCCTTGATTTATTGCTATTCAATTTAAATCTGTAGCTTATTGTGTATTTTTAATCAATGACAAATTTCAACAATATTCATATTTTTTTTAAATTTGGTCATATAAAATACATTAATTTTGATAATTTTAAGATACATTAATTTTGTTATTTTTAAGATACATTAATTTTGATACTTTTAAAATACATTAATTTTGATATTTTTAAAAATACATTAATTTCGATACTTTTAAAAATACGTTAATTTTGATCATTTTAAGATACATTAATTTTGATTAAAGCAGACATATTTGTAATAATAAACTCAATAATGAGAGTTAAATTTTCTTATTACATTAAACTTGCTTAAATTATATATTTACCAAGTTTTGATGTTATATTTTTTATAAATGTTTTTAAATATATTATATAAAAATCAGTTTAAATTAAAAAAAAAATAATTATTTGATTTTTTTTTATTAAGTAATCACTCTTATTTATAACCGACAGCATGCATAAGTCAAAGAGTTTTGAAATATATGTTTAATTGTAATATATATATTTATTTTTAATTATTTAATTTAAAATAAATTGTACATTGATTTATGTTATAGACCAGGGGAGGTAAACCCAAATGATCTTGCGGGCCACTTTGGAAATGTATCCTAACTCCGTGGGCCACATATAAAATTGTATATCTCCATATTAGATTTAGACCCTCTATAGACATTTCTTAGGAGTGAAAAATTGAAACATAGCGAGTTATTATTTTTGTGTTCTTGCATGTAAACATAGATAATATAATAATAATGTTAGTAAACGCACATTGTAAAGAAATATATAACACTAAAGATGAATTATAAAACAATTATAAATATAAACGAAATAAAATATGAAGTCATTAATAAATATTTATTTTACTAGTGCGATATTTGCTTCTACACTCTTTCACTTGGCATTTGAAAATCAATCTCCATTTGGATATTTGCACATCGTAATTGGTGTTGCGTCCGTTATGTTTGAGCGTGTATTGTGTTTCGTCAATTCAATAAACAACTGTGAGTATCAAAGGATAGTCACTGCGCCACTGAGGTCACTTAAAGTGAAACATAGAACCTGTTATATTAGATGTTCTAAGATGCGCGCGCCATATTCCAAAACATAAACAAATATACTCAATTTACCAAAAGTTGCCGAGTAATTAAAACAAAGTTATAATTAAATTATTTTTTTCATGTTGCAGTTTGTAGCAAAGAAATTCAGACTTACTCTTTTCACTAGAAGGGCGCAAACAATTCAAAATTTGTCACAATGTATATGACATTATATCGACATATTGTCTTGCTTCCTATAAATTTACAAGACTCGATTGAAATCGAATGGAAAATTAAGATTGAATTTAAAAATCTGCGTTGTAGTAAGAGGGGATTAATGGAAGTTTCAAATGAATGGGCGTAATATATCTTTTACGAGAGTAATATCATGTTCTTGCATGGTAAAGAGATAAATGATCAAAAATAATTTAATTAATTTGAAATAAAAATTGCTCGGAGTAAATTACCCATACAACAAAACAAGATACAACAACAACCTTGATATTTCTTTTTCATCAGGAAGGCATAGACCAGAGAAGTACAAAATTGAGAAGACGGTAGGCTGCTATATACATATTCAAGCGAGAAAAAAAAAAACCTCTCGAAAATTTTATCTAAGCAATATAGAATAATAAATAAGCAAGTAAAGAATTTGATGACTTTACATTAATTCTAAAAGAATTTGATTAATTTTTTGCAGTAACAAAGCGCAAAAGTAATCAGTAAAATGATTCTTATTTATCAATTTTTTATATGCATACTAAAAATTTTTGCACTTAAATGTTTGTGGATCTAAATAGGCTTTAATGTTGTACAGCATTGTGGAGCAACAACTAAATCTATTTTTTTTAGTGCAATTTTAAAACGGAATAAATAACGGAGTTTTGGTAACAAATATCAAAAATAGATTACGTAGACATGGCTACTACAATCAGACGCAAATGGTATTGAAAAAGATTATTTTCTTCTAGTTTGTATTGAAATAACAATCACTGAATAAATTATTTTTTCTAATATTTTAAAATTTACTATTTTTCTTAAAAGAATAGTAAATTTAAGATTTAAAATCTTAAATCATAAATTTAATTTTAAGATTTTAG
Source organism: Caerostris darwini (assembly GCA_021605075.1). Classification (NCBI taxonomy): domain Eukaryota; kingdom Metazoa; phylum Arthropoda; class Arachnida; order Araneae; family Araneidae; genus Caerostris; species Caerostris darwini. The sequence goes on along the minus strand of BPLQ01010624.1, from coordinate 275,036 downwards.
TAATATTAGTAATAGTAATATAATAATAATTATAATAATTTAGTAATATTAGTAATAGTAATATAATAATAATTATAATAATTTAGTAATATTTAGTAATTTTTTAGATTTACTATACTTGTTAAAAGTTGCATTATATTTCTTGTATTAATATTTCCACAAAATCTGTAAATCTTTCTAAAAAAATTACCAATTACAATTAATATCTATTTTAAAGATTTTTTTTTATATTTATAGTAATTAAATTTGTATTATTAATTTTTATATATTTCATATATTTCAACTATTTTCAACATTTTTTATGAGCCATAAATAAACTATGATAATTCTTTTGTTAATATGTTTCAAAATAAAGATTGTATAAGTAATGTAGGTTTACTAATTATGTCTATTTTACATATAGCGGGTTAATAATTTTTACAATAAATAATAGAAATATTTAAATTTCTAATTTTTCAATTGCGAAAAAGAATATATAAATAGGGCCTTGAAATCTTTTTAAATTATATTCATATTAATTTTGCTTGAATAGAAATAAAAAGAGAATAAATAATTGAAATGGAAATTAAATATTATATTTGGGAAGTAAGTGTAACCTTTTTACATTTATGAATCGAGAAAAATTATTAAATCTCAAATATCATAATTTAATTCATAGTATAATTTATAATCATATTTATCTATAATCATAATTTAATTATTACATCAATATTCTGGTTATAAAGTTGTATTAGAATTATTTAAATGATATAGACGTAAAGGAAAAGTTTTAGATGAATTTTTTTTAGTCAGAAAATAAATGTTTTATAAAAATAATAAACCAACTTACAAACAGCTTTAATCATTATTATAAATTTCTTATAAAATCTATTATTTAGCCTGATCATCCTTTAAATCAGGGGTGGCCAACAAAAATGATCTTGCGGGCCACTTTGGAAATGCATCCTAACTCCGCGCGCCGCATATAAAATTATATATCCCCGTATTAGATTTAGACCCACTATAGACATTTTTTAGAGCGAAAAATTGAAGCATTATAAGTTATTATTGTTGTTTTTACTATTATTCTTACATGTAAACATAGATGATGTATTAATAATGATACTAAATGCGTGCCAACGGCCGTACCATGCTGAATATACCGGTTCTCGTTAGATCACCGAAGTTAAGCATCATTGGGCGCGGTCAGTACTTGGGTGGGTGACCACCTGGGAACACCGCGTGCCGTTGGCAAATTTGGGACCTGAATGGCCGAGTGTCTAGCGCTCTGGCGCTCGGTACCACAGGTTTTGGGTTCGAATCCCGGCGGTGCCATGGATGTTTGTAGTGGTTCGGAATCCACTTTAAGCCGTAGGTCCCGGTCTTCTATGACTGTAAGAGCGTCACGGAGCAAAAGTCAGGCTTCTACCTACGGGTGCTCCATCACAACAGAAGCTGCTTCCTTCCCCTTCAATCATGAGTCCATATGGGCTTGTGGGCTTGGCCAGCCAAGTGGGATAAGAAACAACAACAACAACATGATACTAAATGCACATAGTAAATAAATATATAACAGTAAAGATGAAATATAAAAAAATATATAAATCTAAATGAAATAAAAAAATGAAATCATAAAAAATATTTATTTTAAAAGAAACCAAAAAGCAAATTTTCGCTTGAAACTGAGAGTCTGGTTTGCTCTGCTGTCAACAATCAACTGTGCGTATCTAGGTATTGTCGCTGCATCACTGAAGTCACTTAAAGTGAAACATAGAACCTGTTATATTAGATGTTCCAAGATGCGCGCGCATCATGAGTTCGAAGAATATAATTTAGTTAATCTGCGAATATAATTTAGTTATTCTGCGAACATAATTTAATTATCATGACTGTAAACTCATAAATAAAACAAGCAATATCCGGCATATATTCGCAAGAATATTATTTTAAAATCAAGGATAATTTTTTCTCATAATTTCGACAGTTAATTTTTGAATATATGGTTGCCCAATAATATATTTTTTTATTACATTGGTTTTCACTAGCTTGACCATTATAAAATAATTATATTTTGTAAAAGTGTGATAAATCTCACGGGCCGGAAAAATATTCAAAGCGGGTCGCGAGTTGGCCACTCTTGCATTAAACCTTATAGTTATTATAATTGTAACAGATAGTTTAGAATAATTTTCGATAATTAAGAATGATTTCTAAAAGCTTTTATTTGTTAATAAAAAAAACCAATCCATTAAACTAATCTCCAATGGACTAATACAATAATGTGTAAATAATACAGTTAATCATTGTGACAAACTAGTTAACCTGTCAGAGAAAAGGTCGTAATGATAAATTCTTTTCGGACAAGTGCAGAGAAAAATCAAAATTAGGAATACCGCACCCTCTCCTAATTAATGCAGAGTGTAGTTCACCACTCCCTGGCCTCGATCCGAAAAATATTATCCTTCCAAAGTGAAATTGAATTGAAGTGGAACAGAAATGTCTATACAGTTCAAGAATTAATGCTGTTTAAAAAAGAATGAATTTAATGTCGCTTGCACAATTGAAGAAGAGAAACTATTGAAACATTTTAACTCAAAAGAATTTAACTGTTTCACGTAACTGTTACACACAAGAATAATTTTTATGCCCAGTTATGCTTGCAATTATTTTGTTTAAAGTTAAATAAATATAACAGGAATAATTACATGAAAGGAATTTCAAATAGTTATTCAATTCAAATTGAATCCTACAGTAAGCATTAAATAACTGAGATAGCATATTAATTTGGAATTTCATTTAATTGGATTTCAATGTAATATTTATAGAAAGAAAATAGCGCAAAATTTCGCAAAAAAATAAAAATAAAATTATTTTTTGCGTTTTGCTCGTTTAAAGAATGGAACTTGTGAAACTATTTTTACTCAAAGTTTGGTTTAGCTTGTCGCTCTACGGTCATCTTGTGCACACGAGGGCTAAACAGACCGGGGCTTACAGTTTAAAGTGGATTCCGAACCACTAACAAATATACATGCCACTTCTAGGATTCGAACCTGGAGCCTGTGGTACCCATTTTTACTCAAAGGGTATTAGTATGAAATTTAATCATATACGTGGAATATATGGTTCAAGAATCATATAAATATGAAATTTAATCATACCATCAGATACAATTTAATCATATCGTGCAATCATACTTACAGCTTTACTATGTGCTTAACTTATTTATGGTTATAGAATTAAAAAAAGTATTTTAAATTAAAATCAAACGCATATTTAAAATGAAAATATACATTTTTTAAATCGGTTATGGCTCGAATCGTTTATGAAAGAAAATCGATCGGAATCGATTATAAATCGATTATTAATTATAAATGAGAACATAAAAAATCGATTATCGATTATGAAGTATGAATTATAAATGATTACATTCTACAATCTGGTATTAACAACTATTAAGAATAGTTTGATTTTGAATTTGAATTAATTTTATTTTAATAAAATGTGCTAAATTACAATCGATAATTATTTTATATCAATAATAAATTAAGCTATAAATTGTTTTAATTATTCAGTAAATTACAAAAACAAGAATATAAATAGTTATCTAGAATTTAGAATTAATTTCTGAAACGATTTTCAAATCTGTTTACACTTTTTTGCTTTAAATATAATTTAAATTAAGCGATAAATCATACAAAAATTTAATACAACAGAAATATATGCGATTTTATCTAAGAATGTTTAATTAATTATTTTATAAAATTATTATTGCTTATGAAGTAAAAATTAACCATTGGATTACTTGAAATTCTTTTAAATCTGACCGATTTGTCAAAACACGAATTCATATCAAAGTTTAAAAATTGCTTATAAATTAAAAAATAATAAGTATTACTTGTTTAATGATTGCTTTAACTGAGAATATTATACTTTTATTTCGTATTTTATTACATCTACTCTTAATTTATTTTGTGTAAAATGAAATATGAATTTATATCATTAAATGAAATATCTTTTATATTCCATAATCATTTCTTCTGGTAATTTGCATTTGCATACCAGACAGATTTATGAGATGTCTGAAAAGAAATAAAAAATGATTTAATGCTTAACTCAAACCTGATTATTAGGCGCATGAACATATTGATAATTATTCCACATGTATGTATTATTTACTGAACACCCAAGATGTCTACTTGAACTATCGATCAATGACTCAACAGGTGGGTTGATGAAAAGGATTCACTTTGTAGATGTGTGAAGGGAAAGGTCCATATGAAGGAAAGCTCCGTATAAGAAACTCTAAGCTTTTAACAGTTTACTGAAATATTCATTTAAAATAATACGAAAAAAGTTTTTATGTAAAAAAAATCAGAGGTTTATTTTTTCATTTTGTTTCTAAAATAATCAATTAATTGAAAATCTTGAGTGTATTTTTCAAAAAAAAAAAATTGTTTTTGCAACAAAATAAATATTTCTCAACCCGCACCGACGATATTTACGAATTAACAATTTTTATATATAACTCTATATAATAATTATTATAATTACTTATTATACAATAATATATATATATACAGGGTGGTTATAATTAAAGTTCCCCTCTCAAAATGCTGTACAAAAATGAATGAGTTCTACAATGAGTTAATTTGAACTGAAGATACTTGAAGAAGGGGAAAAGGTATGGCATCAAGAAAAAGTTCCACCGATTTTTCAGATCCAATTTAGTATGACCTTGCAGTGGTACATAGGCTTTCCACTAGCAGTCTCACAACTGTTGAATGATTTGGAAGTCATTTTTTCAGTCAGAAATTCAAAACAATCAAGCACATTGAACACTACAGTTGGTTTAATGCGCAACTCATGCCAAATACGTTGTGATTTCGATTCAAATTATCACTGACAGCCGAATTCCCTTTCTTTATGCCACGTACAGTGCCATTTATTAATACAATTTGGATCTTTTTGATGCCGTGTCGTTTCCACCTTCTTCAAGTATCTTCAGTTTAAATGTGAACTTATTATGAAGACATCAGTCTTCATAATAAGTTCAACAGTTTACTGAAATCTTCATTTAAAATAATACGAAAAAAGAACTGTTTCAGGGAGCATTACAAGAGAAAATAAATTTTAGGGTTGTGTATCAATTATAAAATAATCAAATATTAATATATAAACATTTTTATTATCAAATATTTTTTTTAATTTTATTTCTTTGTCATTGAAAACTTGGACTAAACATTTTTTTCAATTGTCGTATTTACCATTTCTTGATTCAAAACATATTTTACCTGAATTTTAAAGTATAAAAAGGGAATTTAATTTGCATAATAATAAATAAAAAGGTTGTGATAAATGTTAATAAATTCAACGAAAGAATGAATGTCAGAATATTATATTACGTACCTAACACGAAAATTCTAAAATAACCTTTCATAGTTTAATGGTAGAATTTTATTAATAAAATTATTTTTCTAAGGAAATATTTTTAATTTTTTGCTTGTTCTTGCTAAAAAAACCCAATCATTTAATCATATTTATATGAACTTACATAATATTCAAAACTTTTTTTTATATAATAGAGATTAAGCAAATTAAAGATATAGTTCTAAGTAAAATAAATAAAAGTTAAAATAGAGAAACAATACTCAAAATCCTTTGTTGATTTTTCTTTGCTTGAAAACTTCTTTTATGAGGGCAGTATATATGAAACCAAGTGAAGAAAAGCTTATTTTGATCCAGTTTTAGAAAACAATGAAAAAAAGCAATTTTCTCTGAAGAAAACCAGTAAATTGTAAACATCGTTTTGTACCTGTATCCTCATAAGAATCTTTAAATCCACTTCTAAAGTATTTTGTTGTTGAATCTAGGCAAATCAACTCAAGAATTTACACAATGATTCGAAAGAACGCATTTTCTTGATTAAAAAACTATGAAAAAAGAATAATAATAAGAACGAAAACGCGAGATTGAATGGTATACCGTTGCCATTCACTAACAGACTAACATTTTGAAAAGGAAGAAAATCGTTTGATCGTGAGAGCAAACGATTTTCATTATACGATGTAAATAAATAGTAGACATGGATTTAGGAATTCTTTTGTTGGTCTTTGGATTTGTAAAATATTTCTTTGTGTTATTTTAATCAAGTGTAAAACAAAGAAAGGCGGATAAAAAAGTTCGCAACAGTCGTGTTTCGAAATTGGAACTTTTATTGTAAATGAAATTAAATATCTATGAATTCAGTGAAAAAAAGAAGTCATTATTGATTATTACTAATCGGAAGAGTGAGAATTTTTTTATCAGTTGTTTTCAACAATCAGGTGATTAGTGGATTTTTTTTATCAAACATTAAAATGATATTAAGTTAAGATATAGATTATGTACAATTGATTTTTTTTGTTTAGATAATCTTAGAAAAAGCAGGTCGTTTCAATTTTTATATTTACTAGAGTTTTTCAAATAAATTAACTGTATTTTGTTTTTGTGGTAATCCTGTATGATGAGATGAAACGAAATTCTGCGTTCCATGTATTCAAACTAAACAAAAGACCATATAAAAAGTACATAAGTTTTTCATGAAAACGCATAATTCAATTTTCTATAAATAAAAATCATTTTAAGTTGCAATTATTACTTTGGATTAATTTATTTTATGTGATGAAATTAAATAAACATAACATATTTTAATGGTTTGATTAATAATGATAAACGAAATGATATGAGAAAATGTAAGAGTATAAGTACTAAATGAAAAAAAATATTAGAATTTTTTTTTGGCAATCGTTTGACAGGAACATTTAAAACAATATATGTATTAAAATTTTTAAAAAATCTAATTTTAAAATTTTTTTATTGGAATCATATAAAATTATCAATGCTATGTAATGTAATTTCAATGCAGTTTATAAATTTTTCGAGATATTCAGGTGATTAGAATAAAATTTCTGCAGAAATATTTGCATATGAATGTCTGATAATGTTTTTTAAGGTATAATATTGGAGACTGCAATGGTAATTTAAAATGTTCTTGTTTTATTTTTCAGAGTTCTATATATTAAACCAGAATTTTGTTAAATTTTTTCAGATTGTATGATATTTCAAGACATAAAACTGAACACAATAGAAATTACATTTTAAGTTTTACATTTTTTTTAATGAAATTTTAAGTAAATTTACAATTAAACAGCTATAGATTTCTTGCATGCACTTTACAGAAATTTCATTTATTTATATAGACTTTGAAATGGTCCTGTTGGTAGCATGGAATTATTTTTAAATTGTACATGGACAGAACATGAAATTTATTTTTAAATTGTACATGGACAGATTATTTTTTAATTCTATGTTTATCTATTTGCTTGAACTGTAACTAAGTACAAGTGCCAATAATAGTAAAATTTATTTATAGATTTTTTTGGAGTTCATATGATTCATCTTATCTACATAACTGTTTATGGAGATGCATAATTTAAAAAAAATTTCTTTATTATCTTCCTAGAAAAATAAATAAATATATATCTATTATATTCGATTCAGAACCTAACTAACATTATTAACTTTAGTAGTAGTTAGTAGTATTAGTAGTTTAACTTAACATTATTAACTTCGTACTTTTAAAATAAAATGAATCTTCTAATAAAATGAATCCTTTTGTGGTTGTTCTACGGTATAGCGTATAGTTAATTGTAATTTATTTAATTTTGTGTCGAAATTTGTATTATATGATTTAGAAACACTAAATGATGGAAGATCATTAAGATTAACGTAAAAGATAAGAAATTGGAAATAATAGTGAATGGTTAGATGATAATATAATGATGATAATAGATGATAATATAATTGATTTGAGATTATTTGTCAGTGGAACAAGCAGAGATGTGGTGAGTTAAATACGATACATTACAGGAGTATTATCTTCTATACTTGATCCATATATGTAGTTGATCCATATAGTTTGTTAAGTAAACGCGGTATTAAATATAAATTCTAGCAATACATTTTTTAGTTATTGATTATACTTATGAATATATCTTAAATTAGAAAATTTCTGTAATTAAATGAAAAAAAGAAGCGAATTATATCTCATGCTGATTGATAGACTTATAATTTTTTAGCTTTAAGATATATATAAATTATTACGCAATTTTTCAAGATTTAAAAATGGTCTTATACGAATAAATAAGCATTCTGATACATTTCTGTTTTAAAATGTACTTATTTATGAAGAATAAAGTATCGTTGAAAAGAGAAATCCAGCCATTTTTATATCAGTTGTATACTTTTTGATATTTTTATGACATATTTTAAATGAAAATCATAAAGTAATATATAATGAAAAAAATTATTAAACCATGGCTATTTTAGAAAAAAGAAAGATGCTCAAGGCTTCAGAGAATACTGTCATAAAAACGAAAAAAGAAAACTAAATTACTTTTGTAATAAAAATCAAAGGGTAAAGATTGTGAAATATATTTCTTTCTCTCTATGAGTCCGTTGATTTAATTAAAATTTTGATTAACAATTTTTTTTACATGTGAATAACTGAGCAAGACGATTTCCTGTCTAGAATAAATGAACTTCCTAACAAAATCAGTGACAGAAGACAGAAAAAGAAAGAGTTAAGAATTGAAGATCTGATAGAATGACAGCTGCTTGCATATTAATCGCTTGTAATAGGCAAGTGTAGGATTAATGTCAATTCATATGCAAGCCTGTCTTTGAAAGGAAGGGCGTAGGAGAGAATATTACAACGTTCTAGCTATTTCTTATGCAAATTATGTAATTTTGTTATGTTTTTCGCATATATTAGGTATTTAAAGAGTTCAAAAGTATGGGAGGTCGTTGAATCATTTTGGGTTTTGCTGGAATATAAACTCTATACAAAGGTAGGAAAAACGTCAATAATTTATGTTGGAAGACATCTATTTATAATGAAGGAATTTGGGGTAAATATAATCATTACTTATCAAAATTTAATTTGCGTCAAACTGTTATTGTTAATGGTGGAAAATATGGAAATAAAACTTCATTAAAGCCTCCATTTTGATGTGAAAATGTTAAATAATTTGTTGTTGTTGTTCTCTAAAATTCCTTGCACTTGAAGATATTCACCAATAGAACAAGCACTATAGCACTATAGAAAATAGGACTAAGCAGTGTCACTACAGAAAATATAACAAGCAGTGTCACTATAATCAATAGAACAAGCAGTGGCAATGCCCCTATAGCCAATAGAACAAGCATTGACAATGTCACTTCACTAATATAATAAGCAGTGTCACAATAGAAAATATAACAAGCAGTGTCACTAGAAAATAGAACAAGCAGTATCATTATAGCCAATAGAAGAAGCAGTATTACTATAACCAATAGAACAAGCAGTGACAATGTCACTTCACCAATAGAATAAGAAGTGTCACTATAGCCAATAGAGCAAGCCGTGTCACTATAGCCAATAGAACAATCAGTGTCTCTATAGAAAATAGAACAAGCAGTGTCACTATAGCCAATAAAACAAGCAGTGTCAGTCACTATAGAAAATAGAACAAGCAATGTCACTATATCCACTAGAACAAACAGTATCAGTGTCACTATAGCCACTAGAACAAACAGTGTCAGTGTCACTATAACCAATATAACAAGCCATGTCACAATCCTATAGTCAATAGAACAAGCAGTGTCAGTGTCACTTCATCAATAGAATAAGCAGTGTTACAGGTAGCCTGTTACATTACGAACACATTGTGCCACCAGCATTTCGAACGAGCATTGGAACAGCTAAGGAGACCTGCTCATCCTCTTTGAACCCAAAGGGAGGAATTTTCTGGTTTGAAGATTTATTGCGCCAATAAACAGGTAAACTTTTAGTTCGTCTTCGCCTATATAGAGTTTCAATCAATATAGCTGACAAATCTGATTATACTCCTACAGAGAAAAAATATACTCATAAATTCAGGGGGGAAAATTTGAAATTCTCAAGTGTCATAATATTAGGGTTACTCTGAAACATAAAATATGTACATATGTACACATTATACATATACATTTATTTTACATACACGTACCTATTTTATGTACCCAACATATTTAAACCTCTAATAAAATATTATACCATTTCGTTTTCAACTACGACCACCTATATTCTCTCATTCTCGGTTTTTTTTGAGTAAGAAATCATACTTATATTTTTTGTTGCAAAATTATCAATTTTTTTTTATTAATTAATTACTTATTTTAATATGAATTTTCAGCACGTTCTATTGAAACCACCAATCAACTTTGACTATAAAGTCATTAATTATTTGTTAGCAGTATTTTGTAAAGAGAGTATTATAATATGAGTTACATTACAAAAAACCCCACTTATGTTTTGTATGCAATTTTGGATCTCATATTACCGGTGATATTTTATATCTTTTTATTATTTTTTGACAACTTTTAAATTACTTCGCTATGATTATAAAAAATATAAAACGCATCAGAGAAACAATTTTTTTAAAAAACGTGAAAAACTATTCTTTAAAAAAAAAAAAGAATTATTTTTTATCGAAGCATTTGTTTAATTCAGGGGTGGCCAAATAAGAATAATTAAATTATATTCTACGGACTCATAATGCGCGTGCATCTTGGAACAACTAATATAACAAGTTCTATGTTTCACTTTAAGTGACATCAGTGACGCAGTGACCATCCCTAGATACGTACAGTTGATTATTAATTGCAGAGAAAACCAGACTCTTAGTTGAAGTTGTTAGCGCTTTTGACTTTTGGTTCATCTTACACCTGCGAATCGAGAATGAAATTTTCCAAACACAAAACACGATCAAACATAATAGACACTAACTTGCAACACCCATTACGATGATGAAATACCCAAATTGAGATCGATTTCCAAAAGCTAAGTGGAAAAACAAATTTCACACTAGTAAAATAAATATTTTTTAATGACTTTATTTCTTTTATTTTGTTTATATTTATATATTTTTTATATTTCATTTCTAGTGTTATATATTACTTTACAATGTGCGTTTAGTATCATTATTATTATACTATCTATGTTTACATGCAAGAATAATAGTAAATACAAAACTAATAACTCATTATGTTTCAATTTTTAACTCCAAAAAATGTCTGTAATGGGTCTAAATATAATATGGGGATATATAATTTTATATGCTGCCCGCGGAGTTATAATTTATTTCCAAAGTGGCCAGCGAGATCATTTGGGTTTAATTATATTATTTTAAAAAGATCATAGATTTCGGATAATTAAAATGATATTGCAAATGTTCATGTTACTGTGCAAAAAACAGAATTTGTATATTATGAAATTGAATTTTTTTTTTATCTAATGCAGCTGGCAAACACTTTAGACAGCTTGGTCTTGGATGCCTTAAAGCAAGCGCTGCACAGACGTTACTCGCTTTACATTATCTAGGGGGCGCGTGTAACTTGAAGATAAGCCACGGACACGGAGTAACAATGCCCCCGCAACGCTCCTATTAGGACCGGGACCTACAGTTTAAAGTGGATTCCGAACCACTACAAACATCCATGGCACCGCCGGGACTCGAACCCGAAACCTATGGTACCGAGCGCCAGAGCGCTAGCCATTGGGCCATTCAGGCCCCTCATAAAATTGAATTGACTCATCAGAAAAGAATTGCTATTTATTCATTAATCCATACGTTGTTTTGATTTGTCAAACCAGGACAAAACTGCACGCATATTTGATTGCATCACATCAACCTATATACGAGTTCAAAAATTTAATTTAAATTTCCCATTCATCAAAATCAATGATTCTTAAAACTGTAGTGATAAAACTTTTTGTCTAAAAAAAAAAAAGAATTATTTTTTGTGCAAGCTTTTGTTTAATTATATTATTTTAACAAACTCTTAGATTTCTGATAGTTAAAATGATATTGTAGATGCTCATGTTAGTGTATAAAAAATAAAATTTGTGTATTATAAAATGCAATTTACTCATTAGAAAAGAATTGTTAATTACTCAATAACCCAATCAGTTGTTTTGATTCAATTTGTCAAACCGGAACAAAGTTGCACGCATATTTGATTACATCCCACCAATTTCTATACAAGTTAAAAAATTTAATTTAAAATTTCCTATTATTCATCAACATCAATGATTCTATGTTTTCACGCATGGATGAGCTGTTATATTGCATGCTCTCAAAGGATGATGCTAAGGGTTTTGTCTTATATTTCTGATAGTTAAAATAATATTGTAAATGTTCATGTTACTGTGTAAAAAAACAAAATTTGTATATTATTAACTTGAATTTATTCATTAGAAAATATTGTGGTGTTGTCATTTACTTTTAAACATACATATTAATAATACCCGATCCTATAAACAACTAGCTACACCGTTTACTTATCACACGATAACCATTATGAAATTCCGCAATAACCCATACCACATTTTAAATCAACTAATTCGCATGCCTTCAGAGACTTATGTAAGTTGGAAAAGGAAACACACATGAAATAACACACAGACGAAAATTTCATGATTTAAAATATAAACAAAAATGTATTTATTGATATTTACAATAGTAAGCTTGAAATTAAAGTCATTTAATTAATGTTATCAACAAAAGTATAATTCAGACAATGCCTTAAATAAAATATAACTTATACAGTTGCATGCAATTCTAAATTAAAGTTCAATAATATAATAACAAGGTGATTGACCTTACAGTTTCATAATTTGCCACTACAGCTGGGGAAGAAGGGCTCCTTTTTCTTTGTTAACTTTAATGTTTTTAGTGATAATAATGCTCTATACGCACCATAAATCAAAGTCTTGGCAGCAAGGGTGCTCCGTCCAACCGCTCATGGGGCTCTTGTGTCAGCAGGAGACCAAGGGAAACTTGACTATATAATGTAGCTTGGATTGTATACTTTCTTCTTTCAAGTCACGCTGCTGCCAGGGGTTCACCAGTGAAATCATAGAAGTATGCCAGAGCAGCCAGTCATTCCGAATCGCCGTCAAACTCCCAGTTAATATCTCTATATTTTGCGCTGGTGGTGTACAACCATCTCAGCCTCGCTCAGGCACCTTCCTTCAAGCTCCGGAGTTTCCGTTCCTCGTCTCTTTTCTTTCTCTCTGTCCCCCTGCGATGTCCATCACCTCCATTTTATAGTTCATTCTCGGTGTGGGGGGCGATTGCCGACACCGTATTAGAGTCTATATCTGTTGGGCAGACACTCCCCCCGTCCATAAAATCCAAGTCCCCGTCTTGATCAACTGATTTCTTGACCATCTGGCCTCGAAGTGTTTTATGGCCCCTGCCAATTAAAATACTTTCCACATATATCCCCTTCATCCCCAGCTCTGACCCATCCGGTCAGGTGCGGAGACCACACACAGCCCCCTTCCAAGGGACACACATAGAATATAGTCTAACATATACAATAATAATATAGAATTTTACCATAAAAATATTTACTAAAAGACATTGCTCATATTGACACGACAATATTAGAAGAGAATCTTTAATTATTCAATAACCCAATAAGTTGTTGTCAAACTAGAACAAAATTGCACGCATATTTGATTACATCACATCAACTTACATAAAGGACTAAATTCCCATTCTTAACTTAAATTTGCCATTCATCAACATTAGCTATTCTCAAAACCGTTGTCTTTTGTATTTTCACACACGGATGAGCTGTTATATTGTATGCTTTACTGCGTGCAATGGATGACGCTAAGGGTTTCGTCCTCACAAACATTACATCATCCTATCAACTTCTTCAGTCAACCCATTAACCACTTCTGACACCTGGATTTCCAAAACAATTATCAGCATTATATTTTCCTAAGCTCTTATTCTTTACCACTTGGCCTCCAATTACAAAACAGGAATTTTGGTCCATGAGTCTCAATGTGATCACACTCTATCCTGTAATCTTTTATTCATTTCAAGAGCTTTTCATCTTCTTAGTCAGGATATAAAAGTATGATTATACAATCTATTTCAATAGTTTACAAAGGCTTTGGTTGCGTTATCAAATTCATTAGAATGATTAACTATGTACACAATCTTTTAAGGTATTCTTCTGAATTTACTTGAAAAAAAAGAAAGAAGAAGAATAGCAGTCATGAAATTTTGTGATTATTTTTAAATATCGTAATATAAAATTGTAAAAATAGTGAATTATAAGTTTGTTCAAAAGAACAATGAATATTAAACTGAATAAAAATAATTGATATGTTGTTGTTGTTGTTCTAATGCAGCTGGCGATACAGAGATAGTTAATCTTTATGCCATAAGCAAGGTCATCAAGCTGTTACTCATTTAGCACTACTCAGGAGGCACGTCCAACTTGAAGATATACTACGGACGCGAGTAACACTACCCCCACAACGCTCTACGATCCTATTAGACCAGGACCTAAAGTTTAAAGTGGATTCCGAACCACTACATGAAGATTATTATCATTTATCATCACTAATATGATTATTATCATTTAATTTCAGTGGTACCTAAAAGTTTTGTGTCACTTAAGTGTTTGTTTCTTTCACAATATGTGCATGTATTCTAGATAGTAGCTATTATTAATATTTTTTGTATATTTATCAATTTTCCCAGCTATTCAAAATTGCAAAATACTTTAAGCTGTCATCAGTGTGTTAAAAATTATAGCTCTAAAACGGCATGGTAGAAAACTTACTTTAAATTATAATAGAAAGCTCATTTGACATTTTTGACACAACTATTAGCTAATCACGTTCTTCATTTAATTAACTAATCAAGTTTTGATTATATTGTAGAATAACATATTTTTTTTACCATCACGTTATTCTCTTTGGGATGGGGCCAGAATAGCCGAGTGGCTAGCGCTCTGGCGCTCGGTACCATAGGTTTCGTGTCCCGGCGGTGCCATGGATGTTTGTAGTGGTTTGGAATCCACTTTAAACAGTAGGTCCCGGTCTGTTTAGCCCAAAGTGTGCACAAGAAGACCGTAGAGCGACAAACCAAACCAAATCTCTTCGTGATATTTTTATGATGAACATCTTCAATTATGTATTACACTATAGAATAATACTTAATAAGATATACATCAATAAATTAAATATTTGAAATATTCAAAGCATTCCAAACAAACTAAGCGTATAACACAAGCATAGTACATCAATTCCATTATTGAAAATATTAAATGGAACTCAAATAAAATGCAAAACTTGTTAGCCATAACTGTAAATGTCACTAGCTTTCATATATTTAATTCTTTAAAGAGCTGATAAATATAATTCAAGCTAAAAATAAGATTCTATCTAAGGGTAATTATTAAAATATTTAATCAAATTATCGTTTCTCAAAACATGCTAAATTAAAATGACATAGCATACCATAAATGAGTATGCCAAAGTAAGTCTCGATAATTAAGGTGCTTTCTTTTGGAATAAACTACCGATACCAAAATATATTACTGTCGATCGAAACGAATTCCGTAAGATTAAGGTACACTCTTTGATTAAATATATTTCTAATTGTCTATTCATACTCATACCAACTTAAAATGAGTGAATCGATGAAAGTCTTGAGAGTTAAAGGGCCCTATCTATACTCAAATCACACTGATCTATCTAATTAAAACGAGGGGGTCAGAGTAAACTTCGTGAATTAAGGTGTTCCTTTTGGTTGAATTATCGATTCTCAAATCATGCTAACTTAGTCTTAGAGTGATCGGAATTAGAGTTAGGATCAGAGTTAGTCCTTAGAATTGCTATTGTGCCAAAAAAGTAAGACCAATTATTTTTTTTCAAAAACTCTTTATTTATTCTACCAAATTTATTTCATCGCCTTCAAAGGAATCCCTTCCGGACACAATGCACTTATGCCAACTTTTTTTCCAATCCTCAATGCATGCTCAAAAGTCATCGGGAAGGATGGCCTTCAAAGCGCCCGATGATTCACGTTGAATCTCTTCAGTCGACTCAAAACGGTGTCCCCGGAGTGGTCTTTTGAGTTTAGGAAATAGCCAGAAGTCGCACGGTATGAATACGGTGTTTGTGGAAAGATATGGGTTTCCTTTTTGGTGAAAAAGTCACGAAGAATCACTGCAGTGTGAGCTGGCTCATTCAGTGTTTTCGGTACCAATTGAGATTTGACGCGTTCGAGGCCCAATTGAAATTCCATCATCAGCAGCAAGGTCTCTATTTGTAAATCGATGGTTTGTAAGTACTAAATCTTTAATTTTTTGGACGTGAGCTTCGTCGGTTGAGGTTGAGGGTCGACCAGAGGGCTCTTCGTCTTCAACGCGTTCCCTGCCTTCTTTGAACTATTTATACCACTTGTAAATATTTCTTTCCAATATAGGAATGCTCACAGAAGACCTTCTGCAACATTCTATACGTTACCGCACACTAATAATCATTCCGCAAACACAATTTAATGCAAGTCCTCTGCTCAATTAATTCAGACATTACAAAAATCGCCGGAATGAGTTTTAGCGTCTCACAAAGCCAAACATAACTCAAACTCTAATGAATATTTTGACATTAAATTTCACACGGATGTCAAGGACAGCGCCAGCAACCTAAAAAAGAAAAATTGAAATTCCACAAGCCCCGGCAAATTTCAAGTTGAAAATGGGTCTTACTTTTTGGACACAGTAGTAATCCCATAATATTGCAAGTTATATTTGAAAATGACCCTCAAGAGATCATAATTACTATCGATGACGTTTAACTTTCTCCCTTATTTATGACACGTTAAAAAAATTACACCCATCCATTCATTGTGCTAATAAATTTTTTATTTCCTCTTAAAGCTCAAAACAAAGAATTTCTTTTACCAAATTAAACGAGGAGAAACACAACGCTAAGGAAACATTCATGGTAAATAAATATCATCCCTTTCTGAAAAAAGGTACTTCTGTTCAATTGAAATCACCACACCCTGTTGTTGAAACGATACATTTCCCCCTACTTTCTAAAAAACAAGGCAGTGAAAGTAAAAGGAAAGGGGTTACTGAGGGCTACTCCTACAGACACCTCAATATCTCCTGACAGTTACGTCAGGTATCGTACATCAAGCAAAGGTAAAGTAACCACAACACGGTCAGCGTAGAAACCACACCCTTGTGTAACACATACCCGCAGGGGGATTTACCAAGGTTATCATTGGGAAACATTTGAACTGTTAGGGTAACTGAAGGGACTTCTTTTGTAATCATATCGATTGCAAAGTACAGTTACAGTGAACTCACTCTCATTTCTTTACAAATGTCAAATGGCTATCCGTACACCCGGAGAAAGAAAAACACACATAGGGTTTTTTTTTTTTTTTTTTTTTTTTTGAAAATACTTACAAGGAAGATTGTATCAAAAGCAAGAATGTGTGGAAAAAATAACCCGAGAAAAAAATTGGTAAAATAAATGTTCTACTTTAGAAAAGAAGGCATTATTTTGAAAACAAATGTGTATATATTTTTATTAGAAGCCCAGACATAACATTCTAGTACAGGGATGGCCAACCCAAATGATCTTGCGGGCCATTTTGGAAATGCCTCACAACTCCGCGGGCCGCTTATAAAATTATATATTCCCACATTAGATTTAGACCCACTATAATCATTTTTATATTCATATAACAAGATATTTAGATGCTCCAAGATGCGCGCTCGTCATGAATTCGCAGAATATAATTTAATTTTTCTGTGAAGCCATAAATAAAACAGGCAATAACTGTCATATATTCACAAAAATATTATTTTAAAATTAAAGTTAATTTTTTCTCATCATTTCGACAGTTAATGTTTGAATATATGGATGTCTATATAATGTATTTTTTTAATACATTGGTTTTCACTACTTTGGCCATTATGAAATAAATATATTTTGTAAAAGTGTGTTAAATCTCACGGTCCTGGAAAATGTTCAAAGCGGGCCTGTGGGTTGGCCACCAATGCTCTAGTAAGTGGTATGGTAAACTAATTATTAATAGTGTACTTGACATACTTGAAGAAACGTTATCTTTAATATTTTAAAAATTTTTTACACACTGGGGCCTGAAGAACGTATGTACGTATACGTGTCTTGAGAATTGTTCAATGTAATCATTATTAATTTCTAATTATTTTTGATGTATTTTCACAGAGATTTTAGGATCTATGACTTGAAATCATAAATATTAGTTTGGAAAAAATTAAAATTTGCAATTGTGGAATTCTTTGTTCTTCTGTAATTAAGGATGAAATAATATACGATAGCGAATGATCTCAGATGGAGAATTAAATGTTTAAAGCAGTTACAAAAATCTTTGCCAAATTGCAACAGTGTTCCTTACAACTCACATTAGCTAATTGAGGTATTAAGAAATCAGAAATTGTAAATTTAATATAAGATTAAGATTTAATATTTAAGATTTTCCTCTATAAATAAATTCACAAAATATTTTAAAATTTAAAAAAATTTGAAATTTAACTACAAAATTTTTTGTGAAGGAAGTAAATATGTTTTGACTCTTTATTTTTAAAAAATTATACTTGATTAAAGAGAAAAAAATTAAAAATTAACCAAACAAATAATCTTGAGTTTATTTTAAATATTTATAATTTTATACTTTTTAAGCATGGAAATGATTTATAAGAAAATCAATGTCACGTTAAAGAAGCAGAAATAAAAATTATTTTAAGAAATTAAATATGTCATTATTGATCCTACTAAATTTCTGAACAATCACTAAGGCTTATAATATTTATGCAACTTGAAATTTTCTTTATTTTTTTAAAGAAACACGCTTGATTTTTTTAATATCCGGCTTACAGTAACAGAAATCACAAATCTTACTATCAAATATTATTAAATTTCAAAAACATTGATAACATTGAAAATAAAAGAATAAAATAAATATTTTTATTTAAATCATTCGGCTCGCTATTTAACAGATGGATTACGATTCTTTTTTTTAAATTAAGAAATCCAATAAAATGTTCAACACTAGAGAAAGTTTTAAACTGCTATATTTAATTTTCCTTTAAAAAAAAAATTCTTTAGAATAACATTATTCCTATGTTAGTCTCTGAGAAAACGAAGATGAACGCATAGGCTAAAAAAATCTTCCCATTTATCTTGATGGAAAAGAAAGGAGGTTTTTGAACATTTTTGTGGATATTTATTCGAAAATGAAGTGAATACCAGCGTGGGTATAGTGTACTAACCCCCTGTAGAGCAATTAAAATGCCCTGAGTAAATTTAAAATCGCTATTTATGGCAAATGACAGCAGGTCTACTGGAGCCACACATTTAAACAACAACATTTATATTTTTATCTTATTTTAGTTTAGAGCAGGGGTGGCCAACCCAAATGATCTTGCGGGCCCCTTTGGAAATACATCATAACTCCGCTGATCACATATAAAATTCCCCTATTAGATTATATAAATTTTTTTGGAGTGAAAAATTGAAACATAATGAGTTATTATTGTGTTTACTTTTATTCTTACATGTAAACATAGATACTATAATAATAATGATACTAAAAACACCTTGTCAAGAAATTTATGGTACTAAAAATGAAATATAAAAAATATACAAATATAAACGAAATAAAAAAAATTAAATCATTAAAAAAAATGTTTATTTTACTAGTGCATTATTTGTTTCTCCACTCTTTCACTTAGCCTTTACAGAGCGATCTCAATTTGGGTATTTGCACATCGTAATAGGTGTTGCAGGTTAGCGTCCGTTGTGTTTGAAACTGTTTTCTGTTTTGTCAATTTCATTTTCGGAAAAACGATTAACAGGTGTAAGTTGAACCAAAAGAGCTAACAACATTTTGTTCCAGATTTCTCAAATTGGATTATATGGATGATATTTTTTAATACATTGGTTTTCACTACTTGGCCATTATAAAATAAATAATATATTTTGTAAAAGTGTGATAAATCACTCGGACCAGAAAAATTTTCAAGGCCGGCCACCCCTGGTTTAGAGACTACACTAGCTGGACTACACTGAATATCAATTATCCATTATTGAAATAAAAACTACTAAAGGCTTCTAGAATTAATGGTAGTACTCGCTTCGGCAATACATAGACTAAAATTGGAACGATACAGAGAATTAATGGTAACATTTCATGTTTTTACGGAAGGTTGGATTAAAACTATTCGGCATATCTCTTGAATCTTTTAAACACTAGCACGTCTAACAAAATTCTTAATAAACGCATCTCTAGTTGATCATTTAACATATTGCATTATCCATTCCATCATATGAGAAAAGATTAATTCATCATTGTCGTACCAGTAAGAATCTTAAATGACTTCATATATGATTTGCCTTAAAAAGACTTAGCATATATTTATATTTCCAATATTAAGATTTAACTAAAACTGTCAAATGGGCTACAGTGAATATTAATCAGGCGTTATTGAAAAAACGACAACAAAAAGCATCCAGAATTTATGATACAATAAGTACATCTAGGATTAACGAATGATGGATTGAATAATTTACCATAAGAAATGTCCATCTCTGGTTTTTCATTTAAGTTTCGACATTAATTAATCCAATTTTGAATATTTTTAAGAAAAGCTCTATCCATCAATGTCAATCCGGAAATAAACCTTTAAGAAAAGAAAATTACATAACGAACATTTTAACATATTTATAATGCAACTGGAAACGTCAAATGGACCATATTAACTAATGCATTATTGATATAAAAACCAGTTTCCGGCATTGATAACTGAATATATGCTTATACATAGTGACATTGAATGGCAGATTGAGATGATTCATTATCACATAATACGTAAAACTTTTTTTCTCACCATTTAACATATGATTACAAATTCTACTTTGATTTTTTTAAAGAGAGATCAATTCATCAATGCCAATCCAGAAAGACCTTTAAACGATCAATTGAAAAATTTTGAATTTTCTTTTATTAAGACTAAAATGTAAGCGACTATGAGAAATAGATTGCAATAAATATTAGTTATACAACAGAATGGTGATTTGTGTACTCTTTAATGGAAGGCCATCGGAAACATGTCTTGATCGCATGGACATTTAATTAAGGTGCTTCTAGCTTTTTAAATTTTTATCCTTGGAACATTTAATTTGTTTTTAATTGCTTTTAACGACTTTTGGTCATTTTTGTTAAGAATGTCTAGTCTTTTCCATTTGTAATTTTGATTTGTTTATAAGGTAAGTGATATTGTACCAAATTTGTATGGATTGAGTTCTAAATAAAGCCATAGGTAACAACAAGTATTAATTATACATTATTGAAATAACAGTACAAAAAATTTACAGAATTGACAACAGTTCATTTAATTTAACTAAATACCAATGGTAAAAAGAAACTTAAGCCTAGCATCTTTCAAGTTTAGTTTATACAGTTACGAACACAAAAGCATAAATATTAATTATACTACAGAATGATGATTTGTGTACTTTACTGAAAGGCCAGAGGAAACATGTCCTGATCACACGGACTTTTATTACTGTGCTTCTAAATTTTTATATTTTTATCCTTAGAACATTTAACTTGTTTTGAACTGTTTTAAGGCCTTTTGGCTGTTTTTGTTAAGAATGCCTGGTCTTTTCCTTTTGTAATTTTGATTTGTTTATATTTTTGTTTATACGGTAAGTGGCCAAATTTTTATGGATTGAATTCTAATAAAGCCACAGGTAACAGCAAGAAGCCAACAAACTGACATTCGAAGACAGCATATTGAAATTTATATCTTTTGTACTATTAGATATACTTTGAAAGTTTAATCGATTTTATTGCTCTACTGCAAATACGCATTCTGCAGAAATAAATGAAAAAAGAACAGAAATAAATAATGTCTTAGTTCCAAATCATGTACATTTATCTTTATATTAATGGAAGTTTTCATTCTGTTTTAAGGCTTTTTGGTCGTTCTTGTTAAGAATGTATTGCCTTATTCCTTTGTAATTTTACACTCATGTCCATAAATTAAGGATAATGAAGTTCAGGCAAAGAAAGAGACAGAAGCAAAACAAATTTGACTTATTTGTAAAGTATATTTATTAAACAAAAGGTAAAGAGCAAAAAAGATGCTATATGTTTGACATAATTAATAAAAATTGCTATTTTTACTCCTTGGAACAAATTTCAAAAAAGAACCTATTTACAAAAAACAGTATAACATGGTTAGTATGATGGTTAATATGGAGTATGTCTCCCGGACGATACAATACAGGCCTTACAACGCCTAGGCATGCTGAGTATCAAATTATCAATCTGATCTTGGGGAATATTACACCACTCATCAAGCAATGCCCTCCGAAGTTCCGGTTGACAGGTGGGAGGGGGTTGACGGCATGCAATTCGTCGGCCAAGCATATCCCACACACGCTCTATTGGATTCAAGTCCGGTGAGTATGCTGGCCAATCCATACGGGTGATATCCTCCAATTGAAGGCATTCGTCTACAATGTTTGCACGGTGAGGACGGGCGTTGTCATCCATAAACAGAAATTCAGCACCCATGGCGCCCCGAAACAAACGTACATGTTGTTCCAGAATGACATCCCGATAGATGTGGCCTATCATCGTTACACTCTGAACATGCAGGTCAGTTCTGGAACCAAGAATAATTCCTCCCCAAACGAGCCATCCTGCACCACCGTAACGGTGTCGTTCAATGGTGTTCTCTTGGTGGTAACGGGTACCTGGCACTCTCCATATGAAAGTCCAGCGAGAATCCTACTGCAAACTAAACCTGGACTCGTCAGAAAACATCACACAAGACCACTGTTGCGGTGACCACCTCTACTCCAGTTTAATCGCAGGTGACAGTGAGTTGCTGTAATTGGAACACATCTGACAGGCCTGCGAGCATATAGGACAATGTGCCCTAACGGCCCTCTGTATACGGTCTGTCTTGAAACTATCGTACTGGTAGCTGAAGAGAGCTGACGAGACAGATCTGATGCTGTGCTCCGTCTGTTTCTTTTGGCAGTAACGGCTAAATGCCGGTCCTCATTCGGCGTAGTAACTCGGGGGCGACCTGTGCTGTAACATCTACTCACATTACCATCATCTTGGAATCGTTGCCAAAGTCTGGAGATGACACTCTGGGCGATTCCAAGTTCCTCGGATACTTCCAGCTGGGTACGTCCACATTCCAGTCGTCTGATAATTCTATCACGTAAAAAATCATCCAAATGCTTCCTTTGTGCCATAACTATGCGGTTATTGCACTGAAAGGCTTTTAAAGTGCTTGTGAACAATTTTACTTCTTTGTCACCATTCCTTATATACCCCTCTCTTACACTCTCGTCATTGTGACGTACTATCCGCGCCATCTGGTGTTTTCCTGTAATTTGCATATTCTTCTTAAAGATGTGTGTGATATTTCTACAGGTGAAATTTTTATTTTAGAGTTCAATTTCTGTGTGATTCAGAATTATCCTTAATTTATGGACATGAGTGTATTTTTTTATATTTTTTGTTTCTACGGTAGAGACCAAATTTGTATGGATTGAGTTCTAATAAAGCCATAAGTAACAACAAATATTAGTTATATGTTATTGAAATAACAGCTCCAAAAAATTTACAGAATTCACAACAGCTCAATTAATTTAACTTAACACCAATGGACAAATGGAACTTAAGTCCAGCGTGTTTCATGTTTAGTTTATACAGTTACGAACACAAAAGCATAAATTATCTGAAAATGATTAATGTGTTTGGATTTTGCAACAATGTTTGTATGTAATCCACGGAAGTTTTGTGGGACGTTAACCCTTAAGAACAAAAACAAGTCGATGAGGAGTTTCTTTTTTCTAAAAAAAGCAAATTTGTTGAAGTTCTATTTTTTTCTCACCTAATATTCTAACTTAATTAACATGCTGAACCATGACTCTATAACAATAAGAAGAAGAGTAGGAAGACTTTAGAATTCAAAGGTTTTAAAAAAGAAGTACAATTATCTTAGTTCACAACTAGAGGGCGTTTGATGTAATGTTTAGTGATAAATGATGAACACTTGACCCTGAAGAGATAATGATTATGAAAGGGAAATAAAAATGTTTTTTTGTGTGTGTATGCTTTGTAATTAATGAAAAGTTACTTCTGCAGCATTTTAAAAGTTTTAGTTCTTTTTTTTTTTTTGGATAAGCAATGTATAAGAACGCCGATATACTACAATGCCCAAAAAGTTAGACCAATTTTTTTTCCGGAAACTCTTTATTTATTCTTCCAAATTTATTTCATCGCCTTCAAAATAATCCCTTCCGAACACAATGCACTTATGCCAACTTTTTTTCCAATCCCCAGTGCATGCTAAAAAGTCATCGGCAGGGATGGTCTTCAAAGCGCTCGGAGATTCACGTTGAATCTCTTCAATCGACTCAAAACGGTGTCCCCAGAGTGGTCTTTTGAGTTTAGGGAATAGTCAGAAGTTGAACTTTATGGGTTTCATTTTTGGCGAAACAGTCACGAAGAATCAATGCAGAGTGAGCTGGAGCATTCAGTGTTTTCAGTACCAATCGAGATTTGACGCGTTTGAGGCCCAAAATGGAATCGACCGACATCATCGGCAATTGAAATTCCAACATCATCGGCAAGGTCTCTAATTGTAAATCGACGGTTTGCAAGCACCAAATCTTTAATTTTTTGGACGTAATGAATATTTTGACGTCAAACTTCACACAGATGTCAAGGACAGTGCCAGCAACCTAAAAAAGAAAGAAAATTTTTAAATTCCGTGAGCCCCGGGAATTTAAAATTGAAAATTGGTCTTACATTTCGGACGCAGTAGTAAGAGGGATTACAAAATAGCGTAAAATCAAGAAAATAGTCTTTTACGTTAGGAATGTTAGCTAATACGACTTGATTCCTTACATAAATAAAGTAAGGAAAAATTTAAACTGTTAGCTTTGGGTTTCTTGGAAATTCACTGCAAAGAAATTGAATTTAAGTCAAACATAAATAAACTCAATGAAAGTGATTTAGATAAACTAAATGAAAACATTCTAACTTTTTTTTTAACAAATTAATTTAAGCAATAATTTTAATAAATACACATATTGTAAGAACTATGGGTGTTTTAAAATTTATTTACGAGTAAATTATTTCAAAAATAGGCTTGAATGCAAGAATAATAGTAAACACAATAATAATAACTCATTATGTTTCAATTTTACCCTCCAAAAAATGTTTATAGGGGTCCTAAATCTAATACAGGGATATATAATGTTATATGCGCCTTCCGGAGTTATGATGTATTTCCAAACTGGCCCGCAAGATCATTTGGGTTGGTCAACTAAATCGATTTAATCGATTACAGAAGAAATCGGCTCGTCAGAAATGAGATGAAAAACATTTTAAAATCCCAAATCATCTTTTCGAAATGCACATTTTTTCATTGAGTCCATCCAAATATTTTTTTTAATAGCAATTAATACACAATTTGAAGTCATGAGCGTTGTTGGCAGTTCAGCCTTTGTGATTCATTTTTTAATCAAAAACTTCTTTGTTCCTCGCATCTAAGCGTTCGGTAAACTTCAATTGATTAATAGATCTCCGTTCTCTAGAAGTGGGTCACTTTCTGTCTCCCACTTCTAGGTCATCTGAACACAAATGATGCAAGTGTGAAGGTCACATATAACTTTTTTTTTTTGCGTCTCTCTACAACGTTATTGCTGTTATTACCATTATCTTTGGTGTACGACAGACAATCTAGAGCAGCCTTTACCTGCAACTGTCGATTAAGATTAACGAAGAGAAAGCATCAATTTTTCAATCGATATCAAGGCTAATTACATCAAGGATATTTAAATAGCAGACATGGCCAGCTTAATTTTTTTTACAAAATGTTGTGAATGAATTATTGATTCTCTTAAAGGATATTTGTTATCAAACTGCATGATGTTAACCTAATTAATATTGCGTTATTCAAATTCCCCAATAAAGTGGGAGAATGTTTAATGAGAAATTGAAGGAGACATGAATTAATAGTAGGTTCTTAAATTAGTTTTGAAATGAATTATTGTTTAGCTGAAAAGCAAATTTTTCTATTCCAAAATGTTTAAAATGTTGATTATAATATAATGTTAAAGTTGACGATTGTATATATATATATATCTGTAGGGGCCTGATGGCCATAGAGCTCCGACGGTCCTATATCTAGTTTTTATCCTGAAATGAGCAATACCAATAGATTTAGGCAGGTCACAAGGAATGGAATTTTCCAATAAGAAACTCCAATCTTCCAACTTACAGAGTTTGAAATAGTTTCACTATGACGGGTCTTAAATCTAGGTGTAATAATTCTCTTAATGCCATGATAATAGACTGTAGGATCTGGTTGAGGAAGGTATTTACGGCGATTACATTATTTTCTTTATGTTTGGGAGAAAAAGTCGGTCTCATATTCAAAGAATTGGATCTGCTAATTCTCGTGTTAAAGTTTATATTGGAAAGTATTAATCTACAGATCTGAAAATCCCTTCCTGACATTAGATAAGAAAGAAGGAAGGCGTTTATCCTATATATCTCTGCAGGTAATGTTAATAATACCATTTATCTTTCAAGTTCCAAATATGTTGTACTTAGAAGCCAGCAAACAGGCATTTGAAGAAACACATTGTAATTCACATTTTTTATACTATAAGATACTTTATACTTTTCATTTTTAATCGATTTTATTGATCTGCTGCAAATACACATTCTACAGAAATAAATGAAAAAAAACCAGAAATAAATAATGTTCCAAATCATGTACATTACTCTTTATATCAATAAAAATTTCATTCTGTAACTATGATGTATATATAGACTTAAACGTTTCATAATTATACAATTAAATCGGAAAGGAGTCCTGACATCATGTTTATATAAATTTTATCATCATTCTGAAGTTTCTGAAGTATAATGAAGTTTCCATTTTTTTTCCACCTGATTTGCATGATAATACACTCTCTAGTTATCTGAACCCATCTGCATATTTTGCATGTGTGGGATAGACAAGAAAATAGCAGTGATCCATCAAAGTCTCAGTTGAATCGCAGTTACCGTTTAAATTGAAGAAGCCTTAACTTATGCATGAAAAAATAATGAGTGTTTTTTGAAAGAAAGTTCAACTGAAAACTTATATTATGGAATAAAATTATAGCTACACTTAGTCACAAAAGTAAGTATGCAGAGTGTATGTGATGATGTCCTATGAAAAAAAAACAGACCTACAATATTAGAGTTTTCAAATTAACGATTTATTTCGATTACAGCAAAATCGAGCTTAATAACAAAATGAAAAGTAATTAAAAAATACAAATATTTAATTAGCAAGGTGAGCTTAACTTAAAATAGGATGTGATTTACATCATAAAAGTAAGTATGCAAACAAAAACAAAGACATTAATATTGCAAATTTTACAATTTTTCAAAAAAATTAGTAATTTGTTGGATAGCCTTTGGCCTTTATAACAGCTCTCAATCTAGATGGCACTGATTTTACTTAATTTTGAGTGACAGAAGGTATTTTCTGCCACTCCTCCAAAAGGGCTTTTTTTAGATCATTCTTAGTTTTGATCTCTTGCTTTCTAATTTGGCGATCGAGATAATCCCGCAAGTGTTCAATGGGATTAAGATCAGGTGACTGCGGTGGGGTTTTTAGCTGTTTTCGCACGTGATATAGCAGCCATTCCCGAACAACCCAAGCAGTATGTTTGGGATCATTATCTTGTTGGAAAGTGAAGGATCCATCGAGTCCCAATTTAGAAGCACTTTGGCTTAGATTATTCTTTAAAATATTCAAATAGCTATATGGATTCATTATTCCGTCGATTATAACTAAATTTCCTACTCCAGTTGCTGCCATGCAACCCCAAACCATAATCGAACCACCACCGTGTTTTACAGTTCCTCTCATGTTCTTTGGTTATAGAGCTGCATTTGCTTTCCTCCAAACGTTTTGGTGTCCATCTGACCCGTGGATGTTGAATTTACTTTCATCCGAAAAAATCACGGAATTCCAAAAATTTGTGTCCTGCTTTACATTTTCTTTTGCAAAATCTATTCTCTTTTTGCGATTCACTTTGCTAACAAATGGTTTTCTTCGCATATTTCGACCATGGTATCCTGCCTTCCGTAACACACGGCAAATTGTTTCAGGATTGCATGACTTCGCAAAATTGTTTTTCACATCAGTTGTCAATTTTGGTGCGCTAATCGTCAGATTTTTTTTCACATTTCCAACAATAATTCGTCTTTCTCGATTCGTCAAAATGGGCGGTCGTCCTATTTTTGGCTTGTTTAGAGTATTTCCCTCAGCCTGGAACTTTTCTATGATTTTTTGCACTGTTGCAGGACTTTTGCCTATGATTTTAGCGATTTGTCTTTGGGGTTTGCTTTCCTTATAGAGCTTTATTATTCCATCCTTTAGATCTTTTCATAATTCTTTTCCACGTGGAGCCATTGGGGAATTGTTGATGTACTTAAAGCCCAAACTTACAAGCTTTGTAGCAGAACTTCTAAACTTATCACTAAAATACGAAAAATCACTCAATAAGTTTCATTCAGCCTATTTAAAAGTCAAAAATTCAGAGTGCATATATACTTTTGCGATTTAAATTTCTACTGGTAGATAACAAAATTACTCTTAAAGTTTTTTAAAATATAATGATTTGGTTTATTTTTCATTACTTTACGACTTGAATCAGAAGCTATAAACAACACTCTCAAAAATAATATTTTTCTTATATTTATTTCAGAACTAGGGCTTTTTCACTTAAGCTATGAGTTGCATACTTACTTTTGTGACTAAGTGTATGTCTTTAGAAATTTTGAATGCAGAATCTCTTTTAGTAAAATTATTGCATTTTCAAATTAATTGCACATTAAATTAAAGCAAGGATTCACAAACCGTGGTCGGACTTTCTTTTCCTTGTGGTCTATCTTGCCAAATAATT
Source organism: Caerostris darwini (assembly GCA_021605075.1). Taxonomy (NCBI): domain Eukaryota; kingdom Metazoa; phylum Arthropoda; class Arachnida; order Araneae; family Araneidae; genus Caerostris; species Caerostris darwini. The sequence goes on along the minus strand of BPLQ01010624.1, from coordinate 246,118 downwards.
TTACTTTAAAAAGTTATATGATAGACAACTATTTTAAAAGACTTTCAAATTTTGATTAAAAATTAAAACATGGAACAAGATCCTGTTTTAGTTTATTTAGTTCGGGTCTGATGTCCGAGTGGCTGGAGCTCGGTGACACAGGTTTCGGGATCGAGTCTCGGCTGTGCCATGGATGTTTGTAATGTTGGAATCCACTTTAAGCCGTAGGTCTTGGTCTGATGGCCGAGTGGCTAGCGCTCTGGAGCTCGGTACCACAGGATTCGGGATCGAATCTTGGCGGTGCCATGGTTGTTTGTAGTGGTTCGGAATCCCCTTTAAGGCGTAGGTCCCGGTTTAACATGACCTTCTCAGAGCCCAATCAGACTTCTTCTCACACGCATCATTCCGAAACTGTAAAGGGACAACTCAGCTCTAGGCACAGTGATGTGGTGTGATGTAGTAGTAGTAGTATCTTTCAAGTTCCGAATATGCTGTCTCAGAAGCCAACAAACAGGCATTTGAAAAAAAACATTGAAATTTATGTTTTTATACTATTAGATAGACTTTGAATTTCTGCAAATATATCTTCTACGGAAATATACGCAAAAAATAAACCAGAAATAAATAGTGCCTTAGGTCCGATTCATGTACATTTAGCTTTATATTAATAAAAAATTTCATTCTGTAACCATGATGTATATAAAGACTTCAAAATTTCATAATTATAAAATTAAATTGGAATTGAGTTCTAGCATCATGTTTATATAAATAAGAGAATTTTAAATTTCACTTTATCATCATTTTGGTTTTATTCTCTTGAAAAAGAATAATGAAATTCCTATTTTTTTTTCCTGTTTTGCATAATAATATACTTTCTTGTAATCTGAACCCATCTGCATATTTTGCATGTGTGGGATAGACAAGAAAATAGCAGTGATCCATCAAAGTCTCAGATGAATCGCAGTTACTGTTTAAACTGAAGAAGCCTTAACTTATGCACGGAAAAATAATGAGTGTTTATATGAAAGAAAGTTCAGCAGAAAACTTATATAATGGAAGAAAATTATAGCTATGTTCTTAGAAAGTTTTTGTGCAGAATCTCTTTTAGCAAAGTTACCGCATTTTTATCCTATTATTCAAATTAATTGCACATTAAATTAAAGCAGGGATTCACAAACTGTTTTTCTTGTGGTCTATCTTGCCATATAATTTTAATATAAAAAGTTATATGATAGATAACTATTTTGAAAGATTTTCAAATTTTGATTAAAAATTAAAACATGGAACAAGTTTATTATTTAAAACGTAAACATTTAAATATATAAAACAGTAGTGGCCAATCCGCAGCCCGCCTTGAATATTTTTTCGGTAAGTGAGATTTTTCACACTTTTACAAAATATATTTATTTTATAATAGCTAAAGTAATGAAAACCAACGTATTAGAAAAATGCATTATGTGTACATCCATATATTCAAAAATAACTGCCGAAATTATGAGAAGATATTAACTTTGATTTTAAATTAATATTGTTGCTAATATATGGCATCTTGGAACTTCAAATATAACAGGTTCTATGTTTTACTTAAGTGACCTCAGTGACGCAGTGACCATCGCTAGATACGCAGAATTGATAGCAGACTCTTAGTTTAAGTTGTTAGTGGGTCTAAATCTAATATGGGGATATATAACTTTATATGCGGCCCGCGGAATTATGATCTATTTCCAAAGTGGCCCACAAGATCATTTGGGTTGGCCACCCCTGATCTAAAACATATTTATATAATTTAATAATAGATTTTGTATTTAACGTTTTTATTATATTTTACGTATTAATGATAACATGTAACATGTTTATATTATTAAAAATATCTTACTTATCGCAAAATTGAAGATTGAAATTTGTTTTTCAATTACGGGCTTATCTAATTAAGTACTATATTTAAATTTTTTTCTTACCTTAATCGCTGGTTGTTAGGGAATTAAGGAAATGTTTGTTTCAAAAATATACTATGTATTTTATTGGATTAAAAATTTTTATCAACAAACTATCTTTAAACTACTACATTCTATCTATATCTATCTGTAAACTACGGCACTTATTGCTAGATAATGCATTAAAATACAGTTATTTTAGTCAAAATATAATTATTATCAAAATATATTTAAGAAAATTTTCATTTTCATTTCGAGAATTAATAAATAGGAACCATTTGACTAATAACTAAAATTGAACCAAGACACCAATTTAATCTCAATGTAATAACATGCATAAAACATACCCATAAAATTATTTTTTTATTTTTAAAAATAGTTGTTGTATTGTTGAGTATAAACATAACATTAAAAAAAGGCAAATATTTATAAATATATGGAGATGAATACAAAATTATAAAAACTGAAATTTTTTCACGAATTTCAATTTTTCATGCGTGAACATACTTTGTTGGACGATTACACATGGGAGTATATCAGTGTTCAATATCCCCAGAAATTTATGAAGCAATTGTCAGAAAGAGTTCTGCACTTTAGGATTCTGCTCGTTTATTTGACCATTTTTTCCCTTTCGGTTTTAGCCAAGTCCTCTTCTAAAGAAACAAAATGGCCACTGTTACAAAATACTGAGACCCTGGCGAAAAAGAGACTTGGCAATATAAGAACCGTAAAATATAAACATAGTAGAGTATCTCAAGGACTATCAAATTCAATAGCGACAAGAATATAACAGAATTTAATAATTCTAGAACTTTATGAAGATGCAGTTGTTCAAATACTATTAGACACACTACCAGATTCAGATAGAGAAATGATGGGAAAATTAACTTTTATAAACATAAACTAATCCTTAGACATAATTTTAATATAGTGTCTAAGGATTAGTTTATATTTATAAATCCTTAGACACTATATTAAAATTGTGTCTAAGGATTAATTTATGCTTGTAAAAGTTAATGATCATGTTGGCCAAGTCACAAAATAGGAGCCGTTGAGATTTGGCAATTTTTTGTTTACCGTCTGAGCGATAAGTCACCCAATGCGGTAAACCGGATTTCTTGTACTGTTTGTACAAAATTCTTGTACTGTTTTCTTACACTATTAAAATGTAATATCATGTTTACACGTGACAATAGATTTTGTATATTAAAAAAATTATAACTATATTTAGGAATAAATTAAAACCCTCTACTTCATGAAGCTATAAATACATTAGAATCATAATATTTGAAATGTGTAGTATATAATATGGAAGTATTTCATTTTAAAAAGTTTCTGTACCTTTTATTTCGTACAAATATCAAACGATTAAAGTCAAAGTCTAGTTAAAGTTCATAGCAGAATTTCTGGAGTCAACATCCTAAAAATTAGTGCTTGGTACCTCTGAAATATCCTATTTTTCCTATTATTATATAACATATTTACTGAAAGAAATTGTAACATAGAATTCCCTCAATTTAATTGTTCTTTATTTGTTACTGGCAGATATACTAGGCTACAGAAAATAAATCTTTAATACAGTACCCCCAGGAAGTCGCCAATCTTGCAACCCGGAATATTTCGCCAATTTCTTTAGGGTTACAGTACTGTAATTACAGAAATTCCTAACTTCTTCTTGTTCTGAAAAATATAATGACTATTTTAATGTTACTTTTGGTTGCTATTTGCAGAATTTTATTTATACCAAATTTGAATAGAAATATATATTCTTTTAAATAATTTTTTCGATAAACTTTTGATTATTCCCAGAATGTATGTCGACTACTAATATAGAATATAAACAATTTTAATAATGCTGCCACTCCTGAATGTACGAAACAAACAACTAAAACAATTTTTTTACTTCATTATTAAGTTATATTTGATTATCAAATAATTATTTTCTTTTTAATTCTGTTGATATGGTTAAGCTTTTGTGACAACAGTTATTTAAGTTCGCGTGAAAAAATTATACTTTTTATTTTGAGAATATTAATTTACGATGAAAATACTGCTTTAATGTATTAAATTTTTCTGTGGTTTTATGATGTTTTTTTTAAATACTGTTGACGTAGTTAAGGTTTTGAGGCAACAGTTATTTGAATTCTCGCGGAAAAACTAGAATGTTTGTTCATGGGAGAAAATGGCAGCTGGAAAATATTTAATTTTTCTGTGGTTTTGTGAAGTTGTTATTGTTTTTTTTTTCATTCATTTAATATGGCTATACAACGAGTGAGACAATAAAAATATATTATTTTTCCCCTTCAACAAAGGATATATCAGAATAAAATGTAAGTTGTTCTCTGATTTCTTTTTTTCTTTTTTATTAATAATGTTTTATAATTCGAATTCGGCCTCGTAAGCAACATGAAATATTTTTTTGACATAATAGAAAAAAAATGGTGTATTAGCGAATAATTTTATCGTAACAGAGATTATTGTTGTTGTTAAAATGATACATTTTTGTGAGTTAGCAAAACAAAATTCAACATAATAATTTGGCGTTAAAACGATAAAATTTGGCGTGAAAGCAAATGAATAAAATTTTGAAAAATTAATGATATATTTTGGCGTTAAAGCGATAATATTTAGGTAATAACAAATCATTAAAATTTCGCCAAATAGTATAAGACATAAAGGCAATTTAGTCATACATTTTTTGGAAAAAACAATTCTAAAATTTAGCGTTAATGCGATAACATTTGGCGAAAAAGCAATTTAAGAATAAAATTTCTCTTAGTGAAAAATTTTAGCAATAAATTTCGGCATAAAAGCATTTCAGGAATAAATTTTTGGTAAGATAGTGATAATATTTGGCGTCAAAGCAATTTAAGTAATAAAGTTTGACATAATAGTTGCTTGTGTGTCTAATATTAGTGTAATAGCGATTTTTTTGAATGAATGTCGCGAAGTAGCGTTTTACAACGACACCGAACTTTGGCAGCCATTTTGTTTGTTTACTTGGCGACTTGACAACATAGTGATATGGATTTTGGTGTAAAATCGTTTTACCGCGAAAATTAAATGCGACATTCATTATTATGCTTATTTAGTGACTTGGCATCCTGGTGATGTATTTGGTGCAAAAGGTACAGAATTCTAGATTTCTATAAAATCTTTTTTAGTTTTTGGTACATTTTATTAATATAAAAAAAGTCGGGAAAAAGTGCAAAAAAAAAATCAAAAGAAAATCTCAATTGCGAGTGAAAATATCTGATAATCATAAAAAAGAACAATCATTTGGAAAAATAATTCTAAATTACTATTTATAAATAAGAAGAGTTTATTATTCAAAAAATAAGTGGTATATAATAGAACAGTAAAAATAGATATTTAAAAAAATACAATCACATAAATTTCAAAAAGTTACCATTTTAATTTTAAGAGAACAAATAAGAAACAATAGGCACAAGCTATCATGCCATGTGACATCAGTGATTTGCATTATCATGCCACTAAATAGCATCAGCAAAAATAATAAAAATTTTGTATTTAATTAGTAACATAATACACGTTATTAAAAATTAATAACTTTTTAGCAATATTTGGCTATGCACCAGACGAAAATATAATGAATTCAAAGAGAAAAAATTAATTTTTAGATGTTATAGTTTTTAAGTCTTAAGAAATAAGGAAGACGCATCACAATGGTATATACAGTTATTGGACAATATAATACAGGCATGTACGAAAATTTGTTTTTAAATACTTTTATCTTTTTCTATTTAGCATTTTCTAACAAATTTTTATATCCCTTCTTTCATTTTTGAGTGAATGAATGATTTAACGGTTTTGCCTAATTTTTATTTCATATTATAGCCCTGTTATATCCTGGTATATGATCGTCTTTCCATTGAAAACAACATTCTTTTAAAAATTTATGTATTACACATTTTAGCCTCAGTGGACTCGTGGCTCAGTAGTAACATGCGGCATTAGCGAACATTAATTGTTGAGGTTCAATCCGCTGGCTGCTTTGTTGTAGACACTGCTTCAAAAAATGAGGAGGCTCGATGGTGTTTGTGAGGTTCAGCATTTTGCCTGGTTCGTCGGACTGCTTGGTGGGAGTTTCCCGGGTTTTATCAAATACGATACGCATATACGGGGTAGTTCCCCCCGCAAAGTCCTCCCGGAATGTACTGCTCTCCTTCTTCAGCGACACGGAACCAATTAAGACTTCTCCTACGGGTGCTCCATCACAACATAAGCTGCTGCTCCTTCCATGAGAACACACGGGTTCATAGATTTGGTCTAGATGTTGCTGTGGGATGCTGTTGATGTTGCAGTTGCTGTTGCAGTGGGATAAGAAATAACAACTTATTTTTGATTCCTTATTTTTGAAATGAATTCACTCATATTTTTATTAGAGAAAGCCAAAACTTAAATTAAATGCAGCATTTTAATTAAAAAGTTTATTATATGATAATCAAATCTTTGCTTTGCTTAGCAGTCGATATTAAATGTGTTTTTTTAAGGAGAACAAGATTTGTAGACAGTCCTTTAGCAGTTATCGCTAGTTATGATTATACTGCGATGGTTATAATTGCACTCTTCTTTATAAACAATTTAATGATCATATTTTGTACCTTTCATGGTTATTCAGATATCAAAATTAATTAATCTTTATACGCGTAATACTATATACAAAAAAGATAATTATGATAGTTTAATTTAGCTACGATTATTTCATTGTAAATAGGAAAGGAAAAAAAGTACATAACCTCTCTAAAACAATTTCATGATATAAAAAAATCATCACTATCAAACATTACCACGAATATTCAGCTATTTTTTATAGACATTTATCAAACTGGACGATAATTGCACTATTAAAATCAATTAATTTTATGAAATGGCAAACTTATTCTCGTAACCCTTCTTGTGATAATTTCAGATAACATTCACTTGCTTATGAAGGTTGAAGTGTAGATAAAAATAACACTTTGTTTACCGTTTTAAAAATTTTATCATGAAGGCCTTCCTTAAAAACAACAAGTGATTTCCTTCTGATCTAGATCACTTCTCAAAATTTTTTCACGATCTTTCCTGTTGCTGTTTTTGTTAAAACATTGACAACCATAAATAATCGTCCAGTACCATTTCCTTACCAAGCAGCTGTGTTGTTGAGTGCTTACAAGAGAAATAATAGACAAACCTTTCAGTGAAGGTCAAAGTTATGCATTACATCTTACAAAAAAATTAAAAGTTATGAAACAGTTATTCGTAAGTTGTAGTAGTACAATAATAATTATTATTTATTATTCATTCCGAATAAAAATTCTGTCATTTCTTAGTTACTGCATGGGTTGTGTGATACAAGAACGTAAATTTTCACCTTAAGGTGAAACAAATAAATAAAAGAAATTTTAAAGTCTGTCATTCAACCTTTGACCTCAATATAAGGTCAAATGTTACATGTTTTTGGAATGAACGTGCTGTTTTGTTGAAAGTTTAGTGAATGGGTTTTAGGTAAGAATTTTAATTAGAAAATTTCCTTTTATAACTATTATTGTATCAAAGAAGATTTGGATGAGTACTGCAAAATGTTGCATTTTGATTAAAAAATAATTTCTATTATAAATGATGACATTTCATGGTTTCATTTAAAACTTTATGTAGTTATTTGAATTAAAGGTGTTAGAATTTAATTTTTGGGAGTGTTAAGTATGTCAAAGGAAGAAAAAATTCATGATGAATTCAGACAGGACAATTTGAATACCACGTGAATTTCAATGCTTCTGTTTTTTTAAAAAAACAGTTAACAATTCCGTTATGTTAGCAGTTTGATGTAGCGATGAAATATTACTTTTAGAATTATTCATTTAAATTTGATTATGAATAATAAAGAAGTGTTTCGACTTTATTTGAAAAATAATTTAACAGTGTCGTTTTTAAAAATTGTATGTATGGATGTAGAAAAATATAGTTAACCGAAAAACTAAGCCTAGTTATAAAATTATAAAGCACGACTTAAAAATAAAAATAATTAATCTCGATATGAAAACAGTAAAAATACATTAGAAATTATTTATATAGTTAATATTTTTTTGAGATATGTTTATATACATCACTGAAGGTCTTTATATCTATTTTTTCTGTATAATATATATATACATATACATATACATATAAGTGTAAAAAAGAATTATTTAAATTAAAGAGTGTTATAAAATGAGTTTAATTTCCTTAAATATACTAGTGAAAATTATAATTTGAAATCTAAATTAAAAATCTTAAATTAATTAGATACATTGCATATATTTTATATTTTTTAAGAGATATATTTATATACATCGATGAAGGTCTATTCAATATATATTTATTTTATACATATATTGAAATAACTGTAATACATTTATACTCAAGAGCCAAAACATTATGACCACCTGTCACCTTTCACTTACTTCTGTGTGTGTTCCCATCCCACACAGAAGTAAGTGAAAGAATGATTCTTCAGACTCTCCAGCAGCAGTTAAATACCACTTCCACCTGATCACGTGCCTTCCACGTCACTGCAAAATGTAGGGGTGGTCATAATGTTTTGGCTCTTGAGTGTATATATATATTGTAATAATTGTAATTTATTGTAATGCAAATCAAGTCTAAAAAAAGAATTATTTAAATTAAAAAGTGCCATAAAATGAATTTAATTTCCTTAAATTAGCCAAATAAAATAATAATTAAAAATTTTAACTTAATAATCACAAAGAAATTCTTAAGTTAAAAACGATAAAATGTATAATTTAAAAGAATAAAAAGTATGATTTAACTTTTACTGTCTATTCGAAATTAAATTATTTAAATTAGTAAAGTATTCAGTTAACTCTACATCTCTTTAACATATATTTTCTGGAAGAATTTAGAATAAAACAGTAATCACGAATCAGTAGTCACTTTAGAGAACAGTTGCCATAAAACAATTATCTACGTGAAACGATTCCTGGTTATTCTTTATGAGGTAAATATATGGAAAATTTAACCTAAATTGATAAAATAAAGCCAATTAGTCTGATTTCTTCAAAGCAAAAAAAGAATGGTTATTTTATTAAAACAATTTACATTAAGTAATAATTATAAATAATATTATTTCATTCAAAATATACACAAGAAATTAATTAAATAAAATTTAAGAAAATTAATTAAATACGTACTCTTTTGTCTGAAAGATAAATAAAATTGTTTATATTTTCTGAGAAAAAAAAAAACCGTACGCCATTCTGGATGTTTATAATATGCTGTAAAGTGTGAATTAAACAAATTGAATTTTTTATGCTTTTGGTCAAAATTAGGTTTATGAGAGTAAAGCAAGGAAGCAGGTGGTATTGAATTTAAATATTTTTCTTGCAAATGTGGTTTTCGCTTTCGGAATAATTTTTTTTCCTTGTAAAGATATGCATTGTTTAGATTACGTATGATACTTCCGCAGCCAAAGGTTTTGAAACCTGTTATTAAGCACGTGTTGTATTTATTTCATTCATTATATAACTTAAAAGTAATTTAAAAGAAAAAAAAAAGATTGTCATGATAAATATTCTAAATAATTTTAAAGGCAAAACACACACTCGTAAACAGAGTCCTATTGAATAACTTATCTTCAAAAATACCTTGTTTTATAATTGCTTCTTATATAACTGTAAAAAGAACTTTGTAGAATTTCTACAAATTTGCCAGTTTAAAGTTAAATGATATAAAAGATTATATAATTAATGGAATTAGAGATTGCTCAATAATCTTTTTTTTATTTCCAATGGAAGAGAAAATGACAAACTCTTACGAGATCAAAACAGTGTAAACACACACAAGAACAAGTAATATAAAAAAAAAAAAAAAAAATTAAAGTCAATACCTACTTTTTTTTCACTCTATTGCAGAAAGTCCTTTATAAATATTTTTTATTCATTTTTTTTAAGTTAGAAAAAATTCCCTCTCTCTCTCACATGCACACTTTGCATCTCTCTCACTCATTTATTCACATGTTTCATTTTCCATTTTGTTCCCTCCTTGACTCTGACTAGAACCCAGAATGAAAAAAGAATCTGAAAAAGAAATTTTTTTTCTCCCATATAAAACAAAAATTAATCAGTTAAATTTAATTAATTTTTGAAAAAACTGTATTAACGTCAAGCGACATCCACTACAAGTTTTAAAAAATGTATTCGAACTTGAGTGGATGAATAAAAAGTATTTTATTAAAGATTGAAAATTTGAGCAAGCTATATAAATATATATAGGGAGAGTGTGAACTAATAGTAGGAATTGAAAAAGAAAGCGATAAGAGAAAAAAGTCAATGTCTCATTAGCAAAGTTCTACCACTCCAATATCTTTTCGCCTCGGAGTCCCCTCGCAAGGCCAGGTATCCTGCTACAGGTGCCTGTCCATGATCTCGTCTTCCAGGGCAATTTGGGTTATCAAAAACGCCAATGAGATGTAGATGACTTGCAAACAGTCATTGCCCATCACAAGTCTAGATTCCGTGACAGCTTTTTCACGAGGTTTGTACGAAATACTCTGTTCCAAAATGTTCCTCCAACTCTTCAAGTAAATAGAAACAGTGAGCAATGCCTTCCAAGTCTCATCTGAGTTTTGATATAAAATTTCATGGGATGAAAAAAAATGCAAGTATTTGGATGTTGGGCTATCTGTGTGCCTTTCTTAATCAGGAAATCTGCCTGATCATTATCTAAAATGCCATTGTTTAATAATCTAAGATAAATGAAAGTAATTAAGTAAGGTAACGGAAAAGAAAAAAGATTTTCATGATAAATGTTGTGAAAAATTTTAAAGACAAAACACACACTTGCAAACAGTGTCCTATTGAATAACTTATCTTCAAAAACACATTGTTTAGTAATTGCTTCTTACATAACTGAAAAAAGAGCTTTGTAGAATTTCTATAAATTTGCCTTTATTGACAGTTTAACATTAAAAGATATAAGAGATTTTATAATTAATGGAATTAGAAATTTTTTAATAACCTTTTTTTATTTCCAACGGCAAGAGAAAATGGCAAACTCTTACGAGATCAAAACAGTGTAAGCACGCACCAGAAAAAGAAAGCAATAAGAGAAAAAAATCAATGTCTCATCAGCAAAGTTCTATCACTCCAATAACTTTTCCTTTCGGAGTCCCTAGGCAAGGCCAAACATCCTGCTATAGGATGCCTGTCCTTGATTTCGTCTTTCCCACAGAGCGGGCAACTTAGACTATTAAAAATGGCAATGCTGCTAGATGACTCGCGAAATAGTCATGGCTCACCGCAAGTCTAAATTCCGCGACAGTGTTTCATGAGATTTGTCCGAAATATCTTGCTCCAAAATGTGGATCCATCTCCTCGAAGAAATACGAGCAGTGAGCAATGCCTTCCATCTAAATCTCGTTTGATTTTTTGTATAAAGTTTCATGGAATGAAAAGCGTTGTAAGTATTTGGCTGTTGGACTATCCGTGTGCCTTGCTTAATCAGCAAATATGCTTGATCATTACCTAAAATACCATTGTTTAATAATCTGAGATAAATGAAAGTAAATAAGTAAGATAATTTAAAAGGAAAAAAAAAGATTTGCACATAATGAATATTCTAAATAATCTTGAAGGCAAAACACACACTCGTAAACAGTGTCCTATTGGATAACTTATCTTCAAAAACACATTGTTTTATAATTGCTTCTTGCATAACTGAAAAAAGAACTTTGCAAAATTTCGATAAATTTGCCTTTATTGCCAGTTTAAAATCGAGCGATACAAAAAATTATACATATTATTATATTATTTTTATTTCCAATGGCAAGAGAAAGTGACGAACTCTTACGTGATCAAAACAGTGCAAACACACATAAGAAAAAGAGAATCAATATAAGAAAAAAGTCAATGTCTGGCAAAGTTCTGGTACTCCAATATCTTTTCACCTTGGAGTCCCCATGAAAGGCTGTGCATCCACCATACTATATGGTGCCTGCCCATGATCTCGTCTTTCCCACAAAGCGGACAATTTGGGCTAACAAAAATGCCAATGTGGTGTAGATGACTCGCCAAACAGTCATGACCCATCTCAAGTCTAATTTCTGTGACAGCTTTTTCATGAGATTTGTTCGAAATACCCTGTTCCAAAATGTGTGAATTACTCTAGGTTTGGTTTGGTTTGTCACTGTACGGCCATTTTGTGCACACATTGGTCTAATTAGACCGGGACCTATAGTTTAACGGGGATTCCAAACCACTAACAAACATCCATGTCACCGTCATGTTTCAAACCTGAAGCTTGTGGGACCAAAGGCCAGAGCGCTGGCCAATTTGCCATCAGGCCGCAACTCCTCGAGGAGAGACGAGCCTTCCATGCAAGTCTCATTTTATTTTTGATATAAAGTTTCATGGAATGAGAAGAATTTGAAGTATTTGGATGTTGGACTACAGCCATCAAATTTGCCTGATCATTACCTAAAATGCCATTGTTTAATAATCTAAGATAAATGATAAATGAAAAAGTTTCTTTATGTTGTTGAAATAAGTTTCTTTCTGCATAAATGAATGCAGTCATTTAGAAAGAAGGTAATTTATTAAGTAATAATTTTAAGCCATTTGGAAAATCTAACACTCACATGAATACTTCAAGCACTGGAGCTTTAAAATAACTTTATTGCGTCAGCATTTCCGTTTCATATCACAGACCATGTTAGAAAAAATACATTTCATGTTTAAAAAAGGAAATATTAAGATAAGACGTAATTTTTTTTTAAATCAAATACTTCATGTTCGTCATCAACTATAACAAATAAACTGAAATTGAGAAAGGCAAAGTTTTCCGAGAAAATTCTGAAGAGTAGAGGGATCCAATATTTATGTAACATGTCCAGTAAACTATCAGATAATCCTAATTTAGAGAAGCACAGACCGTGCCCCATCTGTGCTTTCCTTGCGATCCACCTCATCCCATTCTTATTTTAAAAATTTGGTTATGGTCTTAGAATAAAAACACACAGCACTAGTGAACTGTAAAAACATGTCTCTTTTATTCCACAGCCAAACGCACACTGCCGGTGTTACATTTCTTTCTTCCTCCAGCCAGCTCACGACCAAGCAGACGGGATGTTTACATCATCGGGCGCTGGCTTCCACTTAACTTTTTTTCACTGTGCACGTGGAGCTATCTATCCATGAGGCAACAAATATAATTGGTAATTTTTTTGAAAAATTTGAAGATTTTGATGAAAAGTTAAAGGAAACAATCCAGTTTCAGTTTTTTTTTAAAGTAAGCTTTTATTTATTAGAAAAATATTCACTGTTTTCCATTTTTTACAGACCAGAAGATAAGATCTTTTATCAATAGCATATTATCTTGAAAGTAGAATCTGTATACTGGATGTCCTTGAAGCACAATTTCTGTATTTGTTTTAAATCTAGTATATTCATGGCCAAAAAAATATCTCATTTTAAAACTGCCTCTCAACAAAATAGATGTGATTGCTGTTAGGTTAAAAATTGAATTGCGCATGCCTTACACCAGGAATGGTCAATCCAAAGGATCTTCCAGGACACTTTGGAAATGCATCCTAACTCCGCGGGCCGCATATAAAATTATATATCCCCATATTAGATTTAGACCCACTAGAAACATTTTTTTGGAATGAAAAATTGAAACATAATGAGTTACTATTATTGTGTTTACTATTATTCTTACATAGATAAACATAGATAATAGAATAATAATGATACTCAACGCACATTGTAAAGAAATATATGACACTGAAAATGAAATATATAAATATAAATGAAACAAAAAAAATGAAATCATTAAAAAATATTTATTTTATTAGGACGATATTTGTTTGTGCAAGAATATTATTTTAAAATCAAAGTTAATTTTTGAATATATGGAGGCACACATAATGCATTTTTTTAATACATTGTTTTTCACTCCTTTGGCCATTATAAAATAAATATATTTTGTAAAAGTGTAATAAATCTCACGGGCAGGGAAAATTTTTAAGGCGGGCAGCGGGTTAGCCACCCCTGCCTTACAGCGTCAATCAAGCATAGACATGAATCAATCAAGCCATCAAGCCAATCAAGTTTAGACCTAAAAATGAAAAAATGTATGGAAATAAAAACCTCTTGACTCACTATTTTAAGCGCGCTAATTACATAAGTTAAAAATGGGCTATGTAATTTGAAAAAAAAAGCGTATAATGAATATTTGAAGTATATATATATATATATCTTTTTCCAAGTATCTCTTAATTTCAAAAAATAAATTCATAAATAAGAACTACAACATTTAGATCGCTTCAACACTTTCCATTATAGACATGCTATTGTTCTGTCTATAACGCATGATTTAGATCACCATTATTCACGAAATTGATGACTATCAGCGCGGTTTTTGAATAGATAGAGGAAAAATAGAAAATGAAGTGTAGTATAATTACGTTTTTAGCTTTTCTTTTTTACTGGTCGCTAAATTTAGCGGCAAAACTATTTATTATTTATTATCTAACCAGGATATTAAGAAAATGTCTCATGCCTTTTTTTCCCACAGATTAAGTTAGTTTTCCACTTTTTTTAAAAAAAATGAAAACATAATCTTATAGATCTTACATAATCTTTCTTTTTTATTTACATGAAGAATAGATGATGTAGTAAACCGTAAAGAATCTATTAGAACAGGGATGGCCAACCCAAATGATCATGCGGACCACTTATAAAATTATAGATCCCCATATTAGATTTAGAAGCACTCTAGACATTTTTTTGGAGTGAAACATTGAAACACAAGTTACTATTATTGTGTTTACTATAAAAATTGCTTGCCGATTGCTTTTACATATAAAAATAGATAATATCATAATAATAATGATACTAAACACACATTGTACAGAAATATATAACACTAAAAATGAAATATAAAAAATATATAAATATTATAAGCGAAATAAAAAAAAGGAAATCATACAAAAATATTTGTTTTACTAGTGCGATATTTGTTTCTCCACTCTTTCACTTTGCTTTTTAGCATCGATCTCAATTTGGGTATTTGCACATCTTAATGGATGCTGCAGGTGAGCGTCCGTTATGTGTGAGCGTGTTTTGTGTTTGGTATCAATTTCATTTAAAACTATTCGCAGACGTAAGTTAACCAAAAAGCGCTAACAAGTAAGAGTCTAGTTTGCTCTGCCATCAATAATCAACTGTGCGTATATAGGGATGACAACCACGGTCACTTAAAGTGAAACATAGAATCTGTTAAATTAGATGTTCTAAGATGCGCGTGCGGCTTGGTGGCCAAGTGGCTAGCTCTGGCCTTTGGTATTACATGCTTCAGGTTCAAATCCTGGCGATGTCATGGATATTTGTTAGTGGTTCGGTATCCACTATGAACCGCAGGTCCCGGTCTGTTTAGCCTTCGTATGCGCAAAATGATCGCAGGGCACCAAATCAAACCCAAGATGCCCGCGGATCATGAATTCGCAGAATGTAATTGAATCATTCTGCGAACTCTAAGCTCATAAATAAAACAAGGAATATTTGTCCTATATTCTAAAGAACATTATTTTAAAATCAAAGCTAATTTGTTCGCATAATTTCTACAACTAATTTTTGAGTATATGGATCCACACATAATGAATTTTTTAAGTATATTAGTTTCCTCTACTTTGGTTATTATGAAATATATTCTGTAAAAGTGTGATAAATCTTACGTGCCAGAAAAGGGTTGGCTACCCCTGTAATAGAATTTAAAGAAGTAGGAAGAGTTCGGCATCAGTTAAAAGTTCGGGATCATGATAAAATCTCATTTTAAGACCCTAATTTCGCCAACTAAAAAATGGACGCCAAACAAACAACTGGTTCCAACAAATTCCGATCAAAGCAAATATCAATTACGAATACAGTTTAAAAGTGTCAAATCTCACACAACGGTGAAAGAGATCGAATGGGAGGCGAAATTCGTAACATCAAAAACGAATTTAACTAGTTTAATGACATTAAATAGGATCCTGTAGCTATAAAAAAGGAAACCAAAAAGGTTTAACAATTATTGTTTTTGCCAGTAAATAAGTTATATAATGTATCAGTTTAGTTTGGCGACCTCATTCCTTCATCTCTCGGCCTGTCTTGCGTTTCACGATATGTACTCTCGCTTCTGTGTCGCTTTGGCCGGCGGCTACGCATTACATTTTGCTTCAAGTATAACATACAGATGCACATGTTCATTCCATTACAAAAATGAGTAGTCGAAATTGTGTTCATTTTTTAACTACAAAAATAATTCATTCAAAATTTTCTTGCATTCATAACCTTTATACTTAAAAAAATTCCATTTGCTCCCTATTTTTACCGCTTGCCAACCATGAGAAAAATTAAAAATATATATAAATCACACGTGAGGTAGCCATATTCTTCTAAAATGTTTATGAACATCGTAATACATTTTGCTGACTATCAGTAAATAATTACAGATAAAAAAAAAAGTAATTACATAATCTTCGGCACGAGACATAATATTACCTTTGAAAAGAAAAATTTTTATAAATAAATGCAAATCAAATGATTGATTATTGCTCAACGTTTACACGACGGATAAATAAAAGAATGTTTGTGAACTACAGTTATAGTTGTCAGTGTGTAGTAATTTAGTGACATTAAAAATTACAGTGTTTTGGAATTCATTCATATCAGCTTCAGTTGTCTTAGCTATCAATGTTTTAACTTTCGCTGCATCATACTTTTAGATTTAAAATTGCTCATGATTTCGCGAAAGATCAGAAATCTATAAACCGGTAAACTTCCACATGGCACCTTGACAGGTCTATGCCAGATACTTCACATACTTGTCAAAGCCGAGTAGATCTGAAATCTGATACCGAGTTCTTCTGGTATTTGATATTAGTGACTGCAACAGACTTCTACAGCGAATTCTAACGTGAATCTTTTTGCTCTCTAGTTGCATACGTTATCGTTCAGCCACGAGTCTGTAATCATATCTATTTATCCCATGATTATTTGTCCAGTTCTAGTATTTAGTTCTGAAAAGAACTAAATATGAGAAGATCCATTTTTAGTTCCCACCACTGTAGTTTATTTTGATAGCTTCGGAATCGCTCTTTTCTTTCAAGGTCGCTCCAACGCAGAACGATATAGTTTTGGTTTGTTTATGACTGCCCTCCCCTTTCCTTTTCTCTTTCTCTTCAGCCAGCCACAAGTTTTCGTGGTTTCGTAACGGTTATTTTTTAACTCCTTTTAATTGCCCCAGTTTTTATTTTTAAATACTTTTGTGAACTGTTATTTTAAATTTTGTATTTACTAACCTTTTTACTCCTGTAAATTCTCTCCGAGCATGGGCTCGTCTAATATTCTTTCCTTAGCTCATCTTTTGGATTTAAAATTATGTTTTAATAATAATTATTGATATGGAGGTGCGGGAAATTCCCTGATACTCCAACTAAACACCTACCGTTATGTTAGATATAATTTATTATATCGTATAGTTGTAATTTGATGGGAAATGAATTTTGGGTAACTATTTATTTGTGACTCTTTATGTTTTACAGCCAAGTATCAGTTCACTTACTTCCATTTGACTTGATTTGGCTAGGTGCTATGTGATTTATGCTATCTAAGTTTTTCTACCTGATATTGAATTGCCCGTTAATTTTACGTGTATTTTTGATATACTATACACCACGGGTGGCCAACCTGCCTTGAATATTTTCCCTCTCCGTGAGATTTATCACGTTTACAAAATATATTTACTTTATAATGTCCAAATTAGTGAAAACCAATGTATTAAAAATGCATTATGTATGCATCCATATATTCAAAAATCAACTGTCAAAATTATGAGAAAAAATAACTTTGATTTTAAAATAATTTTGTTGCTAATATATGACAGATATTGTCTGCTTTATTTATGGGTTTGCGGTTATGAGTTCGCAGAATAATTAAATTATATTCCGCAAAATCACGATGCGCGCTCATCTTGGAACATCTAATATAACACATTCCATGTTTCAATTTAAGTGACCTCACTGACGCAGTGACCATACCCTAAATACGCGCTGTTGTGCGTTTAATATTATTATTATTATATTGTCTATATTTACATGTAAGAATAATAGTAAATACAATAATAATAACTCCTTATGTTTCAAAGTTTCACTCCAAAAATGTCTATTAGTATCTAAATCTAATGTGGGATATATGATTTAATATGCGGCCCGCGGAGTTAGGATGCATTCCCAAAGTGGCCAGCAAAATCATTTGGGTTGGTCTGATATTATCTCTGTTATACACAATATATACACAGTCTCTGTTATACACAATAGGAGACGATTTCCGTTTTCAGATATTATCACTTCCTCATTGATAACAATGTATACACTTATTTAGTCAAAATAAAGCTGTTGGCAAAAACAAATAATCATTAGAAGAAATTCTAATTTAATTAAACATTTTTTTATGAATATCAAGTGCTGCGATGAATCATTATCGTTTTAGTAGATTTCATAGTTCAGTAAATAATGTTATCAAATTATGAATTAAAAACTTTTTTTTAATAATCGCTACAAAAGCATTCCTTGCTTAATAATTGAATGACCCGTAAAATGTTTTGTAATAAGTGATTTGATACATTATTAATAAAATTAATTAATTGTTTGTGTTTCGATTGTAATTCATAAGGTAACAGAATCCAGTATGCCGTGCCTTTCACTTTAATTAAAAATAAACCCAATTATAATATTCATAATTATGGTTATGAATATTTATCGGAAAACAAAATGATTAATTTATTTTACAATCTGCATTAAAAGGCAGCATTTGATTTAAAATAATAAATTACTAATTCCTTCACATTGTTTTCGTGAGAATCGATGCTAATTTATTTAATTATCACGCATACTTCGTTTTCTGCCTTCTTGAATAATTCTGAATTTTATCACAAAGCGAATTCACCTTTTCTTTTTCAAGTAGGCCCTTTTCTAGTTCAGGAGCAAACAGGCTGTATCGTTGCTTTGAAATTGTCGGTTCCACCCGTTCTTACTTAATGATAAAATTTTTTTGAACTTCGACAAATGTTTACGTTTTGGACCATTTGTCATTGACAATTTTCAACTTGGAAAATAAATAAAGAATTTAATAAGGAATTTATTTTTATCACTAGGAAAATAATTTTCTTCTTTTTCAAGCAGGTCCTTTTCTCGTTCAGGAGCAAGTTGGCTCTATCGTTGCTCTGTAATTATCGGTTCCACCCGTTCTTAGCTAACGATCCCACATTTTTTGAACTTTGACAAAAGTTTCCGTTTGGGATCATTTGTCACTGACAATTTTCTACTTAAATAATTAAGGAATTTAATAAAGAATTTAATTTTATCACTAGGCAGATTCACCTTTTCTTTTTCAAGTAGGCCCTTTTCTAGTTCGGGAGTATCGTTGCTTTGTAATTGTCGGTTCCACCCGTTCTGAGCTAATGATTACAAATTTTTGAACGTTCACAAAAGTTTACGTTTTGGATCATTTGTCACTGACCATTTTCTACTTGGAAAATAATTAAGGAATTTGCTGGCTAATGAGTTTATAATAGCTTAACTGTTTTTAATGACATTGCAACGATTTGTTGTACTACTGTGTCCAAAAAGTAAGAACAATTTTCAATTTAAAATTCTTTAGGCTTATAGGATTTCAAATTTTTTTTTCAGGTTGCTGGCACTGTCCTTGACATCTGTACGAAATTTGACGTCAAAATATTCATTAGTGTTTGAGTGACGCTTGGCTTTGTGAGACGCTCGAACTGATTCCGGCGATTTTTGAAATGTCTGAATTCATTGAGCAAAAAACTTGCATTGAATTTTGTTTGCGGAAACATGTAAGTAAGGAAGATGCAGGGTAATGTGATTGAAAAGATTATTTTAACAAAAACGGGCCTAACTGGCCGAGTGCCGCAGGTTTCGGGTTCCTCCGGTGGTGCCATGGAGGTTTGTAGTGGATCAGAATCCCCTTTAAGCCGTAAGTCCCGGTCTCATATGACATCCATGGCACCGCTGCGATTCGAACCGAAACCTGTGGTACCGAGCTCCAGAGTGCTAGCCACCCGGCCAATCATGTCCGTTGGTGGATATTGATTGATAACCTTAATATTATAATCATCTATAATTTTAATGATATAATTTAATTTCATCAGTCTTAAACTGAAGATATTTAAAAAATACATAAATCGATATATGATAAAGGTATTAAAAAAACACAATTTGGGAAGAATAAAATTAAAAAGTATATATATATATATATTAGCAAATCTGATTTTTGCCCAACTGGTGACAACAGTGGTAACATTCTTAGTTAGGGTACAAGAGGTCTCTGATTCCAATTCCCTGGCAACGTTCATTACAGTTAATGCTTTCACAATCGAGGATAATTGAGGGAGACTGTCAAAATGTGCAAAGTGTCTACAATTGACAGTCAGTCCTACTTTGAATTGACAAACAGTCAGTCCAAATTGTCTTTTATACTCTTATTTCCCGATTTTCTTTTATTTCGGAACAGTTTTTCCGGGAGTCTTCTAGGAAAGCAATATCCATCCTAAAATCCTGAAAGCCTTCCATCATCTAATATCTGAGAGTTGTTCGTGGTATACGTAAATGAAACACAAAGCCTTCAGATGTTCCACAGAAATAAAAAAATCGTCATGAATTATTCTTTTTCATGCAGTTGGAAAACACTTAGACAGTTGTCTTCTATGACTTAAGGTAAGCACTGCACCGACGTTACTCACTTAACACGACCCAGGAGGTGCCTGTAGCTTGAAGATAAGCTGCGGACGCGGAGCAACAATACCCCCCGCAACTCTCTACGATCCTGTTAGACCAGGACCTACGGTCTAACCTCAATCCGAACCACTACAAACATCTATGACACGGCCTGGACCTGAAACCTGTGCTCCGAGTGCCAGAGCACTAGCCACTCGGCCATCAGGTCCTCCAGATATTTATCAAATCGCCAGATATTTTCCAAACAAAACGTTTATTCTGTTTAATGATATCTCTGATTCCTTTTCCTTTGTTTAATTGTTTTACTATTATAAATATTTATTATAAAAATGTTTTGACCATGAAATATCCTATAGTTTACAACTTTTTACGTGATGATAATGTTAACAAATTTATTTCATATAATGAAAAAGTGGAACAAGAGGCCACACCGGTGTTTCAACAACAACAACAGCAACAAAAAAACAGTTTTGAATGAGTTTATCCTAAAAGCGGTCCCCTGACTGAACTGTGTTTGACGCTATGCTTTTAACCATTTGACCCCTAAAGGAAACATTGTATAGGTTAACAAAATTATACAGCTTGTCTAAGTTCCTTAATAAACAGCTTTCAGCTTCTACAGCTTTCATTTCGAAATTTTTTCTTTCTTTTTTTTTAGTAACCTCTTAAGGATAAAAATAACTTCCAATCCGAAATCCTATTTAAGGAGATCCTGGGCCTCTTCAGACGTGTCCTGCACACACGTATACAAAGCGGGAATCCACTTTGAGCCGAAGGGCCCTGTCTCATATGACTGTGGAGCGTCACACAGCCCAATCAGACTTCTCACTCACATCATTCCGAAACTGCAAAGGGGCAACTCAGCTCTAGACACAGTGAAGTGGTGTGGTGTAGTAGTAGTACTACTTGGTGGCAGTTTACCTGATTTTCTTTTATGGTCTTATTTCCGGATTTTCGCTTATTCCGGGACAATTTTCCTGGAAGTCTTCCAGGAATGCAATATCCTCCCCTCATCACCCAGCTAAGGGTTGTTCGCGGCATACATAAATGGAACACAAGGTCTTCAGATTCTCAACAGAAATAAAAAAATATCACGAACTATTCCTTTATCTTCAGATATTTATTGAATTAAAGTTTACTCTGTTACTCTGATTCCTTTTCATTTGTTTAGTTGTTCTACTCTTAGAAATTATTATTAAAAAATGTCTTGTGATTATGACCCTACTACTACACCACATCACGTCACGTCACTATGCATAGAGCTCAGTTGCGCCTTTAGAATTTGGAAATGATGTGGGTGAGAAGAAGTATGATTGGGCTTTGTCACGCTCTAAGGTCATATAAAACCGGAACCCACAGCTTAAAGTGGATTCCGAACCACTACAAACATCCAGGGCACCTCCGGGATTCGAACCCCGATACCTGTGGTACCGAGAGCCAGAGCGCTAGCCATCAGGCCACCAGCAATGTCACCATAGCCAATAGAACAAGCAGTGCCAGTGTGATTTCACCAATAGAATAAGCAGTGCTACTATAGAAAATAGAAGGCAGTCACTATAGAAAATAACAACACTATAGAAAACGTTTTGACCATGAAATATCCTATAGTTTACAGCTTTATCCGTGATGATAATGCTAACAACAAATTTATTTCACATAATGACAAAGTAGAACAAGAGGACCACCGGTATTTGAGCAACAACAATAGCTACCAAAAAATAATGGAAATAAACTTGTTTTGAATTGGCTTATCCTAAAAGCGGTCACCTGACTGAACTGTGTTTGGCGCTATGCTTTTAACCATTTGACCCCTAAACGAAACATTGTATACATGTTAACAAAATTATACACCTTTTCTAAGTTCCTTAATAAAACGTTACAGCTTTCTTGTCTTTCATTTCGAAACTCTTTTTTTTTAGTAACCTACAATTTCTTAAAAGGATAAAAATAACTTCCAATCCGAAATCGTATTTAAGGACATCCTGGGCCTCTGAAGGGGCTTACTTCCACAGACGTATACAATCCACTTTGAGTCGTGCTACCGTACACTACGGCACACGGAAGTAGAAACGGAACTACTTTGCACAAGGCACAGAGCCAAGAGTAAATCGCTAATTGACTGGGCTCTCCTTGAATGGCACACAATGGCTACTTAACCCCGAGGCCCACTTTAGACTTCGCATTTCCCACGTAAAAAAAAGCGAAAGTACACGCCACGCCTCGTTTCGGGCCACACGCCCCAGAAAAGGGCCCCCGGGTGTGCGATATTAAGGTCCAGGTACAAAGAAAAATTTTGCTCCAAATTGTTAAATCGCACTTGTCTCATTGAATGGCGATGGCATAATGGCAGTTAACATTATTAACCAGTACTTTTTGAAATTGAATTTACTGAAGAATTACTTTTTTCAACACTTTAATGAAATATATATATAAAAGAAAAGTTACTTCCGTAACTATGTAATGGATAAGGTGGAGATGTCTTTTTTTATTAGATCAAGTATTGATCGAATAAAGTGTTATGTTTACTTCCTTGTTAAAGTAGCTCTGCATTGTGTGTAGGCTTTTTTTGTTTCATTGTAAATAAATTTAAAACTAAAATTTATTTTTTATACTAATTGATTGTAAATGAAAATACTTCATGCATTTCTTTGCGAGTTTATTTAATGCGTTAAGTTGGTGTTTGTCTACACCAGGGGTGGCCAACCCATTGATCTTGCAAGCCACTTTGGAAATGCATCATAATTTCGCGGGCCGCATATAAAATTATGTATCTCCATGCAAGACTTATGAGATTCTTTTGGAGTGAAAAAGTGAAACATAATGAGTTATTATTACTGTGTTTACTGTTATTTGTATATGTAAACACAAATAATATAATAATAATGATACTAAACGCACAACTGCACGTATCTAGGGATGGTCACTGCGTCACTGAGGTCACTTAAAGTGAAACGTAAAACCTGATATATTAAATGTTCCAAGATGCACGCGCCTCATGATTTCGCAGAATATAATTTAATTATTCTGCGAACTCATAAATAAAACAGCTGGAGGTTAAAATTCCACTGGAGACATTGTTGTAGTCACTGCTTTCAGAAACGAGGAGGCTCGATGACAGTATGTGTAACCGTGTCTTGCATTGATAGTCAGGCTACCTGGTGGGAATTTTTCGGATTCTCTTCCATAAGATGCATATGCGGGGTTGGTACTCCTAAAAGTCCACCCTCATCACCCATTAGTGATCTGTTTGTGGAGTGCATAAGTGGTATTATGTATCTTACAAACAGCCCACTAATACTTTTGATCCCACAAACAGCCCACTAATACTTTTGATCCTACAAACAGCCCACTAATGGATGATGATTGAGGATTTTTAGGAGTACCTATGCCAAATTTGCAATTTTTTGAGAATCCAAAAAATTCCCACCAGGCTACCTGACTATACATGAGGTTCACAGATAAGAAGGTATACCACAGATGTTAAACAGAAACCTGCGGTAGGTACAAGAGCGTTCATGCCGCAGCAGGTTTCCCGAATTGAGAACAATGTGACATTTATGACCTTAACTGAATAATAAAATATATAGCTCTTATTCATCATTATTAATGAATTACTAAACAATGAATAAACTTACATTTTAAACTATATCATTTCTTATCATATGACAAAATTGCGCGATACACTTTTAAAGCAAATTTATAAAAATTTTCGCAAAATATACATACAAATAAAAAAGTTATTATAATATCTTTGGGAGAATCAACTTTATATTTTAAGCCGAGAGTAATTCGCAAAGTTCATTACAAAGACCTACTTTGGACAAAGTAACTATTCTTTACTTTCGTCATACGAATGCCGGCCTTAACCACTGTCGAGGACGAGGTGGGGACTGTGTGCCGGCCCTGACCACTCCCTCGCACATCTAAGGCAGACGGTGGCATTTCGTTCTTGAAAATCCGAAGGCCGATTCAGTGGGCTTGGATTCAAGGAGGTGTGCTTTATTATGAAATGGGCAAAGAGAAGGGTGGATTTGAAAATGCACTTCTGAACAATTTCATTGTGCTCAACTTGGAGAAAGTGTGCATTTTTAAGAATAATGACAGCAATCTTTGTATTTGTATTGTTCACTATTCAGGTTGTTCTAGATATGGAATCTATATGAATTAATAATTTTAAACAAAATGAGTTGTGTACTTTCACTATCTATGAAAGTTGAAATTTTTTTATACTACTGTGCCCAAAAAGTAAGACCAATTATTGTTTTTTCAAAAACTCGTTATTTATTTTTCCAAATTATTTTATCGCCTTCAAATACACAATGCACTTACACCAACTTTTTTTCCAATCCTCAATGCATGCTAAAAAGTCATCGGCAGGGATGGCCTACAAAGCGTGCGGTGATTCACGTTGAATCTCTTCAATCGACTCAAAACGGTGCCAGAAGTCGTACGGTGTGAATACGGTGTTTGTGGAACGATATGGGTTTCATTTCTGTTGAAAAAGTCACGAAGAATCAATGAAATGTGAACTGCCACATTCAGTGTTTTCGATACCAATCTACATTTGATGCATTAGAGGCCCAAAACATCTTTTAAAATGGAATTGACCGATCTTTTTGAAATTCCGACATCAGCAACAAGGTCTCTTAATTGTAAATCGATGGTTTGCAAGCACCCAATCTTTAATTTTTTGGACGTGAGCTTCGTCGGTTCTGGTTGAGGGTCGGCCAGAGAGCTCTTCGTCTTCAACGCGTTCTCTGCCTTCTTTGAACTGTTTGTACCACTTCTAAACAAGTTTCCTGATATAGGAACGCTCACTGAATGCCTTCTGCAAAATTCTATACGTTTTTGCAAACAAAATTGAATGCAAGTTCTTTGCTCAATGAATTCAAACATTTCAAAAATCGCCGGAATCAGTTTTAGCGTCTCATAAAGTCAAACGTAATTCATAGAATAATAGATTTTTTAAAGTGAAATTTCACACAGATGTAAAGGACAGTACCAGAAACCTAAAAATGGAAAAAAGAACATTGAAATTCCATAAGCCCGGGAATTTTAAATTGAAGATTTAAATTGGTCTTACTTTTTGGACACAGTAGTATACAGGTTGTTTCAGCGCCAGGTTTATAAACTTCTATGAGAAGTAGGTTACATCTAAATCAGGGGTGGCCAACCGGCGGCCCACCTTGAACATTTTTCAGACCCGTGAGATTTATCACACTTTTACAAAATATATTTCTTTTATAATGGCCAAAGTAGTAAAAATCAATGTATTAAAAAAACACATTATTTGTGCATCCATATATTCAAAAATTAATTGTCGAAATGATGAGAAAAAATTAACTTTGATTTTAAAATAATAGTCTAGAGTAAACAAATATCGTACTAGTAAAATAAATATTTTTTAATGATTTCATTTTTTGTATTTCATTTATATGTATATATTTTTTATATTTCATTTTTAGTGTTGTATATTTCATTACAATGTGCGTTTATTATCATTATTATATTATTTATGTTAACATAATAAGAATAAAAGTAAACACAAAACTAATAACTCATTCTGTTTCAAATTTTCACTCCAAAAAATAGTCTATAGTGGGTCTAAATCTAATAGGGGGATATATAATTTTACATGCGGCCTGCGGAATTATGATGCATTTCCAAAGTGGCCCGTAAGATCATTTGTGTTGGCCACCCCCTGATCTAAATGACTCGGAATCTGATTAGATCCTCGACCCAGAATAACTCTGCCATTATCATTTGTTTAGGTGTAGTTTACCTCTCCTAGAAATTTTTAAACTGGTTTAAGACCTGTATGTACCCATGAAACTTTGAGTTCTAATAAATTCTTCATGAATAGTCCACAGGTGAATAAAGGAGGGGTTTTGACTTTCAATGTTGTATCGTGCTTGTGTGTTAAAACTGGAACATCCGTTTCCTTGTCACAATCTTGTCAACTCTAGCTAAGGATGCCAATGGTGTTCCCCGTGTTCAATTGTATGTAATGTAGTTAAAAAATAAATCATTCAAATAAAATTATTGTTATGATATACGGAATATAATAATTATTTTATTGTATAAACATTTTTATAAATACAACAATAAAATCAGTGATATCCAATCTATTGGTACGGACAGTCTTATTCATGATTGATTTTTTACACAAAAATCATTTTAATACATGTTTTGAACGAAAGAAAATCCGGAAGACCCCCACTTCGTAAATTGACGAAAAGAAAGAAAGAGAGAGAAATTGATAATGAGTCCCATCGTTTAAAACTGAGATTCAATAACTATCAAATGTTATGACTACCATGTATCTGGTATATGTATATATATATCTTCCAATGAGAATTTTTCTTCGTATTGCCACAAAACAATTTAAATGCTACATTATCATTAAAATAACTAACTAATTAACTAACTACCCGGCACTGCAGTCCATGGAGGGCCAAAGCAGTCTGCCAGATTCCAAGATAGGAGATATTTTCTTTTGAAGGGATAAGGTTATCGCTACGCCCAACGCTCTACAGTCATATTAGATCGGGACCTACTGTTAAAGGTGGATTCTGAATCACTACATGCATTCATGGCACCACTGTTACTCGAACTCGAACCTGTGGCACCGAGTGCCAGAACACAATCGGGCTCTCATTAAAATAACTATTTTTTAATAATGCTATAATATTTAAACATATGACAACAAATATTTTATTCTATCAAAAATGCTTATGAAACGGTAACAAAAAATGAATTAATACATATTTTGAATTGACACAAGAATTTGTGTCATTTTCCTCAAAGTAATAAAAATTAGTAATGCATAATGTAACACGATGACCTTCCTTAAGCAAATATTTGTGTTGAGGCTGAAATGTGTTAGTATTGTTGTCATCCACTGAAGCTCTTGAGCAAATGCAAAGTGCAGTAGCGATCGTTTTGGGCATGCTGAGATCAATACAACATTGTTGGATCTTTGGGGGTAGGTTGGGTTTGTTTGGGGTCGATAGAAAATATCATTGTAAAGGTACTTTAGTTGATTTGGGTTACTTCTATCCTGAACTTAAAAAGATGGAACAAGGAGTTTATAAAAAGTGTAAATAAATTATAAAGGCTAATCAGATCCGGATCGTTGTCCAACAGTCAAGCAACTTGCCGGAAAGTTCGAATTGTTTGCCAGTGATGCAACGCACATTATCAAAAGATTCGACCTTTCAGCAACAAGGAGACTCGATGGCAACTCGATTGGTTTAATGTGCAACTCATACCAAATGCGTTGTAATTTCGTTTCAAAATATCACTGGCAGCCCAATTCAATTAATACACTTTGGAACTCTCTTTTTGATGTCATACTGTTTTTCCTTTCTTCAAATATCTTAGGTTCAAATTTGAACAAATTGTGACGAGTGGTTCTTATTTACATCTTTTTGAAAGTGGGACTTTAATTATAATCACCCTGTATGCTATAGTACTTTCTCAATATCCCTAGTCAAAACATTAAATAAACACATATTGTTATCCCCGATCAGGATATTGCGATCTAATTTCATAAATTAACAAAATTTAAAATAATCTAACTACGAATTTTATTTCAAGGTAAAAAGCAATTTTTATGTAATAATACTGTATTGTACTTTATAATAAATAAATAAGAAAAAAATCATGTTGTTAATAAATCAAATATGTATTACTATTATATGTTTTTTTTCTATTTATTCAAATGATATGATATATAAATAACATAGAAAGTTATAAATGATTTATTTGCAAATG
Source organism: Caerostris darwini (assembly GCA_021605075.1). NCBI lineage: Eukaryota > Metazoa > Arthropoda > Arachnida > Araneae > Araneidae > Caerostris > Caerostris darwini. Next base: position 217,636 of record BPLQ01010624.1, on the reverse strand, counting down.
AGATTGTCTACAGTAATTATGAATTCCATTTGTTTAATGTGAAGCAATTCGAGAAAAATTACAATTAACATTATTTGTTTCCCATGTCCAAACTAAATTCCTGCATATTCAATCCAGCAAATAATCGTGCTCTACTCATATTCTGTGGTAGTTAAAAACGACTGCCACAGTTTTGGTCACGATTCGGCAATAAATATTTTTGCCCTAGATTGATAGTAAAATAAGTGTAGTTTATATTATTACTCATGATGACAGAGGATTTAACAGATGTAATTCCAGACTTGGTCACCTTCACCAATCTCGATTCAGATTGCTGGTTGTCTGGTTTAAAACATTCTTCGGAAAGTGTTTTTTGAATGGCGATTTCAAGTTGTATAATAATTCAATCACAGCAGAAATGATTGAGTCTTAAGAGACATTGTTAGTTTCGTAAATTGCTAAAAACTATCCAACAAATAAAATTTCAGGTCAAATGTTTCAGTTTTCATAGCATTTCAACAAGTAATTAGGAAGGAAAATGAGTTTAGTATACAAAAATGCATTTTTGTGTTCATTACCGAAAAAGCAAAAACATTTTATTATTTTTTTAACAAACATGATTAGTAGCTATATCCATTAGGCGTAGAAAGGATAAAGAAATTGTAAGAAACTATTGTAGCTTTGTGCTGGAAACCGTTATTTTGATCAATAATGAATAATTGTATTATATATGTTAAAAATAGCTACTTAAAAACATTACATTAATTAAAATTTCCAAAAAGATATATTTTTTCAATTCCTATTAGTTCACACTATATATATCTTGTTGAAATTTTCAATCGTTCATAAAATACTTTTTATTCATATACTCAAGTTCAAATACATTTTTTTGAACTTGTAGTGAATGACACTTGAGGTTAATACAGTTTTTTTCAAATATTAATTCCTTAATTAAATTAAATTATTTCATTTCATTTTTTTTTAAATTTAAGTTGCATGTATGTAATCATAGATGGCCCCAGATGTAAGAGGAAAATTTCAACTTTATTTGTAAAGGACTTTTCAAAAAGTGAGTGAAGAAAAAGTAGGAATTGACTTTAAATTTTTTTTTTTTTACATTATTTGTTTTCCATTTAATGGAAGAGGAATAATTATAAAATATTAAAAATTCCATGTTGGTCTAGTTAAACTTTTTTATGAATGCATCTTACGATTAACATAATTTAAAAATCCACAAAACAAATTTCTTTTTACACACAGCGATAAATACTACTATATTCATCCCTTCCTCTACAGCAGAGGTGGCCAACGCGCAGGCCGCATGCTGCCCCCCTTGAATATTTTTCTGGCCCGTGAGATTTATCGCACTTTTACAAAATATATTTTTTATGCTGGTCAAAGTAGTGAAAAACAATGTATTAAAAAATACATTGTGTGTGCATCTATATATTCGAAAATTAACTGTTGAAATGATGAGAAAAAATTAACTGATTGATTTTAAAATAATGTTCTTGCGAATATAGGACAGATATTGCCAGTTTTATTTATGAGTATTGTATTTTACACACATCCTTATACACTCAAGAGCCAAAATATTATGCCCACCTGTCAATAACGAGTTGGCCCACCTTTGGCGCGCAACACAGCTTCAACCCGCCTTGGCATGGATTAATACCAGTTAAATACCACTTCCACCTGATCACGTGCCTTCCACGTCATCCAGGCGAGTTCAATGCAAAATGTAGGGGTGGTCGTAATGTTTTGGCTCCTGAGTGTATTCCTAATTATATTGGCTGGAGTGGTACTCCGACGTTTTAAAATAAAACTGAACATATAGGAGACAATGGACCTAGTAGACCACTCATTTTAATTAATTAATTAATAATTTTAAATATCCATTTAATGGTTTCTAAATGCAGCAATAAGGTTATTAGATAAAACCATAAAAATGACATAAGTCAATTAACCATTTTGAATAAAAAAAATAGGTTTTTAAAGCTATTTTAAATAAAAAATTGAAACATCAAATTTTAATTTTCTAATAACTAAAATTTGCATAGAAGCAGCATTAATTAGTTGTTATGGGAAGTTAAAATAGTGTTATTTTAAAGTTCTTAAAATAATTTGTACCTGCAATTATATTTAATGAATATAATTATTGAAATGATTATAGAGTGCAATGAACCATGCTCAGGTGCGCATACGAGTATCACATTTTTTTAATGTATGTTTATGTTATGTTTATAAAGTAATGTTTATGTTTAAGAAAAATTATGCCTTGAAAATTTTTTTGTATTTAATTACGTAAAGAAAATTTTCTTTTCTTTCTGGCATTAAAAAAAAGAAATCTCGAAGAAGTGTTAAATTTAAATATCAGGTAATAATAAAAATGGTTGAAGGATAATTAAAAGATTTAAAATAAAAATGGATGAAGAATAATTGAAAAACTAACTTTTAATTTCAACTTAAAAAACAATAATAAACTTAAAATAATTTCACTTGTAATTAAAAAAAGACGAATTTTCAAAACACGAGTCATGACATTAAAAAGATAACAAACTGTTAAATTTTTGAAGTATCAAAGGTTCATCTCAAAACTAACCTATTTAATGTTCCAGACATCCATTAAAATGGAAAGAAAATAAGAGAATCGTATTCAGAGAGCATAGAATTAATAAGAGCATTGAAAAAAAAATAATAATGAGTAAAATAATGGGAAAATTTTAATTGCATGCCTTTTCAGATTTTAAAAACATTGATATTTATGGAAATGAAAAAAAAAATCAAAGAAGGACAAATAAACATTTGAAATTTTCCCTTCCCCGAAATAAATAGCAATGAAAATCGTAAATTTAACACTCAGGATTATAATGTTATGGTAATTTCATAATAATATATGTACACAGTCCATTCACATTAATGTGACCACCTGTCAAAAGCCAGATTATACACTCTTGTATATTCTGGCTTTAAGTGGAGTGTGATATTAAGTGGGATTCTTTATATACACTCCACTGCAATGCGCTGCCACCTGCCTTTTGTGATGGGTTATTGCACGTTGGCGTCGAAAGTAGGTGGCGGCCACATTAATGTGGACTGGAATGTGTATATATATATTAACGGTGTATATAACGGTGTGAATGTGTATATATATATCATAATTGTGTGCAAAATTGCAAATGTTGCAACCATTTAATTTCTCCGACCATGTTGCTATATGTATATTGTAAGCGTTGCCAATTCCAGCTCTTCTACATCTCTACTTTGACAATAAGATGCCCAGGTGGGCACGTGCAGCTTGAATATATGCTACGGACGCGAGTAACACTGCCTCCTGAACGCTCTATGGTAATATTAGACCGGAACCTACGGTTTTAAAATGGATTCCAAACCAATGCAGATATCTATACCGGGACTCGAACCCGAAACTTGCGGTACCTCGTGCATGAGCGCTAGCCACTCAGTCATCAGATCCAATATGTAAAATTATGAGCATATTATTTTTAATATCGTTCTTTATCATCATTTTTAATATCGTCATTTGTCCTCATTTTTAATATCGTTTTTTACCCTTAAAGTGTGTTGAAAGACGGAGATAAAACGACAATAAAAGGATGGGAATAATTAGAACAAACATAGCACAAATCAGGCACAGTTTAATTTTAATAACCGAAAGGATGCTTTTTGTGACCCTTACCTAATTAGCAAAATAAGAACTTTTGTTATTTCTGTTCTAGATCCAAATATTTGTAAATAGGTAAAACCGTTTTACTATAGGAGAACAAAATTTCTTAAAGAAAATGATTTCCGAAATCCTTTCACTTAAAAAAAAAAATACAGCTGATGCTGTTTGTTGGTGAATAACTATAAAAACTTTTTCAGCCATATTTACTTTAATCTTCTTTGAAGATAATGCAAAGGAAAACTATTTGCGTGCTATTCACATGCAAGCGTTTTTAAAACGCTTTCGAAACACGTGCGCAAAGATGCTTTCGACAAACAACAGACTTAAGTTCCATGAACTGAAATGAATAAATTGCTTTCCTCACATTTTTCTCCACCATAATTTTCTCTAAAGTTCTTTTCGTTCTTAAGGAAAAAGTTTCGTTAGTTTGGATAAAAAAAAAAGAAAGACCATGCTTCAATAAAAGTCTAGTTTTTTGTTTATTTTGCTTTTTTGTCAGATATCAATAACAAAAATAAAAAAAAATACACTTTGCTTGAAATATAATAATAAATATTTGAAATTCTTGAAATAAGAAATTTATGAATACAGAAATAAAAATTCTTTTTAATTGCAGTCATTATTAAATTTTAATTATGGATATTTTCTCTTAACTTTAATTGTGAAAGTGATAAATAAATAAGTAAATCTTTCTGAAAATAAAATAAATTATTCACAAAATGTTCTTTGTTTGAAATAGAAATTTATGAATACAGAAATAAAAATTAATTGTAATTCACTATTAAATTTCAGTTATAACTATTTTTTCTTAACCTGCAACATTTAATGTGTAAATGATAAATAAATAAATATTTCTGAAAAGGAAATAAACTACTCACAAAATTTTCTTTCTGATTATGTTTACTTCAGTTAATAATAAATCTTCTAGTTGCTTTCAAAACTTCACTGCTCAAAATAGCATGAAAATAACTAGCTTTGGCATAAAGTTTAACTAGTTTCTTAATCGACATGAAATAAAAATGATTAAAAATAAAAATATTATATTTACAAACTCGGGGCTTGATGGCCAAGTGACTAGAGCTCTGGCTCTCAATGCCACGGGATTCGAGTCCCGGCGGTGTCATAAATGTTTATAGTGCTTCGAAATCCATTTTAAACCGTAGGCCCCTGTCTAATAGGACTGTAGAGAGTTGGGCGTAGGACTGACAACCTTAATCCGTAAAAAGAAAACATCTCTTGTTTCGATTTCTGCCAATAGGCTCACTATGGGGCTGTTGCGCCACTGATGATGATGTTTACAAACTCGGAAAAATGTGAAAGTGGTGTAGAAAACTAGGCTCTTTAAATAAAGAAAAGACAGCATTCCTTATTTAGGATGAGTTTTAGAAAACACTGACGTAACGTTTACGATAAATACTTCCCAATAGTCGATACGATATTCCAACTACGTGATTAAACCGTTAACCTGGACCTCACTGGCCATTTAGAGGATGGAGAAATGCAATCCACAGCAAGGAGTTTTTGAGAATACTACAAAGTACAACTCCTAAATAATGGAAATGACATAATAAAAAATATTAAAAGAAAAATTATGTTTACAAACTGGGAAATATGCGAAAGTGACGTATAAAACTAGGTGTATGAAATAGTGAAAATAGACAACATTACTTATGTAGAATGAGTTTTAGAAAAAACTGATGTACATTGAATACTTCTTAATTAATAATACGATATCCCAACAATGTGATTAAACAGCTAATCTTAACATCGTCATTTAGAGAATGGTCAAACGCAATCCATAGCAAGAGTCTTTCAGAATACCCCAAAATACACTTCCTAGACTGTGGAAAGGACACTTTATGCCTAGAAACTAAACGAAAGAAATTGTAAAACATATCGAATTTCATTAAGGTTGAATTTGATTTTAAGGTTAAATTTGATTTTAAGGTTGAATTTGATTTTAAGGTTGAATTTGATTTATGGTTGAATTTGATTTTCTTAAAGTTCATCACAAAGACTTAAATGGACTTGAGCCGTACAAGGACTTGAAAACTGGGAGATTAACTGAATATAACAGCAAAAGCGTAAATGTGGCGAAAATCAGGATGAAATCATCAACACAAAACGGAGATCGGTATTTTATATTAACGTCCAAAAGAAAATGCAGCATAAATGTCTCTTAATTGTAATCATTTGAGAAAGAGATTAATTCAAAGATGTATTACTCACTATGATAAGTGTACCAGTAATAAGTAGTTAGAACTAAGAACGAGGTACTTGAAATAATCTAACATTTTTACACGAAACTATCTGATTGAAGAAGGTTTATCAGAATATTCTCTAAGACGGCTTATCTCAGAGAACGTAGCATTCTGAATCCGTATTGCATATAAAAGTGTTTAATTGGGAGAGGCTTATAACTTTGAGATTATATCATACTTTAAGTAATCTTGCATTTTACACGAAAGTGCTTGATTGCGAAGATAGAAACGAAAGCAAACAATAAAATTTATTGTTTTAAAATTTATTTTATATTTTTTAATGTAAAATTTATTTATTTATCCCGGCCATATTCATTCAGAATGAAAAATAGTTCATATTTAAATATTCAATGTACATTATAGTTTAAAATAATGTTTAAAAACAAGTAATATACAAAAAAATTTAGAAGTCAATTCCTACTTTTTTTTCACTCTACTGCAGAAAGTTCTTTATAAATAATTTTCATTCATTTTGTTAAGTTTATCTGGCGCCGTCTATTGATAGATATATGCAACTTTAATCTAAAAAAAACTAAAATTAATGAATTAAATTTAAGGAATGAATTAATATTTGAGAAAACTGTATTAACATCCAGTGCCATCCACTACAAGTTAAGAAAAAATATACCTGAACTTGAGTGGATGAATAAAAAGTATTTTATGACCGATTGAAAATTTGAACAAGATATATATAGGGAGAGTGGGAACTAATAGAAGGAATTGAAGAACAGAAAAGCAAAGTAAAGGTCAGTGATTCTGTGGTTAAAAAGACAAATTAAGTACTCTTTTGGAGCAGCATTCATAATTTAGTTCCTGTAATTGTTCTTGCTGAAGTTCATAATCATATTAAAAATGTTTCCGGAAATATAAGAAATTTTCTTCAAGAAAACTTACGTCAAGTAAAAATTATTCAGTTGTTATTTCTTATAAAAATAAATGTCATGAGAATAACGTTAATAAGAAATATTTACTTTGTTAGTTATAACTCCTTTAAACGGGAAACTTTTAGATCAGTTTATTTTTCAGTAATAATAATCAAGTTTTTTTCTTATTTATTTTAATATTTGAAGATATGTTGATGGGAAAAGAATAAATAGGCTTATGATTTATGACAAATATAAGCTAATTTTTTAACTTAAAAACAGTTTTTTTTTTTTACAGTTAAAAAAATTAGCGGAAAATTAAAATGAGGAGAAAGCCTTAAAACAGGAGTATGTTTTTGTTTAAATAAACTTAAATTAAATGCTATTTTATATTGCAAATTAGTTTATATTGCTATTTATATATGCTATTTTATCTAGATTAAATGCTATTTTACATTCTGTTTTTACTTAAAATCAGTTAAATATACGCTAGAGTGGAAGGAATTAAAAACTTTAAAAAGAATCATATAAAAAATGAAATTAAATCAAAACGATTTTTCTAGATATCTTTTTCAATTCCTTCTATTAGCTCACACTCTCCCTATATATATCTTGTTCAAATTTTCAATCATTAATAAGATACTTTTTATTCATCCACTTCAGTTCAAATACATTTTTTTGAACTTGTAGTGGATGACACTGGATGTGAATACAGTTTTTTCAAATATTAATTAATTCATTACATTTAATTAATTAATTTTAGGTTTTTTTTAGATTTAAGTTGCTTGTATCTACCAATAGACGGCGCCAGATAAACTTAAAAAAAGAATGAAAATTATTTATAAAGGACTTTCTGCAATATAGTGGAAAAAAAAGTAGGAATTGACTTAAAATTTTTTTTTTTATATTGCTTGTTTATAAACAACAAAGCAAATGATTATAAAAAGGTAAAAACGAAGAAAACAGACACCCTTTCTAAACAAAAGCTTTTTCTTATTTTCAAGACTCACGTTTCTAGTATACAACATTGGCAAAGATGATTTTTATCACAACGTAAACAATTAAAATATTTTCTACCTGAGTTCCGCTGATTCGTCACGTCTGCCCGTGCAACCAATTAACTTTTCTTTTTATCTGGACGTACGAGTTGGCTCCAAAGCCAATACGAGCAAGAAGGACTAATTCTTCTACTTGCGCTTCTTTTTAAAGAAAACTCATTAAAATCTTCATTGAATGATCCTCTATTTTCGAAAAATTCGCTCTATTTTTGTTCCTTTTCCACGCAATAAACTGTAAGGAAAGCAGCATTCCAAATTAAAGAATCATATTTCACTGGAACCTTTCCTAAATACAGGGTGATTATAATTAAAATCCCACTTTTAAAATGCTGTAAAAAAGAAACACTCGTCACAATGAGTTCAAATTTGAAATGAAGATATCCGAAGAAGAGGTAAACGGTATGACATCAAAATAAAAGTTCCACTTATTTTTCCCATCCAATTTGTTATGACCTTGCCGGGGTGGATGGGCTTTCCACTCACAGTGTCACAATTGTTGAAACTTGGAAGTCATTTTTTTCCGTCAAAAAACGAAACAATCAAGCACATTGAACACTACGGTTGGTTTAATGTGCAACTCATGCCAAATACTTGTCATTTCGATTCAAAATATCACTGGCAATCGAATTCACTTTCTTTACGCCGCTTACAGCACCATCTATTAATAAACTTTGGCACTTTTTTGATGCCGTACCGTTTCTCCTTTCTTCAAGTATCTTCAGTTCGAGTTTGAATTCATTGTGACGAACGGTTCTTTTTTTTACAGCATTTTGAAAGTGGGACTTTAATTATAATCGTCCTTTATTTTAAAGCTTTTAAAATCTTTTCTAAATCATGATATAATATATAGTAAAATCAGTTTGTGAGGGGTTGGCATTGCATTCTTCATTACTATACTGTGTAAATCTCGCACATAAATCTGCACACGCTAATTTTCTCTATCAAACCTTTCGCGTAGTTGCGAAACTAATTTAGAATAATTTGCCACAAGAGCCGGGAAAAATTCGACTAATTTTCTGTTTTTTTTAACCATTTTTTCCTCTTTAGGATGAGAAATTGTTTAGCTTGTCCATCAATTATTTTAAAATCAATCGTGTTTTTCTTGCAAAATCCTTAGCACGCTGAGACTCACTAACGCATATTTTTTAGTTATAGAGGTCAGCTCAAAAAAATTCTGTCAATGAATTCTCTTCATAAATCTCTTCGGAATACTCAGACGATTCTAAAATAGCATTTTATACCTCCTCTTGATAGCCTTTCAAATTTATCCTTGAACTCAGTGTCTATTATCAAAAGTGCATTAACACCAAGACTTTCTTTAGAGAGTTTAGTCTTTATTTTATTCAAACACAAAGTAAAAGCTGTTCGTAGTCCTTTGTGTTTGATATTTAATTTCGTAATTCACCTTTTCATTATGACTCACGATGGGAGCCAGAAAATATATTCTACATAGAATCAGAAAAAGGGGCTGTCGCGCATACTACTGATGCTTAATATCTGTATAGTTTTTAAAAGTCACTATGAAACTGATTTACACATAAGTGACATTTAATTAACGACTAAATTAATTAATTAATTGACTTGTGGCTCAGTGTCAACGTGCAGCATTGGGCCTGAGATTCAGTCCACTGGCTGCTTTGTTGTAGACACTGTTTCAAAAATCGAAGAGACTCTATTAATTAGCAGAAAGATTTGAAAATTAATTTATAGAATAAAAGATATGCAGTTACAACAAAATAGATTCAGCTAGAAATGGAAAGAATATTGCAGTTGAATTTCGCTGGGTAAATAAATTTTAAAAACTCTCGTATGCTTATCAACTTAATGTAGGGAAAAAAAAAAGAAATCTCCTTCTGTGTTTGGATCGCTTATGGTTTCCATGGTAGTTGCCTGACTCGAGGCTCAGTGGTAACGGTTCCATCCGCTGGCGGCATTGTTGTAGGCACTGTTTCAAAAATCGAGGAGACTCGATGGCATTTGTGAGGCTCAGTATCTTGCCTTGTTAGTCGGGCTGCATAGTGGGAGGTTTCCGGGTTTACTTCCATATGATCCACAAAATGCGGGGTAGTTATGGTAATGAAGAAGAAGAATGAATCCATCTTTCTTCAGCGATATGGAGCCAAACCAGGCTTCTACCTATGGGTTCTCCATCACAGCAAAAAATGTATCTTTCCCTCCGCCCATGAACAGATTGCTCGTGTGGTGTCCGCAAGTAGGAAATTACTATAAAGAAAATTACAAATAGGAAATTTTGTGGTATATCAAAAAATAATCTGAGTCGTAATAATCATAATGATGATGATAATTAGTTAATCTAAAATAACTTAAAAATATGACACTCTTACTTACGTTTTAAGATTTTTTTTGAGATATTGGATATCTCTTAACTAATTTTTCTTATCTTTAGAGTCTTATTACAGATCTGAATTAAAATGGAAATCATTGTTTGGTAATGACTTTTTTTAACTTGCTTTTTTTTCTTTCTTGTATTTTTTAAATAAAATGTCTAATTAAAATTTTTGAGTTAATAATTTTCATCTCAAAATAATTTTTAATTGCACTTAAAAATCATTGCTAATGTTTTACAATTGTGAACAAAAGAGAAACTGCTAGTAAATAAAATCAGTTAATATTAATCTCACATAAAATATAATTTGAATGGTTCTTAAATTAGTCATTTTACCTGTACTAAATTTCAGACCAATACGGAAAAACTCATAAAAAATCTTCTTCTTCAGTGGCTCAACAGCCCTATGGTAGGCCAAGGCTGTACTGGCAGATTTCGAGATAGGAGATGTTTTCTTTTTAAAGGCTAGGGTTGTCAGCCCTACTCCCAACGCTCTACACTTATATTAGACTGGGACCTATAGTTTAAAGTTAATTCCAAACCATTATAAACATTCATGGCACCACCGGGACTCGAACCCAACACCTGTAGCACTGAGTGCTAGTCCCCAGAAAAAGTCTACATTGAAAAAATATTAAAAATTTAACAGTAAAAAAAATATTATCTGTGAAGTTCTTAATATTCAGAAAATTGTGTAAAAAAACCCCTTTTGTATAGCAAATAAATTTGCAGCATATTGGAAGCACAAATAAGTGTAAAAATGGTATTTTTAAAAACTTTAATCCTATATAGAAAAGGCAGAAAAATATTTTACCTAGAGATCTTTTGAAAAATTTTATTTGTTTACTCTTTATAACACAAAGAATAAAATATTATGAGAATATTAATTTTCAATTTTCGAATAAATATTTTTTATTCGAAATATGAATGCTTTTAAATATTCAAAAACAATTTATTGTTTATAACTGGAGAAATAAACATACGCAAACGAAAAGAGAAAAGATTTAATATATTATATATTAAATAATAATTAATATATTAAATTATAATAAATTTTAAATTGTTTTTCGGTTGATTTTTAGACAAGAGGAAATTATAACGAAAATCATAGAAAGAGAAGAAGAAAATGAAAAAAAAACATTATTTATTTAATGTTTACTTCGAAGAATGATTTTTGCTTATTTATCTTTTATTCCAGAATGGAATAATTTTAATATTACACTTATGAAAACATTATTTAGAAATACATTATTAATAAATCAAACCAACATTATTATTATACAAATAATATTAATAAATATGAAAGAAAATTTACTTGAAAATTACTTATAGGAATTTTACCAGAAAAAGCAAAACGAAAAAAAAGTATGATTTAAGTATGATTCGAAGTAGGATTTATGATTATTTATCTTTATGAAATACATTATTAATAAATCAAATCAACATTATTATTATACAAACATTATTAATAAATATGAAAGAACAATTACTTGAAAATTACTTATAGGAATTTTAATATAAAAAGCAAAATGAAAAAAATAATAATTAAAAAAATTTCAAAGGAAAATAAAAATGATTTAAAAGTAATATAGCTTTAAAATATGCTTTAAATTGCTCTTAAAGTCATTTGGTTATTTTATTTTTCAAAAATATTAAATTTCAAACAGACAAGGAAAAAAATGGGGGAAAAAATAATAAAAAAAATAAACAAAACAAAATGAATAAAGCTTAGACCTTTTTACATTTGCATAGAAATAGCATGAAAGCCGACTCGTGGTGCTTTTTGCTGTTTTGTTCATCATTTACATATTCTTTCCATCCTATTTTAGCCTCATTATTTGTTAGAAAGTGATGGCAACCAGACGGGGATGAGTAATATTAGAAAAGAACGATTAAGGCTCTTCTAACCTCAACCTAGATATCCAGATCTTTTATTCTTAGCGTTTAAGGGGCAAAATAGAACTGCTGCTTCATAAGACTCGCAGGCTTAGTTTGAATTTGTGTATAACAATGTGTTGAAAAATGGCTCACTTTTGCCAAATTACTTGGATGTGCTTCTGTAATGATTATGGTTATTTCAAAACTTTGGTTCAAGTATGCTCATCACAAAACTGGTAATGCTGCTGGCCTTTTGGACTTGGTTTACTACATGTCCTTAAAAAAGTGCTGCAAACTGTTTTATCATCACGTCTTATCTTGGCCTTGGTCTTGAGTGATTCTTTTATGGTTTTCACATTCATAAGAAGAATAAAAGCGTTAACTATTGTGTTTCATAAAACCTTCGAATTAAAAATACTTGCTTTTTTTATTATAAGCCTTTAGTGTTAAAAATTAAAAAAAGAACTAGACATTTAGATAACAAAAATAAAATTAACAATAAGATTATTTTTTATGTGGAAAGGTTACTGTACCATTCAAGTTTATTCTAGTTTAAATAAAATACAAAATTTACTAAACAATGATTATAATTTTTAACATGATCAATAATTTTTGCACAGTACACTTTAACACTTTTTGGACACAGTACTACTATGTACAAAAAGTAAGATCCATTTTCAATTTAAAATTCCCGGGACTAAGGGAATTTCAATTTTTTTTCTTCTTTAGGCTGTTCTTGACTTCTATGTGAAATTTGACATCAAAATATTCATGAGTGTTTGAGTTACGCTTGGCTTTGTGAGACGCTCAAACTGATTCCGGCGATTTTTGAAATGTCTGAATGAATTGAGCAAAGAACTGGCATTCAATTTTGTTTACGGAAACGTACAGAATGTTGCAGAAGGCATTCGGTGAGCATTCCTATATCGGAAAGAAATGTTTAGATAAATGTGGAATTGAAAGAAATGTGGTATAAACAGTTCAAAGAAGGCAGAGAACGCGTTGAAGACGAAGAGCCGTCTGGTCGACCATCCACCTCAACCGACGAAGCTATCGTCCAAAAAACTAAAGATTGGGTGCTTACAAACCATCGATTTACAATTAGAGACCATATAGCATGCATTGAGGATGCACCACCTTTTTAGCATGCATTGAGGATTGGGAAAAAATTGGCATAAGTGCATTGTGTCCTGAGGGATGACTTTGGAGGCGGTGAAATAAATTTGGAAGAATAAGTAAAGAGTTTTTGAAATAAAAAAATTGGTCTTAATTTTTGGGCACAGTAGTATAATAAAAAAATTATAAAGAAATTTTTAATTTTAAAATGGAATTTTCATATCTTGCAAAGATATTACAGATACAGTTAAAAGTGAAGAATTTTGTCTTCTATATAGAAAATGTGGGGGCTTGATGGCCGAATTGCTACCGCTCTGGCCCTCGGTACCACAGGTTTCGGATAGAATCCCGGAGGTGCTATGGATGTTTGTAGTGGTTCAGAATCCACTTTAAACCGTAGGTCCCAGTCTAACAGGATCGTAGAACGTTGCGGGGGTATTGTTACTCCGCATCCGTAGCTTACCTTCAAGCTATACGCCCCTCCTGGGTAGTTCTAAATGAGTAACGTCGGTGCAGCGCTTGCCTTAAGGCATTAAAGACAACCGTCTAAGAGTTTGCCAGCTGCATTAGAAAAAAAAATATAGAAAAAGTTGTTTATCATCCTGATATTCTATTGAATGGTTTTGTAAATCCATATTCTGGAAATGTTTTTAATAATTGATTGTAATATTAAAAAACTTAACTTAATATTAAAAAAATAAATAAATTTTTTTAGAGAATTATAAAGTAATTAAATTTGCTATCTTTATACTAATAAATAATACATTAATACACTAGTTTATAAAATATCTCTGAAAATGCTAGAATTTTTAGACAATTACTAATTTCTTAAGTATAGATTTTCAATCTCGCGGAAAAAAAATTTGACTTTCCAAAATTATTCTTTCATTCTTCATTTGATAAAGGATTAATTGGTCCAGTTTGTAATTTTCTCTTTGATGTAAAAAAATTCAACCAAGAAATTTTATTTATACACATTTATTCAATAATCTTATGTAATGAACATGAAATCCATAATTGACTTTCCAATGTATAAAATGAGCAAACGGAGCTAGGTAGCTTTAGGAAATTAAAAGAAAGATTCCATAATGATTTTTTGTTTGTCTCATGACCATTTCTCGAATTTTAATTGAAACAATACAGCAAAAATTCAAACACATATTATCACATAACACGCAACATACACCCGTGTCCAAACGTCTGAATATTTCAATACAGACAGTCTCTACGTTATGGAAACATTTTCAGTAACTGTTGTAAGAAGGTCTAGTCAAGGTCGTAAATGAATGACTACTTTTGAAGATCGATGTTTGGCAACAATCGCCCAATGTAACAGGAAGTCTGCTGCTGGCCAGTTAAGTTTAAAGCTTGTAGTAACCACTGGAACTACTGTATCACAACGGTATGCAAGTAAATATTTTAGTTTTACAGGTTTTTTATATACGCACTTACGTCTGGAGGGAGTTAGGAACACGAAATTATACATCGAACATTATGGAATGTGATCGTTTCAGTAGTGGAGGTATGATGGTAATAGAAGAAATAATGACCGATGGACGGATGTCTCTACACGTTTTCAACAACGGATCTGTGATCGCCCAGAGATATCGGAATGAGGTCTAATGATCAGATCTTAGAACCTTAGAGGTCTAAGATCTGATAGAGGTGGATAAAGGCAGATCCATAAGCAACTCTGAAAAGTTTTATATAAAGACTTTTCAGGGTTATTATGGATCTGACTTTTTATTTATGAACGATTATGCTTGTCCACATCAAACAATCCTCGTTGACGAATTCCTTGAATGTGAAAACATTCAGCAAATTCCTTCGCATGCAAAGTCTTCTGATCACAAACCAATAGAGAACTTATGGGACTACATTGGAAGAGAAATTGCACGTAGATATTGTCCTCTTAGAGATGTAAATGCTCTGAAGACGGAAGAGTGGAGCTTAATTCTTCAAACTGTGGCTAACATATTTATTGCCAACAAGAAAACACGTTGTGATACACGTGTACAAGTCAGGAGAGATCACATTCCATAAGAAATTCATAAAGTTTTATTTCTTCTGAGTTATTCCTTGGTTTCTGAACTATCTTTGTTCACATTTTATTACCATTTTTATTGTTTCATGCTACAATTATGTATCATATACAGTGTTCTTAAATTTTTTTCTTTTCATTTATGTGCCATAATGTTATGTATCTTTCCAAACAAATTCATAAAATTATAGATCACAGTTTCTAAGAAATCTGTGAATATATGCATGCAAAGATAAGTTTGGACATGAGTGTAATAATAAATTCGGTAATAGCTTATATTCTCAGAGAGTTAAAATATAATAAATATTCAAATTAAATACATTCGAACCTTATCTACAAAATTCATTAGTAAACAATCTTAAAATACAACTGCTTAAATATTGTTGTGATTTTTTTTGTTATATCTAGATCTAGAATTCTCCTTCTGTATACAATATACATAACACTAAAACATTTTTAAAAAGTACGATGAAAGGGAGACATTGCTTTCGGAAGGACATTTGAGAGTAATTGCATAGTATTTATGCGAGACAAACCAAAACAATTCTTACCAAGGATGCATGTTTGAACTGCAACCTTACATATGTTTTCATAACCTTCATAGAATCTCCTCGTTTCTGAAAGTAAGACACAAGCTAATTACACACGATACCATGGAGCCACGAGTAAGGCAATTGTTGTAAATGATATAACTATTTATTTATGCAGTTTTCTTTTAAAGTGACTGAAGCAAAGTAATAAAATAGTATAAAAACAGCTAAAATATAATTTCTGCAAAACAATTCCAGAAACACACAAACAAACAAAAAAAAAAAACTGTATTATTATTTATAAAATTTTAAAGTGAGGAAAATTAATTGCAAATTTTTAGCATTTGTGGATTGCTAATAATTGTATCTATAAACTATGCGAAAATGTTTTTAAAAAATGCTTATGATTCGATAGAAACATAAATAAATATATCTTCCTAATGCTAATTGCTTATCGTTATAAACAAAAATGTATTTCAGTCATTTAAATATATTATACTCTCATTGTTAATCAATATATTGTGAAAAGGAATCTGTTTAAATAGCATGTATAATTAAATACAGTATTTTTTACGACTTCTTAGTTAGTCCTGAAATAGCGTTGTTGTTGTTATTGTCATTGAAGAGTACAATATAATTCTGTAGAGTACAATGGAATCAAATATCGTGGTGCTCCCGAATAATATTGACTATGTTGACTGCAAGTTCGGAGTATAAATCCTAATAATAATATCTTCCTAAATAGAGATGGTCCAGACAATGCACGGCGGCTGCAACAGCTGGACGATCAAAGACATGATGATGAATAAGCTCATAGTTGGCATATATTTGGTATTTTTAACGCCATCAACAGAAATTTTCATAATTTTATGGTGCTTCATCCTTAATCTTGTGAGAATGGTAGCTGTTTTTCTGTCGACATTTAGTTCTGTAATTTGATATTTAGATTTGATCTTAGAAGGATTGATAAGTATAGAATTTGTCAAGGCATTTGCATCTGCAAAGGGAAGTAGGAATGGAGTCTGACCCAGACTTCTGGCATTCTTCGCCAAAGAATTTGCAATTTCATTAAATTCCAAATTCACATGATTAAGGATCCATACTAGGATAAAAATTCTGTGTAAGCAGTGTATTTGTTCTAAAAGAGATGTAATATTCAAAATCATAATTGGGAAACCTTTATTAAGAGCCTGTAAGGCAACTCTTAAGTCAATGAGGTTAGTAATTCCGTTTATTTGTTGTGATGGAGGTAGACTCAGATAAGCCTCAAGTGCCTTTTGAATGGCCAGCAGTGCCTTTTGAATATTCAAATAAAAGGCATCAATCTATAAAGCATAAATTGATTTGAACTAAACTATTTCTAAAGGCAACAATTTCAGAAACTGTTTTGAAAATGAGTAAATATTATGACATTCTATCTCTGTATGATGGAATCATATTTATTTTTTTTACCTCTTTCCCTGAAGTGTTTGGTATGAAAGGGCTATATTTCGTCAGGACTACAACAAGGTGAATTGCCCACTATCAGGTGGTGAAGATAATAATATCACAAAAAAATCTCTACTTCTGTAAGTCGCTTTTAAATACTTATGGAGCCAATATGATACAAATAAGCAGACTGGACAACCACACCATGTATATAAATGATCTTAGCCGGAATAATTAAAATAATGTATTCCTTTATAGTTTCCAAAAAGCTGTATTATATTTTGAATGAAAACATCGAAACAGTTTCTGAACATCACCACAGCCCCTCATATTTAGAAAACTCTTAAATGCCTAAGTGTATTAGATTATATCTCTATAAGTAAACATTGAGACTGAAGATGGAAAAACAATGAATGGAGGAATTTATTGAATTTTAGATAAGTGTGTTTTGAAATTTAATTAATAAACCGGAAGTCCATTATGAGCATACACAGACCTCGATTCTCCGATGGATTTTCTCATATATATGAAACATATATTTCAGATTTCATACATATATTTTTATGCCTTTCCCATCTCATCCTATGTCTATTTTATTATTTTTTTTAATTTTATTTATTTATTATTATTATTTTGAAAAATTTCAGATTTTGTTGAAAGATTAAATTATTGACCGCTATTCATCTTTATATTAATAAAAGAATAAAAATTTAAATATTATGACATTTTCGGTTTTATTGCATCATATAAATCTTTTGGTAATAAATTGCAATCCTTGATGCAAGATCACTATCATGTATTTTTTTTTTATGTCTGCGTTATTTTTTGCCAAAAACATGCTACATTCTAAAATTGACCTAAAAAAAGTAGATGTGATTTGTTGCTAGATAACACATAGCAATTCTTTATGCAAAACTCAAATCACAAGGCAATACAAATGGAAATTATCAAAATCTGATCATCACAATCTGAGCATCCTCAATATTACCGAATATTTTCAAGACAAGATTAAACTTTTATACTTGAACTCAACATCCTCTGATAAAGAGATATATTTGTCTTAAATTACACAATGCAAAAGATTAACTCAATAAGTAGATAACCTATTTTAAATTTTGACAAAATAACGAAGGCATCATATTTAAAAATTAAATTTAAAAAAGAAAAACACACATAAAATAATTTAAATTAAGCTAATATGTAGCATAAAATAACCTAATCTAGTTATTATATGCTACATAAATAAATATTTTTCATTAATTAAAGAGTCATTGAATCGGTAATAAATACGCCTACTTAATTCTTGTTCAATTAGATTACAATGATAAATATCGCTCGTGGCCAAAGTGTCATGCGATAAGCGAACCTTGACTTCAGTGATTTGCTCCTCACTTCGTTTATTACGAAAAGTACAGTTGCAGTTAAACTCCTCATTAACCTACTAATTTAAAAATAATGCTTTTACTGTGGTGTGATTGTTTTTCGTGATACCTAATATGATTTATTATGGATGATTGCCTGCATTGATTCGTTTCAATCGTTTTATATTTATTTTTTAATTATCACACAAAAAAGGCAATTTATTGCATTTAATAAGTTAATTGAATTTATCGAGTATGAATGGATTTTTTTAGTCATAATGGACTAATAAGTAGACTTTTAGTTTTTTTCTTATTATTCATAACATGTTATTAAATAATTCCTATATAGAATGCTTGCATTTCAAATATATTTCCTTATAAAAATATTATCAAATTTTACAGTATGTAACTAAAAAAAAACCTTATTTATCATCTGCTGAGAAAGTCGAAAAAAATTTAGAAATAAAAAAGAATGGAATGAATAAATTTATATGAATTTCTTTTTAAATACAGCACTGTCATCTATTTTGTCATCTTCTTAAATAGATTTTAAGTTTTTTTTCTTTCCTACTGCTTTTATCATTTATATTAAATTAAATTCAACATTCTTTATATCAAAAACTAATGCAAATTTCATAATAGTTTCATTGTTTTTTAATTTTTTTTCATAAATTTTCAAGCATGTTGTTTGTTATATATATATAACTATTAATAAAAACTATATCAATAATCAAAAACTAATCAATCTAAAACTATATTATATTAAAAAGTAATATAAACGTAAATATATAAATAATCCAAAGCTACATTATATAAAAACTAATATAAAGATAAATATATAAATAATCAAAAACTATATTATATCAAAAACTAATATAAATATAAATATATAAATAATCAAGAACTATATTTTATCAAAAACTGATATAAATATCATAACAATTTTTAAAAGTGTTTTTTATAAATTTCCAAACATGTTGTTTGTTTAAACAAGATTTACAATTATTTAAGAAAATAAATGTTCTAATCAAAAATGTGTTTAGACAAAATGAATTCAGACAGAAAATGAGTTTGTATCTAAGAATGACTCTAGGTGAGAGAAGGTTCTCAAGACTTTCCAATTTAAGTATGCTTTCTGTAGATAATTTCTTATTAATGAGATGGATGCAGTTTTTCCTTGAAACCAAAACCACGACATAGAGCTAGATGTTGGAAAGTTTTATTCTGAGCTCAGCTTCTACATAAATTTAATTTCTGCACTTTGTTTTCATATATATTAATTCCGATAAAGCCTGTTGGCATGTTGAATGGATCAATAATAAATCCATACAATACAAATTATTCCTCATGGTAACATTTCATAATTTTTGTCTAGATTTTTTACAACTCAATATTGTTGAGGACTTAATTTTAATTAAATATTGTAAATTTTTTGCTTGAGTATTGTTACCAGCAATATTCAATTGTTACCAGAATCTGTACAGAGAAAATTACTGCTAAAGATACTTTTTAGAATCATTAAATATACAATAAAATATTCCGTTATATGTTTCATTAGGAAGATCTTTATTAGAAGTTTCTAGAAAATATGTAAGTGCTGGAAAAGATTCATAAAAATAGTTGTTAATGCATTTTGATTTTTTTTATAATCACTTATTTTATCTTCTACTTTTAATACACTCATGTCCATAAATTAAGGATAATGAAGTTCAGGCAAAGAAAGAGACAGAAGCAAAACAAATTTGACTTATTTGTAAAGTCTATTTATTAAACAAAAGGTAAAGAGCAAAAAAGATGCTATATGTTTGACATAATTAATAAAAATTGCGATCTTTACTCCCTGGAGCAAATTTAAAAAAAGAACCTATTTACAAAAAACAGTATAACGCGGATAGTATGATGGTTAATATGGAGTATGTCTCCCGGACGATGCAATACAGGCTTTACAACGCCTAGGCATGCTGAGTATCAAATTATCAATCTGATCTTGAACGCCGCAGGAGTGCCACTGGCCTTCCCGAATTAACGGGATTTCAGTGTTGGTTGCACAACTACGGGAATATTACACCACTCATCAAGCAATGCCCTCCGAAGTTCCGGTTGACCCGTGGGAGGGGGTTGACGGCATGCAATTCGTCGGCCAAGCATATCCCACACACGCTCTATTGGATTCAAGTCCGGTGAGTATGCTGGCCAATCCATACGGGTGATATCCTCCAATTAAAGGCATTCGTCTACAATGTTTGCACGCTGACGACGGGGGTTGTCATCTATAAACAGAAATTCAACACCCATGGCGCCCCGAAACAAACGTACATGTTGTTCCAGAATGACATCCCGATAGATGTGGCCTGTCATCGTTACACTCTGAACATGCAGGTCAGTTCTGGAATAATAATTCCTGCCCAAACGAGCCATCCTGCACCACCGTAACGGTGTCGTTCAATGGTGTTCTCTTGGTGGTAACGGGTACCTGGCGCTCTCCGTATGAAAGTCCGGCGAGAATCAGACTGCAAACTAAACCTGGACTCGTCGGAAAACATCACACAAGACCACTGTTGCGGTGTCCACAATGCATGCTCTCTACTCCAGGTTAATCGCAGGCGACAGTGAGTTGCGGTAAGTGGAACACATCTGATAGGCCTACGAGCATATAGGCCAATGTGCCCTAAGCGTCTGTACACAGTCTGCCTTGAAACTGTCGTACCGGTAGCGGAAGAGAGCTGACGAGACAGGTCTGATGCTGTGCTCCGTCTGTTTCTTTTGGCAGTAACTGCTAAATACCGGCCCTCATTCGGCGTAGTAACTCGGGGGCGACCTGTGCTGTAACATCTACTCACATTACCATCATCTTGGAATCCTTGCCAAAGTCTGGAGATGACACTCTGGGCGATTCCAAGTTCCTCGGATACTTCCAGCTGGGTACGTCCACATTCCAGTCGTCCGATAATTCTATCACGTTAAAAATCATCCAAATGCTTCCTTTGTGCCATAACTATGCGGTTATTGCACTGAAAGGCTTTTAAAGCGCTTGTGAACAATTGTACTTCTTTGCCACCATTCCTTATATACCCCTCTCTTACACTCTCGTCATTGTGACGTACTATCCGCGCCATCTGGTGGTTTCCTGTAATTTGCATATTCTTCTTCAAGATGTGTGTGATAATTCTACAGGTGAAATTTTTATTTTAGAGTTCAATTTCTGTGTGATTCTTAATTATCCTTAATTTATGGACATGAGTGTATATCTGCAGCTGTACTTTGAAGGCACAAATTCATTTCATTCAAATAATTAAAAATGTCAGCCAATTAAGCAATCGTAGTTAACGTTATAAAATCCCCTCTGTTCAAATTGGATAGCTATTAAAAATAATCTTATTTCTGCATGAAACTCAAACAGGTCATTGAGTACTTTTGCACTTGATAATCAACTTATTTTTCTGTGTAAGTGAGTGTAAAATTGCATGTTGACTTCGCATCTCTCCGTAGAATACTTTGAAAACTCAGGAATTAAGTGGACAATGAATGACAACTAATGAATGAATGAATTGGCAACTTTTAACAACTTTGTAAATTTGTTTTTCAACACTAATGAAACAAACACTAATGAATATTTTGCATTCAAACACTAATGAATATTTTGAACTCAAACACTAATGAATATTTTGACGTCTAATTTCACACAGATGTGAAGGACAGTGCCAACAACCTTGAAAAGAAAAAAAAATTGAAATACCATATGCCCGGAAAATTTAAATTGAAAACTGGTCTTACTTTTTGGACACAGTAGTATAATAGGTGTTCAATTCTATTTTTGATGAAATCGTATGGCAAAGAGATGCTTTTGCCCTATCATTTGCAGGAGAAAGATTCAATTTCTTTGCTATATTACGAAAGTTTCTAGCCTTTGTTATTAGCAGGGATACTTCATATGATGCCATTTTCATTGATGCAACCATTTGTGAAATATTGCATCAGATTTTGACTTGATGCAATTTTTCGGTTTTTTTTTATTTAGTTAAAAAAGTACGGTTTATTGTATTGTAAGTTTATTTCAAAAAAGGACTTACTATTCTTTCACTGTGTTTATTCCAAAATTCTGCTGTTACCAATTTAAGAACGATCGATACAGAGCTATTCTATGAATATTTTTCAATTTTTATGTATGCTTTGATTATTTATTAAATACGAAATTTCCTAATTATATCTCAAAAACTCATAAATTAATAATTCAATAAGCTATCTCAAAAGCTTTGCTTAAAATAAATTTCGTTGCAAATTTAAACCAAATAATTAAAAAAATAGCATAGTTGACATAATTTTAAAATTAAAAAAATGTATCCCTTATTATTAATCAAACACTTGTCATAAATTATCGCTATCCCTTATTATAAATATATCTCTAATCATAAATTACCCCTATCCCTTATTATAATTCTAACCCTTATCATAAATTATCCCTATCCCTTATTACAAATCTACCTTTATCATAAATTATCCTTATCCCTTATTATAAATCTATCCCTTATTATTAATCGTAATATTTTACCTCTTTAAGATCCATGAAATTGTCCGATGCATACATAAGTTTCCAGATGTTTTTCTTTATCATTTGCATTACATTAACTTTATAATTTGAAACGAATTTTTTTGTAAAGTTTTTTTTTTTAATTTTACAACATTATCATTTATCATTTTCTAAAAAAAATTGTCATCTTCTAAAAAATCTTATTATCACACCATTAACATTTTCTTGCTTATCAATTTCTAAAACAAAATCATCATTTTCATTAAAATCCTATGAAAACATTTTATTATTTTCTTAAAATCATATCATTTGCTTATAACATCTTATCCTTTTCTGAATATTTTATCAATTTATCGTTCTCATTATCATCATCATCATATATCATTATAAATATTATTATCATTTTTATTAATTATTTGATCATCTTATCATTTTGTAAAAAAATTTAAAATATTATATCATTTTCTAAAAAAAATTTTAAATATTATGTTATTTTTATCTTATCATTTTCTAAATAATTTTTTAAAAAACTATTGATAAATAAACTTGGATTGAAAGAACTCTTTCTTTTACCCACAATACTTTCACCCCAATATCACGCGATTTCCATCTTATCATCATATCATTTTCTAAAAAAATTTAAAACATTATATTACTTTATCATCTTATCATTTATCTAAAAAAATGTAACAAAAAAACTATTGATAAATAAATTGTAGAAAGAACCCTCTTTCTTTCATCCACAATGCTTTCCATGTTATCATTTTCTTATTTTATTCTTATAAAATATTTATATTATCATTTTCTAAAAAAAATTTAAATATTATATCTTTTTAGATCGTTTTCACCTTATAATTTACTAAAAAAATTTAAAAAGAAAACTATTGATAAATATACTTGGTTTGAAAAAACTCTTTTTCTTTTACTCACAATACTTTCACGTCTTCAAGCAATTTCCATAAAATTGCTCATCAAGAGAGTATTTTTTAACTTTCCTGATCGTTCAATCTTACCAATAGCTTCTGAATATCATTAAGATTCAAATCAGGTAGACGACTTCTTGGTTAAATGATATTTATAAACACTACGTTTCCATTTAGTTTTGTTTCAGAGTAAGATTATGCAAATATCAATGAAATCAGGAAGAATCATCTCTTGATCTAATTGGACATCTTCTTACTGAATCTTTTTATTGCCTAGTTTTAGTATCGCCAAGATCTAAGAGCCGTTTAGTTTCTTGCTGTTTTTTTATAGCTGAGACTTCAATTTATTTTCTGGTAGTTGTAAACATTTGAATTGGTTGTAATTTATTTTAAGAAATATAATTTATAAAATTGATTGTGTGTTTAACCTCATTACATTAACACAAAAACGAAGAGCCCGGAGTCTTGCATGGAAATGCAGTTTGTCAGCTTAGAATGTGAATTTTTATTACTCTAATGCATTTTTAAAGTAGTAATTACAAACATGTTTAATTAATCATGATTTTTAAATAATTAGATTCAAAGTATCTTAAATGTTTGAAATGCTTCCAAAAAAATATATTATTTAAATTTCCAAATACTTGTCCATATAATTCACAGTTAACATGGATTAGTTTGATATAAATAAAAGGCTTAATTATACATTATGTTAAAGAAAAATTAATAATTAGTCAATGAGATTTTTTTTAAAGCATCATTTAAAGGAATTCGTAACTATTGAAATACTGAATCATGGTTGGTCAACCCAAATGATCTTGTGGGTCACTTTGGAAATGCATCCTAACTCCGGAAGGCCGTAAATAAAATTATATATCCCCCTATTAGTTTGAGACCCACTATAGACATTTTTTGGAGTGAAAAATTAAAACTTAATGAGTTATTATATGAAAAGTTTAAAATTTGAAACATTTTTTTTTCCAATGCAGCTGGCAAACAGACATGGACGTCTTGGATGCCTTAAAGCAAGCGTTGCACAGACGTTACTCCCGTTGCATTACCCAGGGGGCGCGTGTAACTTGAAGATAAGCCACGGACGCGGAGTAACAATGCCCCGCAACGCTCTACGATCCTATTAGGACCGGGACCTACGGTTTAAAGTGGATTCCGAACCACTACAAACATCCATGGCACCGCCGGGACTCGAACCCGAAACCTATGGTACCGCGCGCCAGAGCGCTAGCCACTCAGCCATTCAGACCCAAATTTGAAACATAATCTTAAATTTTTCTACTTATTTAGTTATAATTCACAATTATGTCATTTATTTATTATCATGTGGGAACATGATGTTTTTCTGGTTAGGGGTTCGCAATCCAAAGAGTGCAACAAGCAAATAAAACTCCATTCTAAATTTGCAAATTTTTAATTTTATTAAAAACCTTAGTAGTGTTGGGATAATTTTGAACATATTTTAAAAACCAGCAGTTAAATTATTAAAAAAGTATTAAATATATATATATTATCAAAATATTAAAAAAATCTATTTAGTAATATATTATTATATATTATTAAAATATTAAAATATATTTTATATCAATTCGATTTCATTAAGGCTCTAAGCAAAATAAAAAATGTTATAAGTTTATCAACAGAGAAATTCAATATGTACAATACATTTTATATTTGTAACAATTTATCGGTCATCGCAAGAAATTAGACACACATATTATCAGTAGAAAGGCAATGAACAGAGGAAACAATTGATAATAACACTCAGAGCTCTCGTAACAAACAACAACAATCAATATAAATGAGAACACTGAAACTATTTATAAAGAACTGGAAATAAAATACCCAAAAAGCAACTCAATCTAATTTTATTGCTATTTTCGATTTGGGAATCCTTAAGCGGTTTTCAGCAAAATTCATCTACCCACCTTCAGTATGGTGGATTAAATTCGGCAAGGAAGAAGAAAATAAATGGAAGAATATTTTCGAGCAAGCACTCTTGAATTTCACGAAATGTGGGCCAACTGATGCCAGAGGTAGTGTGAACGAAATACTAGCTAAAGAGATACTTATGTACGAACACTAACGGGTTCAAGCCAGGTGCTTGATTTCATACCATGTATACATAGGGCGGTAGAAAGTGGGTGATATGTTACAGTAACCTTTTTTCCTGGGTTAAGACGTCAAATCATTCGATCGAAATTAAAGAATGGAATTAAAATGAAATCAGTATTTTTTTAATAGAAAAAAGATAGCTTCTAAATATTTTCTGTTAAACTGTGATTTTTAAATAAAAATAAGTAATATATAAAAATAATTTAAGTCAATTCCTACTTAGGTCAACAAAGAAAAATTTTATTTTAGTTACTTTTTATTAAATAATTGCAATTTATATAAATATGTATATATATATATATATGATAGAATCACAATGTTAAGTGGCAAAATAGAAAGCGAATTCCCTTGCAATTTTCCTTGTTGGAATTAAATTTAATTAATAAATTAATATTTGAAAAAACTGTATTAACATCGAGTGTCATCCACTACAAGTTTAATGAAAAATATGTATTTGAACTCGAGTCTATGAATAAAAAGTATTTTATTAAAGATTGAAAATTCGAACAAGATATATATAGGGAGAGTGTGAACTAATAGTAGGAATTGAAAAAAATGGTTATGGATTTTAAGAGAAATAATGATGCTGACGGCAGAGAATCATTTTAAAAATAATGTCAATGGTTAATGTTTTGAACATTTCATGAACAGGAATTATTTTCCTTCATAATATTAATGATTTTTTTTTCTGATTGTTGGCATATAAGAAAGAAAATTTAATTATGTAATTGGATAAAATTAAAGAAATTAACATGTACATGCTGTTTTCTAAAAATTTTAAATATACAGGGTGATTATAATCAAAGTCCACATTCAAAATGCTGTAAAACAAGTAATAAAAAAAAATTTAAAGTCAATTCCTACATTTTTTTCACTCTATTGCAGAAAGTCCTTTAAAAATAATTTTCATTCATTTTTTTAAGTTAGAAAAAATTCTCTCTCTCTGACACACTTTCCACCTCTCTCATTAATTTATTCACATGTTTCATTTTCCATTTTGTTCCCTCCTCGACTCAGACTACAACCCACAATGAAAAAAGAATCTGAAAAAGAAATTTTTTCTGCAGGCTTCGCCACTGACGGTATACATCCCTATATTTATATCCTGCTAATGCTAAATATCTTATATAAGAGAGATTTTTTTTCTCCCCTATAAGACTAAAATTAATTAATTAAATTTAATGAATGAATTAATATGTGAAAAAACTGTATTCACATCCAGTGTCATCCACTACAAGTTCAAAAAAATGTATTTGAACTTGAGTGGAGGAATAAAAAGTATTTTAGGAACGATTGAAAATTTGAACAAGATGTATAAATAGATATAGGGAGAGTGTGAACTGACAGTAGGAATTGAAAAAAGTTTGCTTCTAAATAATATCAGTTTAACTGTGATTTTAAATTTAAAAAAATGACTATTCAATATATATATATTGGAAAAATGAAAGATTTCAAGAGAAATAATGATGGTGGTGACAGGGAATCTTTTTCAAAGTAATGCCAATTAAATGGTTAATGCTTTAAAAATTTCTTGTACGGTAATTATTTTCCTCGTTAATATTAAGCGTTTTTTCCTTTGATAGTTGGTATATAAACAAAAAAAATTAATTATAATTCGTTAAAGTTAAAGAAATCAACATGCACATGTTGTTTTCAAAAAATTTTAAAAATGCAGGGTGATTATAATTAAAGTACCAATTTAAAAATGCTGTAAAAAAATTTACACCCTTCACAATGAGTTCAAATTTGAACTGAAGATACTTGAAGAAAGGCGGAAAAGGTACGGCATCAAAAAAAAAAAATTCCAAAGTGTATTAATAGATGGTGCTGTAAGCGGCATAAGGAAAGTGAATTCGTCTGCCAGTGATATTTTGAATCGAAATGACAACGTATTTGGCATGAGTTGCACAGTAAAGCAACTTTAGTATTCAATGTGCTGGATTGTTTGGTTTTTTTGACGGAAAAAATGACTTTCAAGTCATACAACAGTTGTGACACTGCTAGTAGAAAGCCCATCCTCCACAGCATGGTTATACTAAATTGGATGGAAAAAATCGGCAGAACATTTTTTTTTATGTGTTACCGTTTCCCCTTCTTCAAGAATCTTCTGTTCAATTTGAACTCATTGTGACCAGTAGTTCTTTTTTTTTTACAGTATTTTAATTAATTATAATCACCCTGTATATAATTATATTTGTGTTATTGTAAAAATTAGTTTTATGGCTGTGTTGTTGTGAAAATTAGTTTTATGGCTCTAAAAAAAAAAGATATTTCAATATTAATAATAATAATGAAATATTACAGAAGTATTCGTTGAAATAATAGTTGTAGAAATGTCCAAGAAAATATATATTTTTTTCAATTCCTTCTATTAGCTCACACTCTCCCTATATATATATTTATATATCTTGTTCAAATTTTCAGTCGTTCATAAAATAATTTTTAATCATCCACTCAAGTTCAAATACTTTTTTTTAACTTGCAGTGGATGACACTGGATGTTAATACAGCATTTTCAAATATTAATTCATTAATTAAATTTAATTAATTAATTTTAGTTTTTTTTAGATTTAAATTGCATATATCTACCAATAGATGGCGCCAGATAATCTTAAAAAAATGAATGGAAATTATTTATTACGGACTTTCTGCAGTATAGTGAAAAAAAAGTAGTAATTGACTTAATTTTTTTTATATTACTTGTTTTAAGTGATATGAATTTACAAATTTACTAGATGTTATGTGAAATGCAAGTAAGTTAGCTAATGCTCAAATGCAGTTAAAGAGATTTACAGTAGGATTAACTTAGATTCAACATCTTGTAAAAAAGTGAAATTATGGTATGTTTAGATGTAGTAGTAGTTCATAAAAAAGCAATTATTTTTAGAATTTAAAATATTTTAACAAGCAAACTGGTGTGAATGTCAATAGCACTTTCGTCACAATTGTTGCATTGTGTGATTTCTTGATTTCTTCATTTGAGATATAATTGCATGCCTTTTAAAAATTCTTCTAAGAAAGTTTTTTTTCTTTTTTTTTCTTTCTTTTAATTTTCTTTATCTCTGAAAAGCTTCTTCCTTTTAATTTTCTTTTTTTCCAAATGGCTTGTTTCTTTTAATTTTCTTTATTTCTAAAATACTTCTTTTTTTTATTTTCTTTGTTTCCAAAAATTTTCTTTTTGTTTAAAATACCACATAATTGAAATGTTAAAATTATTGTTATTTCTATCTCTAGCATTTTTTTGTGATTTGCTCTTTGCCTCTTGCAATTTTTTTTCCTGACATTATTACGAAAAATATTTAGTTGAAACTCAACTAATAATAAATGGACAATTAATCTCTTCTTTTTTTCCCAATAGCAAATTATTTGCTCTTCTGTCGGTTGCCAACAATTTACAGCAACAAAACTCATCACCATGATCACTTGCGATGCCTTACTCGTGAATCAGTGGCAAGTACTTCTCTGGTAAGCATTAGGGCTAAGGTTATATCATGGCCGGCTTTATTGTAGGCACTGTTTGAAGAAACGAGCAGACTCGATGGCTTTGGTGATGTTCAGCCTCTTGCCCCGTGAGTCAGACTACCTGGTGGACGTTTTTCGTGTTTTCTCCCACATAATACCAAATGCAGGGTAGTTCTCAAGAGTCCTTCCTTCTTCTTCAGCGATGCGGAGCTCAGTCTTCTAACTATTGGTGCTCCATCAAAACAGAAGCTGCCCCTTTCCCTTCATCCATGCTTTGATTGTTCGTTGGATGTCCGTCCCGTACTGATGACACTGAGGATTAGACACAACAGCATCACTTATGGAAATTAAAAGTTATTAAAAATTCTTTATATTTCTGTTACAATAAAAAGGTGAAAAACAAGTTAAAAAAATTAAAAATTCCATTCAATCTAGAAATCAGTTTTATTGATAAAGAAGAATTAAATAAATCAGTTGAATGGTCAATAGAATCATGAAGATGCAGAAACGAGTGATAAAAATTTAATTTATATCCAAAATTTGTAGAAGAAGACATCAGATAGATTTGTAGAAAAATTAGAAAAAATAAGTGATTAAAACAATTGCTAGGTAAGATTGCTTGTTGTGTTATCTAAATTAGGGGTGGCGAACCCGGAGCCCCACCTTGAATATTTTTCCGACCCGTGAGATTTATCCTACTTTTACAAAATATATTTATTTTATGTTGGCCAAAGTAGTGAAAACTAATGTATTAAAAAATGCATTAGTTTCATACTATGTTTCACTTAAGTGACCTCAGTGACCATCCCCAAATACGCACAATTGATTGTTGATAGCAGAGCAAACCAGACTCTTAGTTCCAGTTGTCAGCGCTTTTGGTTTAACTTACACCTGCTAATTATTATTAATATTTTTTTTTTGAAAATGAAATTGACCAAACACAAAATATGTGCACACGTAACGGAAACTAACCTGCAACACCAATTACGATGTGCAAATACCCAAATGGAGATCGATTTGAAAAAGCTAAGTGAAAGCGTGGAGAAACAAATATATCGCACTAGTCAAATAAATATTTTTTAATTATTTCATTTTTTTATTTCGTTTGTATTTATATATTTTTATATTTCATTTTTAGTGTTATATAATTCTCTGCAATGTGCGTTTAGTATCATTATTATTATATTATCTACTTTTACATGCAAGAAAAATAGTAAACACAATAATAACAACTCATTATGTTTCAAGTTTTCATACCAAAAAAATGTCTGTAGTGGGTCTAAATCTGATATGGGGATACATGATTTTACATGCGGCCCGCGGAGTGAGGATGCATTTCAAAAGTGGCCCGCAAGATCATTTGGGTTGGCCACCCCTAAATGTTATCATGAAATCCTTTTTTATTTTGTATCTATATATTTAATTGCATAAGTTACAAAAAATAATTCATAGCTTTTCCTATCATTTTCCATACTGTTATTTGCTAAACAATTGAATTTTCGTAATTTTTATTAGCTATTGGAATAGAAATCAAACACAAATAAATTTTATAATGAAATTTGTTCCAATATATCACGAGTCTTCTACTTATATGTGGTGTATTTGTATAAATTTCTTAACCAGAAATTACCAGAATATCCAAAAGAATTTTTTTTTTGTCATCTGGCAAACACTTAGACAGTTGTCATTGATGCCTTAAGGCAAGCGCTGCACCAACATTATTCACTTGGCACTACCCAGGAAGTGCGTGTAAGGTGAAGATAAGCTACGGACGCAGAGTAACAACAGCCCCGCAACGCTCTAGGATCCTGTTAGACCGGGACTTACTGTTTAAAGTGGATTCCGAACCAATACAAACATCCATGGCACAGCCGGGACTCGAATCCGAAACCTGTGATACCGATTGCCAGAACGCTAAACAATTGGCCATTCAGGACCTGTATATTTGTACCTAACTTGTAAAGACCAGAAAATAAATTTAAACCTCCAGAGACAGTGATTGGTTTGGTTTGCCGCTCTACGGTCATTTTGTGCACACTTTAGGCTAATTAGACAAGGATCCTGCAGTTTAACGTAACATCCCCGCCACCGTCACGAACATGAAGCACCAACAGCCAGAGCAGCTAGCCAATTTGCCATGAGGTCGTCTAGAGACAGTGAATGAATGATATTTCATACAGTTGCTGCTACAACAAAGTGCGAATATGTGTAAGCATTGTTTTAGAAAAATCATGAAGAATTTAAATGAGTGGGATGTCATCATTCATGGCAAACGTTTGAATGAGAACAACAAATGAAAATAAAATTATATTTAAGTATAATGTAATATTTTATGATTGTGACTTGATAAAGAGAACAATGCATCAAAATATTCTAATTTGATAAAAATGAAAACTGAATTTTTTTGTACAGTTGTAAATAGAACGTTTTTTCATTCTTCATACATTTATGAAATCTTTTATTTTTTTTTTTATAAGTGAAACATCGAACTTAAATTGCCAAATATTTTTCTCGTATTTTAAAAGCTTTAATTGAATCTAGTGTGATTATAATTAAGACCCCCTTTCAAAATGCTGTAAAAAAAGAACCACTCGTCAAAAGGAGTTCAAATTTGAACTGAAGATACTTGAAGAAGGAGGACACGGTACGGTATCAAAAACAGTTTCAAAGTGTATTAATAGATGGCGCTGTAAGCGGTATAAAGAAAGTGAATTCGGCTGCCAGTGATTACAACGTATTTGGCATGAATTGCACGTTAAATCAACTGTAGACGTTTTCCGTTTTTGACGGAAAAAATTACTTCCAAGTCCTTCAACAGTTGTGACACTGTTAGTGGAAAGCCCATCCACCACGGCAAGGTCATACCAAATTGGATGGGAAAAATCGGTGGAACTCTTTTGGAAATTTCTTTAATGCCATACCGTTTACTCCTTCTTGAAGTATCTTCATTTCAAATTTGAACTCATTGCGACGGGCGGTTCTTTTTTAACAGCATTTTTAAAGTGGAACTAATTATAATCACCCTGTATATTGAATAAAATAAATAGTTATAAAAAAAAATCTCAAACGAATTTTAAAATTAAGCTTAAATATTTTCAAATATTTATTAATAAATTTAATAATAATCATTGCAGAATTTAATAATTTCTCTGTCTTTTTTAATTAATTTTTTTATACTTATTTGCAGATTGGTTTGTCGTTCTACGGTCATTTCTTGCACACTTTGGGCTAATTAGACCGGGACCTACAGTTTAAACTGGATTCGGAATCACTAACAAACATCCATGCCACTGCCAGGATTTATAGCTGAAGCCTGTGGTACCAACGGCCCAAGTGCTATCCAATTGGCTATCAGACAGCCTACTTACGTCATTTTCGGAAACAACGTACAGCATTAGTTATTAATTCATGACTTCTCAAATGTTTGCAGATATGAGTATATGGTAAAAAATTGTGCATTTCTTGGACGTATAATCTAAACCAATAGATTTCTAATTTTTTTTAAAGATAATTTTGTAGTTAATCCGATAATTGTTCGCATCTCTATAAAATTTTATACGAATAATATACAAGTATTTATTTGTTATCATGGGTGAATATGACGTTACCCTGGTTAGGGGTCCGTGACGTTATCCGAAAATGAGGGCAAAGCAAATAAAACTCCATTGCAAATTTAGGCCGAAAAGGGTACTTTGGTCCCCTTAACTCTTGAAATGCTTCATCAATAACTTTTGTCTTGAGGAATTTTCTGGAGAATTCGGCTTCTGTTTGAAGTGTTTTGTAGTATGGTTTTGAAGTACTTTTCACGTCTTGGCTTGGAATTTTAAACATTTGTATATACAATAGTTATAAGTACTCGTAGTGCGTTGATCAATTCTTAAAATTTCCCATTTATCACTTTTGGCATCATTTTCCCGTGCTTATGAAGCTGTATAGTGCTCCTTATTGAATTTGGAATACTTCATTCTTCATTTATGCCTAGAATTTTCAAACTTTGAGATATAACTTGGCTATTGAATGTGATATCGTTTCTTGTAGAATTGGGAATACTTCATTCTTCAATTATACCTAGAATTTTCAAACTTTGATACATTCTTTTGACTATTGAATGTTATAGTGTTTTTTGAGAATTGGGAATACTTCCTTCTTCATTTATTTTTTTTAGAAATTCCTGAACAATTCATTTTTTATGAAGTTCTTGATCTATTCAACATTGCTATATTCATATGTGGCTATTGAATTTGGCCATTCTTGTAGTATTCCAATCAATTGCTTCATATATCTCGTGCAATATTAAACACTGGCATATTCTTGAGTTTATTCATCCGTTCACGAATTTTCACACATGATAAGTTGAAATTTGCCGAGCAGATTTCTGTTTCTTAATTTTTAATTCGTGATATTAATCGAAACAACGTTAATTGAGCTACAAAATCTAATTAAAAAAAGATTAAAATCAATGCATTCATATTGTGATAAATTTATGAAGTCGTTAAAAACGATTTTTATAGCTCCAAATGCAATTATGCCACATTTAAAGAATTAAAAAACGGAAATAATCACCTGTAATTTGAAAAACAAGGTTAAACAGACCAGAAAAATGAGCGTCCTCTAATTTTTTAAAACTGAAAATACCATTTAAAAAGTACAGAAAGTCAGTTTGTGAAATAATCTCTTCTCACAAAGAGCAGTAAATTAGTAGAGTCTTAATAAAAAAAAATCTTTTTATTTCATATTTTGTGGTTAGCGAATGTGGAGAAATTAAAAATAAATTTCTTTCATTAGTCTTTTAGAGTAGTCTTAAATTGTTTCCGAAAATAAAAATTAAAAGAAAAAAAAATATTCTGAAGAGAAAACTAAATTAAATTAATTTGAAATAGAATTAACTTGGAATTTTTGTTCTATACAAGTATAAAATAAAATAAATAATTATGAAATACTAAAAAAAAAACATAAACTACTCATTGTTACCTATAAGAGTAAATTTTAGAATTAAATGAAAAACAATAAACATAACAAAAATATTAAACAAACAAAATAAAAAGTATCAATAAATCAATACTGTATTTAAGCAATAAATTTTGTTCATCAGTTGCGGTTAAAAACTGAAAAAGGAAAACAGATTAAATGAAAAATAAAATTATAGAATTCCAAACGATTTAAAAAAAACTCATGAAAGAGAGTTAAATAAACCAATAAGAATAGCTTGAGAAATAAATTTTTAAAAAATAAACCAATAAGAAACATTGAACATGGTCGAAGATATCGACAAACGAGACTCATATATTTTTATGAGTAATAATAATAATAAATGGGAATTTACGATTTTAAATTTTAAATATGATCTAATATACTTCTAAATAAAATCTAATATGATATTCGAAACTATATTAATAATAGAAAACATAAATGTTTATTTAAACATTTTAATTTAATTAACATTTTTTAAATTTTTTTTTTAAACATTTTTTACAATTTTCTTTATTTTAATGAAAATGATTTTTTTCAATCAATATCTTTTACGATAAAATTTTAGAAGATTTTAATTTTTATTTCATTTAGCGTTCTTTACAATAAAAAGAAAACAGATTAAATAAAAAATAAAAAAACTACAGAATTTTAAATGAATTAAAAAAAAAACCATATGAAACTGGTTTAAATAAAACAATAAAAATAGTTTGCGAAAGAAAATTAAAGAAAAGAAATAAACCAATAAAAAACGTTAAGCATGGTTGATTTCTTCGCTGGCCCACTCTCTCCAAAGTAATGTCTATATTTTTTTATGAGTAATAATAATAATAATAAATCTAAAATTATCATTTTAAATATTAAAATATACCAATAAGAAACGTTGAACATTGTCGAAGATATCGTTTACACACTCTCTCCAAAAAGAATACCTATATATTTCTATGAGTAATAATAATAAGAATAATAAATATAAAATTATAATTTGAAACTTGAAATATGATCTAATATACTTCTAAATAAAATCTAATGTGATATTCCAAACTACATTATTAAAAAAATAAATTCCAATTTTTTTTACAGTTTTCTTTATTTTAATGAAAACGATTTTTTTCAATCGATATCTTTTACGATAAAGTTTTAGAACAAATTTAATTTTTATTCCATTTAGCGTTTATACAATAAAAAGAAAACAGATTAAATAAAAAATAAAAAACTACGGAATTCTAAATGAATTAAAAAAACGAAAAAGATTTAAATAAACCAATAAGAATAACTTGTGAAAGAAATTAAAAAAAATAAATAAACCACCAATAAGAAACGTTGAACATGGTTGAGGTTATCATTGGTGCACTCTCTCCGAAACAACACCTATATATTTTTATGAGAAATAATAATAATAATAAATGTAAAATTATGATTTTAAATATCGAAATATGATCAAATATACTTTTAAATGTAATTTAATCAAATGTTTCAAACTATATTATTAATTAAAAAAAAGAATTCAAAAATTTTTTTTTACAGTTTTCTTTATTTTAATGAAAGCGAATTTTTTAATCGACATCGTTTACGATAAAATTTTAGAACATTTAAATTTTTTTTCATTTAGCGTTTTTTACGATATGAGAATTTCGTAGATAGCAGAATCGCTATTTAATCTGTTAAATTATTAAAAAAGAATACTAATTGCAGACAGAATGCTAATTATAAAAAGAATTAAATTATTATGAAAGAATCGTCAACTATCAGAAGACATATGTTCAAGGTAATTTGAATTGATTATTTTTAAAATTATTTAATGCTTTTATTAATAATCATTGAATTGGAACCGCGTATGGCTTT
The DNA here is from genome assembly GCA_021605075.1 of Caerostris darwini. Lineage (NCBI taxonomy): Eukaryota > Metazoa > Arthropoda > Arachnida > Araneae > Araneidae > Caerostris > Caerostris darwini. Next base: position 181,239 of record BPLQ01010624.1, on the reverse strand, counting down.
AAACAAAATTTATTATAATATCTTATTAAGAGTAAAATAAAACTGAAATAAGAACAATTATTAACTGTAAATTTAATTTTTTGGATGTATTTTCTATATTTTATAAAAATCATAAATAAGATATTTCATAACTGTTTTCAATGGAATGTTTAAGAAATAATATGTGTTATTAACGTTGTTATTTTTGTTAATATGTATAGTTATATTTGTTAATGTACGTTAGTTATTTATTGTTCTTTTTTTGTTATTTATTTTTTGCATACTGAATTAAAAATTATGAATTAATAATTAGGATTTTAGAATTTATACACATGAGTTTCGAAAGTAGCTGCTTTAAATATAAAATAATTTCTTAAAATTTTTTTTTGAAATTTGTAATCAAAAAAATTTATTAAATAAAAATGTTCAAACAAATAATTTTACTATTAGAAAAATTTATTTTAAAATTAATTTAAGCAATTCTTTAATACTAAAATTAAAGTTTTATTAATTTAATATAATTAAATAGCAAGTTCGTAAGCTCAGACTAAATTGATTGAATAACAATGTTTGGTTTTGCTATGATTTACATTTTTAAGAAGTGTTTTTATAGAATAATTATAACACTTCTTAAATAAAAAATTATTTTGCAGAATTTTAGTAGTTTTCACAAATAATCTTCAAGACGTAAAAATAAGAAATAAGAAATTATATTTTTAGTGCCTTTAATTTTGAAAACATATAGTAGTTTATAAGAGAAGTTATTTAAAGATTTAATTAGTGTTATATCCTAGAAATTGTTCTGAAAAATATTTTTAGAATTTATGTTTCAAAAGTTTCTTCAAATATGACAAATGGAAATTGAATCATAATTAAAATAAAAATTCCGTATTCTGCAGCTTTATAAAAAGTGTTACATTGTAATTATTTTACTGAAACAATATTTTGGTACATTTTTTTTCATTAATTTAAAAGTTTTTTTTTAATGAGAAACTTAAAAGCACTACTTTCATTTCTGGCATGTTATTTATCAAGCACTGAAAATTCGATTAAAATTCTCGTAACTGAAAATTTGAAAACATATAATAAGAATACAACCACTCAATCTTTTTATATTAAAAATTACTAAAATGTTATGTTCTTTGAAATTTTACAGCTGGAGGCCCCCATTAGACAAGGCATGTAAAATAACACACATTTTGAAAAGTGAAATAGTTCATTAAATTATAAGCAAGAAATAATAACAATAACACGATAAAAAATTTTAGTTTGAATCTGACATTCATTGCAATGAAAATTATAATTTTATTTTCTGTTGACGACACCACATAAAAGTCGTTAATTTGAACTAACAATTTTCTTTAAGAAATATAGAAACTGTTTAACTGTTTAATAGATAGACATGACCCATATAAAGGAAAATTGTTTATTGCAGTTTAATATGAAATTCACAATTTGATGTCATATGTAGTTTGATAATAACCATAACATAAAACAGTTATTTTATGTTGGAAAATTGAATAAATAATTTTTTTTGAAAAAAGCAAAAATTAGATATTTTTAACTATAATTTACAGAAAAAAAATTATTGAAAAGGAAATTATGCCGATTTTATTGTGGTAATAATAATCCGCATTTAAATTTAACGAAATAGGAATTAATACCAACGTCACACAACTTCTATACCAATCATATACTTATTTATATCTATTAATTATTGTGTTACCTATATTTATACCTATTATTATATCTTTTATTATTTACCTATATTTATGCCTATTATTATACCCTATATATACCTATAATTATTTATACTAATTTTACTTATACCAATAATATATATATATATATATATATATATAATACTTTTTATACTAATACTTCTGTATATATAGTGCATCGTAAATCGTAGTTCAGGTTTTTTAGAAAAGTAAAAAAAAAAAAAAAATTCATAATCTTTATTATAGATGAGCTAGTAAAAAAATTAATCAAACTGGTATAGCTCTTTTTTAAACTCATGAAAGACAAACTATGAAATTGTCATTAATTTATGTTTCATTGAAATTTAATCAACCTCAATTAGTATTATCTGTGCTAATGAAAATAGTAATTCAGCTGTAATTTTTTTGCGGAAGTAAAATTTATCTTTCTCATAACAATCCAATACATTTATTCGACATTTTTTTAATCATTAAAATAATGTTTGTTTTGAACTGTTTTATGAAGAGGTTATTTATTATTCTTGCAAGTTTTTAATATTTTAAAAATGTTTTTAAGAGAATAGATTCAGATTCCAGACAACAGATAATAATTCCAGCTAAATAAAAGTTGTAGTTACTGATTGTAAGTACAAAAAAAAAAAAAAAAAAAAAAAAACAGGGGGGAATTTTTTTCCTTATCAGAAAGCATTCTTAAATTCGAGAAAACAGTTGAAAAAAGGTTTAATAATTCAAAATAATGTTTATTATATAATTCTCTAACAAACGAGGCACATTAATCAAAGTTGTATATTAAAGAATGATGCAGGTTGTTGAAAATATGTTTTAAGAAATGGGTTTTTAAAATTTTGAATTAAATAAAAATATTCAGTGAAATTATTTTGTTATATTTCATGTCAATTCGATATTTAATGGAATTTTACTCATGTTTTTAAACATTAATTTAGTCACTTCATTTTATTATAGTTGTGCATCCAAAAAATAATTTATTTAACTGAGAGGTTTTTATGAATTAAAAATTTCACTTTAAGATTCGTACGTAGAACTGTTTTGGGCAATACATAAAGTATATTAGATTTTAATTATAAAGAGCTGCAAATAATGCGTAAACTAAGAAAAATAAGCAAAAATGTATAAATTTATTTTATTCCTTTGTAGAGAGTATCTTTAAATCAGTCAGTTGGACTAGTCAGTCTTTAATTACAATCTATTCTGAATTCCATTTAATCCAATCTAAAAATGAGTAGGAAAATGGAAGGTGTACATCAATGTGTTTTTTTTATTCGTAATTATTGTAATTTTTTTTTAAATTCCTGTTTACCAGTTAGTAAAAAACAATTATAGTTTGTGTAGCATTTTTATAATTTTTTTAATTTTAGGGCTAGATAAGTTTTACCATACCGAACTAAATGAAAAAAATGAAAAGAAAAGTTACATTTTTAGAGAGCAAAATTAAAATTTTAGATCGTCTACATAATGGTGAAAGAGTAAAAGATGTTGTTAAATTTTATTCCATGAATGAAGTCACGATAAAGGCAATAAGAAAAAAAAATGAAGACTCCATTATAAAAAGTATAGCAGTTGCCTCTTCTAGGATATGAGCATAGCTCCATACCTATGAAATGTTGCAATGGAAATTGTAGAATAAGTATTAATGATATGGCTAGAAGATACCACTCAAAAGCGGATTCCAATTGACACCAATACAATTACAAATAAGGCTTCGAAAATGTATGGAAAAATTAAGAATCAGTTAAAGCTGAAAATAATCTGTCTTTTTCTGCAATATGTGGTTGGTTTGAAAGATTTAAAGACATTCTTTACATATTCTAGTATTAGAAGGTGAACAAGCATCTGCTGAATCCGATGCAGTGCAACATTTTCCGGCGAAATTTACTGAAATTATAGCTGTTAATTCTGACACTTCTGACTAGGTCTTCAATGTCAATAAGATCGGGCTACTTTGGAAAAAATGCCAGACAACCTACTTGGCTAAAGCTCACAAATCAGCTAGTGGTTAAAAAGCAGCGAAAATATAATAGTTTTTTCTGCAGCAACGCTTTAGACGATCATTTTGTTAAACCACTGGTAATTAACAAATAAAAAACGCCACGCTCATTTAGAGGAATAAACATCAACAACCTTCTCGTTTATTGGATGCCAATAAGAAGGCATGGGTGGCTGGCACGCTTTTCAATGAAAGGTTTCATAACTTTTTTGTCCCAGACATAAAAAAAATATTGAAGTAAAAAGTGGTTGACTTTTTAAGGTCCTTCTTTTAATTGATAAAACCAAATTATCATCTTCGCCATTGCCAAATTGCCAAAAACCATTGCCATCTTCAAATTTTATGATAATGAAATGTACAAGTTATATTTTTACCTAAAAATATGACTTCTTTGTTGCAGCCGTTAGATTAAGGGATAATTTCGACTTTTAAGACACGGTTCATCATGCGAATCTTCTGCAATAACTTAAAACAAATGAAAAAGATGGATCTCTCCAAATTACGGATGTTTGGAAAAGATTTACAATCTTAGATTGTATTAAGTATGCTGGAGTGCCATATATCGAGATGAAGCAATCAACGATCAGTGCCTGCTGGAAAAAATTATGACCAGATTTAGTTGTTGAAGGTGAGAATTCTAAATTACCTTTATAACACGAATATTCTCAGATAGCGGAGATGGCGCCTACAACGGGAAGAGAAGGTTTCGAAGATTTTGCTGAGGTCTGTAGATATGAACAGAGAAGCACATGAGGATGATTTATTTGACATGGTTAATTAAACAAATGATAGTGAAGAAGAATCTGCACCAATTACTTTCACAGCATAAGTCATCCGTGAAAGACTTGTATTAAGGCGAAAATTAGGTAATCATTTTCTAACAAATAGCCCAAATAGCCTCTCTTATTTCAAAGGTATATTAATGAATGCTGAACTCATTATGAGGAGGTCTATAAAGATTTGACCAAATACCAAACACAATTGTTAACTAAGGATTGCATTACCAATGGTTCGCCGATCTGAAACTGTTTCTCATTCGTCGAATCGCATCAAGTATTAACGAATGATGAAAGTGACATCACACCAAACAGGAAGAAAAGACTAATAAAGTGATAACAGTGATTAAACGTTGGAGTCATTTTTTTAATTTATATTTCTTGTTTCTATGTAAAAGAATTGCATGCATATATCTTTATATTTTGTCACTTTATAAATAGACCGTTATTTTTATTTTTTTAAAGATATATTTAGTTTTATTTTACGTTGAAATAAATGATCGAATAATACACATTTTAACTTGCTTTCGATTTACACGGTTTTTACGTATAAAAATCTACGATTTTCGATTTACAGGATTTTCTATCTTCATTGTAAATGGGGGGGGGGATAAGTGTATAGAAAATATCGATGAGTATATAAAGTAACATCCTTAACATCCATTATATATATATAGTAAAAACAAATAGAAAATACAATATAGAAATTGAAAAAAGAAACTGTAATCATTTCACTTTCATATATATGAATTTCATATCAATCATTTCATATATATGAATTTCTAAATGAGTATGAAATAATTTGCTGTTCCTTCATGAATCTTTTATTTATTACTTTCGCTTATGTATTAATTCATGTGGAATTACTATACATGAAAGTAAAATCTCTTAATATTTCTACAAAAAGTGTTTATTATATTAATTAAGAAGCTATAAAAGCAGATGAGGCGTAAATAAATCATGAAATTCAGATATGCTTGAATTCGAATTGTAAATAGCAAGATTAATTTTGGGATTCTTCCATGAATTCTTATTTAAGTCACTTACTAGTAAAAGTTGTGAGCATAACGTGTAATGCACACAACTTTCACGTATGTAAATTGTGTGCATTACACGATATATACATAATATCATCTAGTTATTGTACATAGCAAATTACTATTTGGCATACTGACTAGTTCATTATGAAAGGTTTCCATTGTTTTTATTTAAAAAGAAAAATAACTGGAAAACATATAAAATAAAATACCTTATCATGAAATTTATCAAATAATTATTAGTATTAATTGATTTAATTTGAATTTTTATTTTCCATTTGTGTTCTGAATCACTTCATTTGTAAATCTACAGTCTGATAATGGTGCAACTTTGATGATAGTTCATTGTATGAAACGAATTTATAACAAACAAGTTTCGTTTGGAATTACGCAAGAATCAAATACCAAGAGCAAATACCGGAAAAGATAACTGAATTAGAACATGGCTAAGAAGAAGACGGATGCGATGCATTCAGTTTCAGGAAGTCTGCATTCTTGGTTTTGAGATCAAATTTGAGAAATCTCTATATTTTCGCTAGTATATATTAATTTCCTTGAATTCCTGTGTGTTAGTTGATATTCTAATCAACCTATAAAGATATATATCTAAAAAAATTTGAAAAGTTTTGATAACCATACTGAATACATGGAAAAGTGATTCATGTTTAACTATTAGCATTTATACAAATTAAAATACTATTTAAAAGCAAGATTACAGAAAAATTTTCAGAAATTGGTAACTAGATGTAGTACAATATTTAACTCTCTTCTTCATCCAGTTTTAAATATTATGAAATTATGAAGTAAAAATATTTTTAATTAAATAAACACAGTCTTTTTAAGTACAGTTAAGATTACAATAAATACCATAAATAAGACTACTTATAGAATTTAAGAAAAATAGTCGATAATGTAAATTTTTGAAATGAAGAAATAATTAAAAATTATCGATTTAAACTATTCTTGAAATAAACAGATTTAAGCTATAATATTCAAAATCTTAAAGAACATTAGAACTCTTAGTCAAAGAAATTAAAATTTAGACAAGAAAAAGAAATTCGATCCATCAAATATATGAATATAAGACAAAAATAAATTATTATACTATAAACCTGCAATAAAATAAAAAAATTATAGCTTCATGTGATATATATTACACGTTATATTTAGATTAATCATCGTAAAATTCTGTGATAAAAATATATATAATAATATTTCTTTTTAGTGTCAGTTGCCTAATTATTTCATCTTAAAAATGAATTATTTTAGACGTTACGATATTATAGATACCCAACTTATGTTTTTATAGCAATTTTCAATATTAAAGTTATTTTCTTTAATTTTTTTTTCACGATGATGTAGGAAGTATTAAATCAGACATACTTCCATTCAACCTTGAGTTTACGCTTAGTTAACTCGGCGATTCAAGAGCTGTATTTAAAAAGAAAATGATTTGACGGATATTTTATTTTTCATTCTGTCAAATAAACTGTTCTAGCGTTTCCTATTAAGAATCCTATGAGGATTCTTAAGATCTTTCATATCAATATTAAGAACTATCAATCCAGGAAGAAAACAGTTAAGCTCTTTAAGTTTGTTGTCACATTTCTTCCGTATTTACAAATCATTATCAAGATTGTTATTCAATAACTATTATCGGATTTACACCAGTGGTTCTTTTTGATGAATTTTTATGATGACAGTTTGAAAACTTTTTTTATATATCGAGAAATTTAAAAAAAAAAAAAAAAAAAAAAAAAAAAAAATCCCATGTAAAGACTTTGATCTCAATCTTTACGATTAACGTAAAGGATTAACAATATATAAATATGTAAAGACTTAGAAATCATTACAGTGCTTATAATCTGTTTTAAAACCTGTTAACTGAAAAAAATCTTTTGTTACTCTTTAAACCGAAACTAGTACCACGTTAGATAGCTGCAATTTGGACTTGAAACAAATTGCTTTATTAAGTATGTCTTACATCATTGAACGAAAAAATCTTTTAGAATTATAAAATATTACTCATAATGCTATAACGATAAACGTTTAGCAGTAAATCATATAATTAAAGAGGACTAACAAGATTTCTGTTTATTTTCTAACATTTATTTATAGTTTAAATGAAAATAATCCTCTGAAAATGAGTACAGAAATTTCCCTGGTAATTGCTAACCAATGTTTCAATATTCAAACCTAACCATAACGTTTGTTCAGTTTAACGCGTCACAGGAAACCTGGCAAGCAAACATCAAATCTGACATTATTCTCGTTCTTTTTACATTCTTATGTAAAAAAATTTCGACATTTTCTTGTATTATAGAACTCAAAATGTTGTAATATTGCAGATTTTTTAAAATGTATATTCACTTATTATTTATTTTTTATACAAGTATCGAAACTCTATGCGCATAAAATCGGATTTAAATAATTAAATGATGGACTCTGAAAATAATTCAGCAGTAAGAGCAAAAATGATTTACTAAAGTATAATGCTTAACTTGTACGATAAATATCTCTAATTTATCTTTAGAGATATTTAATTTTATTTTATTATAAATAAAATGATAACTTATTCTTCACATGTTAACTACATTAAATATAAACATAAATTCTATCTCCACATGCTATAGCATTATTTTCTCTCTTTGAAAGTAAACTAATTATTCATGTGTATTTGGTTTGTTTTTCTACGGTCATCTTCGGTCTCATGAGGGCTTAACAGACCGGGACCTACAGTTTAAAGTGGATTCCGAACCTCTACAAACATCCATGGCACCACCGGGACTCGAACCCGAAAGCTGCGGTACCGAGTGCCAGAGCGCTAGCCACTCCGTCATTCAGGCCTTTCATGCGTATTATATGCGTCTCACTATAATTTATGCTAATCCAATTTGAGATTCTTCTTCAAAACGCTGCATTAATTTTATTCAACGCCTTGTAAACAAACTTCTACGTATGATTATCAACTTTCCTTGGTTTTATTAAAAATGATAACATTCGTCACTCTCTCTTATATTAAAAATTTCATCCTGAAACTTGTTGATTATTTCTATAATAATCTAAATTATATTCCAAATTATGAAATCCAGAACTTGCAGCTTTATGGTTTTCCCCTTCCTTCCAACATTTAATGTTCAAGGGCGGGTTGGGATAGTTTGCGATTCTACTACGGGAACTGGTTGGAGTTTCGAACTTGTAAGCGACAAGTTGCGGGGTTCGAGCCCCGATCCCGCTCTATTAAAGTCATCACTTCTAACAGCAGTTACTTTACCCCTCCAGGATACGTCTACTTAACATGTTTCTTGCTGCTGGGACTCCTAAACATTTTTTCCGACTTAAAAATTTTTTTCGGGGCTGATTCAATACCATTTTACTTCCCTTTTCACTGTATCATGCTTAAGCCCTTTTGCTACGTTATATTCTCCGTAACGTACCCAAGTACCAGATAGGAATTTAAGACCCCTACAAGACCAATGTAGTCCAATAACCCGGACTGATTGTCTACTACTACTACTACTACACCAGACCACATCACTGTGCGTAGAACTGAGTTACCCTTTTACGGTTTGGGAATGAAGTGGAGGAGAAGTCTGATTGGACTCTGTGACGCTCAAAGGTCATATGAGACCGGGACATATGCCTTAAAGTGGAATCAGAACCACTAACCCGAAACACGTGGTACCTAGCGCCAGATCATTAGCCACTCTGCCATCAGGCCCAAAGGACCTTGCCGAAACCTAGGAATGATTGAGTGGCTAAATTTAGAAAGTAAGATTGTCCATTTTCATTAAAATTTATACTATTTAATTTTTACTATGTGTAAGTCATGACTACGATGCTAATTGGCCAAAGTGGTAGGATCTATCTCTGAAGAATTTTCGAGTTTGACCAAAACTCAAAAGAGAGACTTGAATTTGACCAAAATGCTTTGAATTCAATTTCTAGAAAATTGAGTTGAAAAATTTAAATGTTATTAAATCGCTACCTGTGTTTTCTGAGCATAGTGGTTCAAGTAGTGACCTCGAATTCTGAATGTTTATTTTATTGCTTCGTTTTAATTTCTTAAATCATATTCATTATAAATAATACATCAAAATTACACAAATAGATAGGTATTTTATGTAAAAAAATGGCAAAGTTTCTTTTCCTCCATTTATGCAAATTTTTTTTATTTTACATTATGAAAAGAATTGTTAAAACAATTTATTGTTGACTAATTTTATTTTTTCATAATCAGGAATTTCAAGAGTAAAATTATTTGTAATAGATACAGAATAGTTTGTCTGAATAGAAAACTTAATTATAATTCTCTTCGTAATTATTTACCTGTATAATTGCAGAAAGGACAAACAAAATTTCAAAGAACGGGAACATGAAAAATAAAAAAATAGTTAAGCACATTAATATGTCTAGCGAGAAAGATGATGAACCTCTATCTTCCGTGAAAAAGGAAATATGAAGTAAACAATTTGTATAACGATGGAGAAAGACTATTTTTCACTCTATATCCTCCTTTCTGTTAACGCATAATTCGATATTCATGAAATGTTCTAGATGACAAACAACAAAAAAACCAACATACAAAAAAAAAACCAATACAGGTTTTTAATAGAAAACTCTTATAAATTTTGTTATACGGTTTATAAAGAGAGTATTTATAATAAATTAAAATAGAAAAAAAATTTAATTAAAACTCCGCGAAAAACAAACTCGCTATTTTCGGTGTGGTAGTTTCCAACATTAACAACAAAGTCAAGAAATTGCTTGCTTGCAAAGCATTTAAATGTATAAAAGCGTTTATAAATCTAAAATATTTTCACGAAAATTATTTTGAGAGATACTATTATCTAGAGAGAAATAACGACTTTAGCCAGTTAACATTTTAGTTAAGATCTACGTAAAGCATCAATTTCGATCAAATCGATGACGGGAAAATATAACTTCACCCTATTAGGTACAATGACTACACTTAATTATTCGCACAAAAAAAAGAAAAAAAACTGATTTGCTATTTGCCCTTCATTAATAACATGGACGAATGCTAAGAGTTTATCAGTGAATATATTTTTCTCGATATCAGAAGACATTTCTATAGTTATATTCTATCTTCTATAGTTTATCTTCTATAGACATTTCTATAGTTTCTATTCCCTGTTAACTGTATCGTTGGATAGAGGAATCTTGCTTATTTTCTTTGATGCTTCAATTCTTAGCTTAGTCACAGTCAGTTTTTTGCATGCAAGCACTGTAATTGTGTTAAAGTATGATCAAAGAATTTTTGCTATTCGTGTCAAGAAATGTTGTTCACATTTATGTTTTGATCTATACCGGGGGTGGCCAACTCGCGTCCCGCTTTGAAAGGAATTTCTCCTGAAAACAGCCTCATGTTTATAACGTTGCTTTGACCTTTCAGAAAATTTCTTAAATCTATACTTGATAGGAAAATAATACCAAGCATAATTTAATGATGCATGTGAATTTCTGTTGTATTAAAAAAAATTAACACACCTGAGTAAGTCTAGGAAAAAATAATATTACCTTATTATCCATATGCTGTAATTACACCCTGCAAAAAAATGCCTAATTTTTCTAAGAATTCAAGATGCTCTATCATTTAAGAAAAAATAAAATGCAGGAAATAAATTAACATTTCACAATCTCAAAAACAATCTGGCACATTTCTACAGTTATACAATAAAAAAATGCTCAAATTTCACCCAAATCAGGTGGTATATTTTAGAAAGAAAAAGTACATATAAATGTCTTTAATCATGTGGAACGAAGATAATTCCATTTAATTGACTTTAAAGAAAACATTTTACCAACCAAAACATCCTACATGTCAGATGTAAAATCGACTAATTTCTTCAGAGCTTAAATACCAATTTCATGTAATCGGGAAAACAGTTAGATAACTTGGAATGCTTTTCCTGCTTTTTCATTCTTCATTTTTTACAGCTATGATGTACAGATTTTATCTTTCAGATTAAATATTTAATGCTGCACTCAATTTCCTTCAGGTTTTTTTTATCACACTGAAAAAAAGCGTGTGCGAACAAACTGATACAATCTTTTGAAAAAGTTGCGAAGCACAAAGAATGCTTATCCTTCGAAAATTTAGAATTTTATTTTCTATGTTTACAACACAAATATTTCATTTCCTTTTTAATTTTTTTTTATTCGGATGTTTAGTGTACTTGAAAGCAGTTATATTTAAAGTACATAAACAATTTGATTTTGGCTTAAATGGGAAATTAAAATTTTAATTATCTTAGGCCATTCATAATTTAATTATCTTATGCCCTTGCTAATTTTAATTACCTTATGACACTGTAATTACATATTACTGGGTAACATTACATTACACTACGCCCCCTACATTACTTACTACCCAGTAATTGACAATTACAATGTAATGTAATGTAATTGCATTACACTGTAATTATAAATCACTGGTTCTAATGACTAAAGTTGAGAAAGGTGATAGAGAATCATTAAGAGGAACACAATTGTCTTAGGACATGATATCGGAATAAGGTATTTATTATGCATAAATACTTTATTATCGATAATTATCTGATAAGCCTTACATTCCGATCAAACACATCAAAGGTGTATTATAACTTGCTTCCCCACAACAGGTCCTTGGCGATTTGCTTCAGAGAGAACTACAGAAAAGCTCGATATGTGGTGCTTAATTACTTTCCCGCTATACATTTTACATGGTAGATCGGATGCACCAAATATGCTAATTGGCTTTTACGCTCGTCAGACCTTAATTCCTTGGACTTCTTCTACAGGGTTCACTTCATATAATTCAATTATAACACTCTGTGGTGACACAATGTAGGTCTATAGAATATCTCATATTGCTGTCTAGAATCTTTGTATCAACCGCCAAAAAAACATTTTGACAACTTTGAGTGCATCTGTTTCTGCATCACTGTGGGTTGTGCGATGACATTAGCGTTCGACAATTCGAATTATGTCCGCAATAATTTGACACATCGTCGCATTTGAATTTTTGTTATTTGGAAAAGAAATTTTAAAATCTGATAAATACAGTGCAAAATGATCTGTGTGCAAAATGTTTTATTTAAATTATTGTAGTTTAAATTTAAAAAAAAATTTTAAGAGAAATTTTTTAATGAACCAAGATCATTAGATTTTTGTCTGCTTGTGCGACAGAATTTTACTCAGCTTGTGTCATTATATAGATTATATAAAGATTCTCTATTTCAAATGTAATATCGAAACATTTCTTGAATTTTCAAATGCTAATTTAAGTTATTTGGAACACATTTAGATGGCTTTACTCTTCTCCAAATTCTATTCAAAATTTTTCATCGACAACATGCTTTATTCAACTGCGTTTTATTCACTTTTAATGCTTTTTGGCATTGTAACAACTTCTTTTTTGTAATTATCACTCTTCATTTTTTTTAAATTTTAAAATGATTATTTTTAGTAATGAGCAGTGCATTTAATTAAAGGAAAATTGAGAATTATATTCACTCTTTTTAACTCCAATTCAAAGTTTCGTTTCCATTTTGCTTAACTTGTTTAATATTTCACTACTTGGGAAATCAATTACACCAAAAAATATAACAATTTTATTTTTATGTGTACGTATGTTTAAGATTTTATTTATTTTATGAACTATAACTTTTCATATTTTATGAAATAAGAATATATTTAAAATTTAATTACCTTATGAAATTGAAATATAATCACATTTTAATTATGTTACAAAATTAAAAATTAAAAACTTTTCCTTAAATGATATTTAATGAAAATAATCAAACTTCATTATCTTTAACTTTAAACTTTATTTAAAATTAATTTTTAATTAAACTGATTAATGAAAATTTTTTTATTCATAACTTAAAAAAGTAATTATAAATATTTGAAAAAAAAATTGGAAAATATTGCTTTTTTTATACGTGTTTTATTCAGCCGTAAATTAAATTTAGAATACTTATTTATAGCAACATAGTTGAAATTTTTCAAATATATTAAAATACATTTTTTTGTTATTTACAATGCTTACCTAGAAAAAAATAATATAATCAGTGAATTTAATTTGCATTTAATGAAAAATATTTTTTTTAAAAGTATATATATATATATAATAACAATAAAAAATAACAAGAAGGTTTTTTTTTTATTATATTACAATTTAATGTTTATCATATACACCTTGTTTCGAATTCTTCTCTATGTGACAAACCAATTATATTGGAAAATTACAACCAACATGTTTTCATTTGTATAGGTGATTAAGATTTTAATGATCTGTTACTTTGCACGTAGACCTGATATATGCCAGGTTTAATTACTTAGCTAATTGTGTAGACACACTTAATTTGGTATTCTTTGTGATTTATCAGTTGTCTTATAATTCAGGTCGTTCCACTTGTAGTTATTGAGAATGCTTTCTACGACCAATTAATATAATAATTAAATGCTATGATTTAAAAATTCGATCACACATGGTAACATGTGGTTTTAAATTAAAAAAATATTGTCGTATTTTTGAAGCTATTCTATATTTTGTGATTTAGCATGTATTTATTATTTAAATTTAAAATTTTTAAATTCAAAATTTTTATTTTAAAAAACATATAAGTTTATCAAATATTTCATTGGCACATAAAAATGCTATTACAATAATAAACAATACAATATAATTAGAATAATATTACAATATAATTAGAATATTAACAATAAGAATTAATTTATGATAAATTGCTATCAATTATTAAAATTTTATTTTTTTCTCAATAATTTTATTTCTAACGTTTCCCTTCTTACCCTTGATTTACTAAAAAGTAAATTATTTTCTGTGATTAAAAATAGTAAATAATAATTGTAAGCATGAAAGAATCTAAAATAATTCCAGGAATAAAAAAAAGATAAAGAATTGCATACAACTTTTTAAAATTTTGTATTATTATTCCCTTTTTAATCGTTTTACTATACTTCCAACAATTTTAAGTTTAAACTTATAACTTCTATTTAAGAACTTATACTTCTGTATGCTTATAACTTATAACTTCTGTTAAACTTATAACTTCTGAGACTGATTTTTTTTGAAGAAGCTTTAGAAAAATTAGTAAATGAGAAATATTGTTTCTTCATTGAAAATTTTTTAAAAATTTGGATCTATTTCCTGTTGCACAAGAGCAGGGAAAATAATAATAATAAATTAAACGTTTTAAAAAAATTAATCAGGTCTTTAAACTTGAATACTGTTATTCTCACTATTTATTAATAAAGTGCAATTAATATCATAAGCATAATTTAAAGTGCTTAGATTACAGCATTGCAGATAACATACATAACATTAGCAGAGGTAACATACGTCATCAACATGTGGCTATTATTATCGATATCGACCACTTTGGCGCTGGGTGCCACAGGATTCGGGTTCGAGGCCCGGCAATGATATAGTTCGGAATTCACCTTAAACTGTAGGTCCCAGTCTAACATGACTGCAGAACGTTCGGCGTAGGGCTACTACTACTACTACACCACACCACATCCCTGTGCCTAAAGCTGAGTTGCCCCTTTATAGTTTGGGAATGATGTGTGTGAGAAGAAGTCTGATTGGGTTCTGTGACACTATACGGTAATATGAGACCGGAATTTATGGCACCGAGCGCCAGAGTGCTAGCCATTAGGCCCCCTTGGGCTTAGGACTGACAACCCTACACCTTATAATAAAAACCATCTCCTGTCTCGAAGTCTACCAGCAGGCAGACGGTCTTGGCTTACCATGGGGTGTTGTGCCATTGAAGAAGAAGGTGGAATCAAGTAATCTTAATTCCAGAAGCACTAAATTAAATTCATCATTAATAGCTTTATAGCCTAAACCTAAGAAATACATTATGCGTCTTCTGAAAAAATGTTTTCATTTGTATAACGTAGTATACTCTCATAGATCAAAGAGACACATGTTTTTTTGATGATGAGTCTTAAAACACTTCTCAGCATTTGCCTTGGCTTGTTGTATGAAACGCATCCCAACAAATTAGCATGATTATGCAAAAAATGTTTTTCAGTAAATTTCCTACACTTTCTTTAAATGGTTTCTTTATTTGATGATAAATGAAAAAATATAAATTATCAAATCTTTTTTTCCATTTCAGGAAGACTATCCAAGTTAATTTGTGTCGTTTGTAATATTTCTTTTATAAATGAAAATTGAAAAAAGGTAAAAGTTATATAAGCTATAATATATTAAAGATTAAAGATATAAATAATACAAAGATATAAGTAATTTATATAAAAGATTAAATAAATGAGTTATTTTATACTCATAATTTTCTGTAATTGTTTGCAAAGCAGCTTTTTAAAACTTTATTCGGTTATATCAATTATACATTTGTTTGTGATCCAATAAAAAAATTTTTTGTCAACTATACATTCTCTATATATAAAGTTATAAATAAATATGTACTGAATATGAAAATCCATGCAATTTTCGTATGCTGTAATGAAAAAAAAAATATTTTTACACTGACAGAAATGCAAAGAAAATAAGGTAATTTAAGATACTAAATTTTCCTAGTGAAATGGCCTGTTTCGAAATATAAAAATTGTTTTAAGCATTTGGGTCTGCATCTGTTGAGTTTTAGTTTTTGTGCAAAACAATAACGACTTTATTCGTAGAACTGGTTAGACTCTAAATTAGCTTCCAAATTAGCATTTTAAGAAAAGTTTAATTTAAGAGTTTAGAGAAGGAAAAGTTAAAAGATAAATTTCAAAAGTTTTAAAAAAGTTAATGTTTACAAAATTAGAATATGACATACATACGCCATATTAAAAAAAAATTAAATTATATATAAATATATATATGTTCACCAGCATTTATTTATTTGTGACTCGGTTTCGAAGTCACGCACTCAGACTTTGAAGCGAACATGAAAACTATTTTTGAGAGCTGTTGTACAATTACCGAAAATTCTGAAACAGACATATAAACTTTTAACAATAATAATAATAATACAGTAAATATGATTGAAAGCTTTCATTTAAATTTCATTTCAACGTACATCCCCACAGTGATTTAAACATACCTGTAGAATATTATAAAGATTTTAAATTTTAGAGGGTTATTTCTCAACTCCGGGCATTTGGCAGGGGGCCATTTGTCAACACAAAACTCTTAAAAGGTTTTGAGAATTTTACCTGTTCCTCTAGCACAAGGATGTATAGATTTACGAAACCCACAAGCCACATATACTCCCTATTACTTGCCTATAAACCTACAGAAAAATAAAAAAGAAAGATTATCTACCGTATATAATTATAATAATAATAATAATAATATATATATATTAATCTGTATGTGATTTCTTGATTCTCATTAAAAAATAAATATTATGATATAATAAAATAGGAAACACCTGGTTAATACGAGATAGTACATTAGTTTAATAAGTGTTTGGGGTAATTTATTTGATTTGGTTATATTCATGCCTTCTTCTTCATCATTGACGCAACTGCCCCACCGTGGGCCAAGGCCGTCTGCCTACTGGCGGATTTCGGGACAGGAGATGTTTTCTTTTTACGGCATAGTGTTGTCAACCTTGTGTCTAACAGGCATATAGAACGGACCTAAGGGGTTTAACGTGGATTTCTGACTACTACAAACATCCATGGCACCGAGACACCGAACGCCAGTCACTCGACCTATAGGAGCCATATTTATGCCTAGCAATGTTTATTCACAAATATGTGTTGTTCCAAACCGGCTTACGCCTTTTAATGCATTATCTAGTAACAACTATATCTAATTTTCTTAAGCACAATTTTCTGATGAAACATATTTTTGGTATACATGGAAATAAAAAAAATGCATAGATGGCGATCTTGTCTGATAGACCATATTCTCTATTTTAATCTTACCTGAAATCTTAAGAAATATCGATGAAATTGTTTTTAAGCGCAGGCCGCTCATTTCTGAATCAGCCCAATAGAATGACACACCCGTTTATGTGTTTAGGAGGCATATTCACGTCATAAACACAGAAATTATCGGATCACTTTTTGGATTTCGAAACAAACTGCCTTATTTTGATGGCCCAATATACTATTCCCCAAAACATTACAACCTACTTAGAAACAAACAAGCAAACAAAAAAGGACTAATTTACAAATTATTTTTACAGCAAAATTTATTTGAATCAAGAACATTTTTGATATGTAATTAATTTTAATTCAACTCCTATAATATAATGGTGACATTTATTTTAAATGATTTTTAAATAAATGCAATAAAAGTTCATAATATTGTTTAAATGAAAACATTTGTTATTTTTTTATGCACCACGGCAGACCATAAATCAATTAACACGAATTTTATCTGCATGATGATTATATAAAGAAAGAGTTGCTATATCTTAAACCTAATTTCCACACATATGTCTTTTAATTTAATTTTATTTGAACTATATGAATATTTTAAACGGCTAATTAAATTTTATGCAAATTTAAACAGGTAGCTTAGAAGATGCGAATTAGTTTAAAAGGAAGTTCATAGAATCATATTGGAATTCTTTAATTATTCGTAATAAATGTATGACACTAGTAATAAGACCATGGTAATAAACCATGGAATAAGAACATAAAAATATGTCTAGATAAAAGTTTTATTTCAAGCACAATTTAATTTATGCATTCTGTCGTGCATTCGGATGTTAATTTGAATATTTTAAAATTTGAAATAAACAAAAATTAAAGTAACTGTACACTTTTTCAAATTTTAATTCAATTTTTATTTTATTTCTTCCAGTTCTGTAAGAAACACAAAGAAAGTTCTATTTTATATTTTGATAGCAATTTTATTAAAATCTTTCACGTAGTTTAATTCATTCTCTTAATTTTAAATGTTGTTAGTTAATTTAATTTTATATTATTTAAAAAGTTCCCTTACTGATCAGCTAAGATACTTGAAGAAAGATTTTTATTTCTTGTTTTTTAAAAGTAGAATTATACCTAGTATGCTGAAACTGCATTTTTTATGTTATAAATAAATATACTTACTTTATATTTAATAACAGTTTTCTTTAATAAAAGAAAGTAATTTACATTTACAACTATGCTATATAAAGATACGATATATATACGATTTTTGTAATAAATTTGTAACTTCTTAACTTACGTCTATTAAATTTTAATTTATATCTGGTTATTATTGTAACTTTAATGCTTGAGAAAATTAACTAAAATTACAATGAATAATTTAAAAAATATATAATTTATAAGTCATAATAATCAAGGACTTTTATAAGGTAAATATGGTGATACACATGCTAAGGTAAATCTGTTTAAGGACATAATAGTAAAGTAAATATATTTAAGTACATAATAGTAAGGTAAATAGGTTTAAGTACATAATAGTGAGATAAATAGGTTTGAATACAATATAAACCTTTCTGTATTTCACATACTATTGACCAAACAAGCAGAAAAAAAATCTATATACATCTTTAAAGATTTACTATACTAACAATTTACTTTTTTTTAAAATGATAACTGTAAGTAAATTTGAATAGTTTGAGTTTTTTTAAAGAACTTTTTTTTTTTTTTTTTTAATATTCCTTATCAAATAATTTAAAGTCGATGCATTTTCTAAAAAAATTATAAAGGAAAATTTTTAAAATTTAATGTCTTAATTTATCTCCTTAGTTAGTCCTCTTCAAAACACATATATTATTATGCTGGTATTTAACAATAATTTTTTGTTAAATGATATTTTATGAATGAATAATGTAAAAATATTTTTATGTGATAGTATTTATCCTATGACAGTGTTTAAGTATCATTGAACGAAAACAAGGAATTATCAGAATACAACAATATTTAGACTATAACAATATCTGAATGCTATGTTTGACGTTTCCTTGAGAGCGATATGAGACAAATAAATCAAAGTGATGTTTTATTATAATTCATCAAATAAAAAAAATTATCAAATATCAGATGAAATAGTATCATTTGTTTAAAAAGTTTATATAAGATTATATTCAATAATGATTATATTCCTTTAACTAGTCTAAAATAAAGTAATATTCATTAATAAATAAATTAAGGTTAGATACATTAAAAGATTTATAAACTGAATTTATGATGCTTGTACCAAGTCCTTACATATACCGGAACTATTGCAAAGTACATTTGTTAGGCCATAAAGAAAGCAGTGTATTGTTAAGGAAATCGTAATAAGTTAAACGCAAAATGTAGTTCTTTATTATAATTCCTGCAAGTGCTAATAGTATATAGTTGATTCATTTCACTGTTAGCGATCTTACTAAGTAATAATTCTTCTTAATAATATTTTTTACTTCTGCCAATGCTTAGAAAATCTAATTCAGCACTGCATGCTTATATCAAATGTGTTATTAAAAGAAAGTTAATTTAATGAAAACTTGCAAAATGCATAATGAGAAAGTGAGAGTGAACTTTCAACAATATTCCTTCCCGTGGCAGATTTTAATGTTGTAGTTTTTGTAAATGTTCAGTTAAAATGTTCAAAATGATAACAAATGAATAAATTAAGTCATCTTTTTTTCTTAAAATTCGTTTTGATAATATCCTTAGTAAAGGTTTGTTCTTAAATGACTTCTCATCATCATCAGTGGCGCAACAGCCCCATGGTGGACCAAGGCCGTCTGTCTGCTGGCAGATTTCTAGACAGGAGACAGACGGCCTTTTCTGTTTACGAGTCGGGGTTGTCAGCATTACGGCTAACGCTCTACAGCCATATTAGACCGGGACGTACTGTTTAAAGTGGATTCCGAACCCCTACAAACATCAATGGTACTGCCGGGACTCGAACCCGAAACCTTTGGCAACGAGCGCTAGTCACTCGGCCATCAGGCCCTTAATGAGTTGTGGTACATTAAAATTAAAACTAGCTATTGTAATAAAAAACATAAGTTATTATTATTATCCATTGGTACAATGTAGTCCCCAAGTGTTAAGTGCAAAATAATTAATATTGTACATTTCAAAGAGTGGGCAACTGGTTAGAAATGAGGCCCAAACTTATCCATATTTCAAACGTACTCGCTTTATTAAATTTCTTAAGATATTAATTATACTTTATTTTTCAAATAATTTTAATAAATTATATATTCAAATAATCTTTATACTATAGCGATGAACTATAATTAATTGTGGAATATTTCCGAGAATTGTGGAATTAATTTTAATATAAAATTCATGACAGATGGTTAACCTAGTTATTAAATTAGAATGTATTCTACAAAAAAGGAAATTTATCCATTGATTTTTGGATTTACAACAAATAATCTGTAGAATTTATGCACCATTCAGGATCGGAAATAAGCTCCAATTGATAATAGTTGTAACGTTATAGTATTTTCAGTTTAAAATTTGTTATGAAAAGCATAAAACTAAATCTATATATTTTTTTATGCGTTTTGTATTAAATACATAATAAGAATTTTTTACAAGTTATCGCAATTTTAGACTTTTTCCGTCAAATAAAGATTTTTTTTCTTGTAATCTACCGAATAATTTTTTAATTTCTGCGCTATTCAGATTTTATTTAAACAATTCTATCATAATCATTTTTTTTCGTTATAAACTATTAGTTTTTATTGCTTATATGCAAACAAGTAACCATTCTTTTCGTAACAGCATTGTTTTCCTTAAAACTCTCAATTCAAATAATTTCATTGAAAAGCATAACAATATACGAATTTTACATTTAAGTATTTTATATCCCACGAGTGCACAGAATTGTGAAGGTCGCGGAACTCATATATTCATTGTAACTTGACCTCATGCTGCACACATAAAAAAAAAGGCCCTTTGAGAATCATTTAACATTTATTTTATTTATTTATTTATAAAATTATATCGAAAGTAGATAAAAAAAATTGCGGGATATTACATAAATTTTATAAGCATTTTTTTAGTGTACAAGAACAAAATTAATTAATCAAATGGTTTTTGTCTATGGCTATTTTTAATATTCCTCTTTAAAGATGTTTGTTTATAAATATAAATTGATACAATCAGGCTTATCCATTTTAATGTAGTTTATAAAAATAATAGTTTTCATCTCTTCAACGCAATCTTAAAATGAAATATGTTTTTGCCAACTAATATGACAGAAATTAAAAATTACGTAGATAGTATTCCCGCTAAGTCAGAAAATTATTGACAAAAATTCTGATTTTCAAGTTTGAAATGAATTTTTAAAAAAATCGTATAAAATAATTTTCTATATTTAGTTGCTTACTTTTTGTAAGTAAGCTGGATCATATTCCAAATTAAAATATTTTATCAAAATTTGACAAAAATATAAATTTTTCTTAAGACATATAATTAGACGAATGATATGATAGAAATATGATTGGATATATGATTAGAAATATGATAGAAATATGATTAGATATATGATTAGAAATATGATAGAAATATGATTAGAAGATCATATGGTAGCCTGAATTCGACCAGCAGGTCACGGGCCAATCCTTACTGTAGCTTCTCAAATGTTCCCTAAAAACTATTCTAATGAATTGTTAAGAAAAGAAAAAAAAAATGCTCCACTTATTTTCAAAATAGCTTATATTGATTATAACATTGTTTGTTTTCTGTCTCAAAAGCAGCATATAAATAAGATTTCGTGAACTATATGCATTTTAAAGAATGGTTTAAAATTTGTTTGCCTTTTGAATAATCTACACAACGTTCGTTAAATTTATTCGTCGTTTTGTCCAAACTTGTTGTCATTATTTTGACAGTAATTTAAAATATTAATATTTGATACACAAACGTTACACAAATTCTAAATATCTAAGAATCCAAAATATTTTTTATTCGTGTTTTCAATTACGTTGATTTATAGTTACTACAATTCATCACATTGTTTTCATTTTAAGTCTGACTCTTTGAAAAAATTACTTAAATCAGCTGACTAAGTTCTTGTATAATTGTAATAATGGTGTATCATTTTTGTTAAGTTTACCTGGTTATAATTGATTCATGTTGTAAAAAAAATTAATATTGATTTTTTTAAATTTCAAAATTACTATCAGTAGAAATATTAGTATGCTCTCTAAATCCTCTTGTATTTTTTTTTATTTATATTGGTAATGAATTGGAAATAAATAATTTTGAAAAATATTTTTTATATTAGTATTATTGCAAATATAACAATAACTTTGATTATCTCGGTATTTAATTGGAAATGTATTGGTATTAAATTGAAAGTAGGGTAAATATAAGATGATTTCATATTATTTCTATATAAGTAATAATTTTCAGTATTAAAATATTATCTAGAAATCTGAAATAAATTTTCTTTCTTATAAATCTGTCATGTTATTTTACATGGTATCAATACCAAAATTCTTCGTTTTTTCTCTCTCAATATTAACTTAATATGTAAAATGCTAGTAAGAAACAAAAATTTAATTATTTAAAGGCCTATTATGATTATTACTTAATAAAATTTAGTGATTTGATGAATTTTTAGTTTCTTACATATATATATATATATATATGCATGTACTAATATATATACACATATAATATTAGCATTAGTATAATTTTTTACCTCAAATTTAAATGGTTTGGGTGTGCGCATGGTGTAAATAAATAGCCACAATTCTTTCAATAAGCTGAGACATTTATAGAAGATTAGAATTATGTTATTATATTGATGAAATCAAAATTTAATGTTTCCTAACCAATTTCTGTTTAATTTAAATATTATTTCTTGATTTCTCAATAATAAAGCGTTTAACAAAGAGTGCAATTAAACGCATATAATTTTGAAAAAGTTTGAAAAACAAATCATGAAAAAGATAGATTTTAAATTAATTTCTATCAAATGTCTGTTAAAAAGTAGCGATGTTAAAAAAGCGATATTAAAAAATTAGTAGCGATGGTTTTCGTTAAATACGAATGTCTTATTTTAATTTCTCATCAAGCTTTTTGTGTGTGCTTATTTATTCCTGAATTTATTAATTGATTGTAACTGCAACGACAATTTTAAAAATCTCAATTTGTGAATGATGGAATAGCATTAAGTAAAACAGATTATATATCAAATTTCATACAGAAAGATGTTAATCAATCTTGTTTTAAAGAGCTCCATTGTAACTACAACGACAGTCTTAAAAGCTTAAAAATCTCAATTTGTGAATGATTGATATATCAGCACTCATGCAGAAAGATGTTAACTAATCTTGTTTTAGACGACTCCAGAATTTCGCTAGTTTTATGAAGTATTTCTTTTTTTATTATATCTCACACAATTTGTAATTTCTCAAGTAAAATTTTCAAGCCCAAAGTAAAAAAATAAATTTTGCATTCCCATTTAAAAAGTGACATTCCATTCGGAACTTGCTCCAGATATAGCTGTCAATGATGAGTAACATTTTCTTTTCGTGTGTGCGTTATTTATTCCAGAATTTATTAATTGATTGGAACTACAACGACAATCTTAAAAATCTCAATTTATGAATGATAAGTAAAACCGATTATATTATCAGCTCTCATAAAGAAAGATGCTAACCAATCTCGTCTTAGAGAGTTACAGAATTACGCTAGTTTTATGAAATATTTTTTTTTTTTTTATATTATACCTATTTTTTTATTATATATATTATTTTTTTTTAATATAACTATAATGACAATTTTAAAAATCTCAATTTGTGATAGATGGAATAACATTAAGTAAAACAGATTATATATCAGCTCTCATACAGAAAGATGCCAACCAGTCTTGTTTCAGAAGGCTCCAGAATTACGCTATCTTTATGAAATATTCTTTCTCATACAATTTGTAATTTCTCAAGTAAAATTTTCAAGCCCGAAAGGATAAAAAACGAATGTTGCATTCCCATTTAAAAAGTGACATTCCATTCGGAACTTGCTACAGATATAGCTGTCAATGATAACTAACATTTTATTTTCGTGTGTGCGTAATTTATTCCGAAATATATTAGTTGATTGAAACTACAACAACAATCTTAAAACCTTAGAAATCTCAATTTTGTGAATGGCATAAAGATGGCATCAAGTAAAACAGATTATATATCAGCACTGGATGTATGGCAATAAGTAAAACAGATTATATATCAGCTCTCATACAGAAAGATGCTAACCAATCTCGTCTTAGAAGGCTCCAAAATGTGGCTAGTTTTATGGAATATCCTTTTATTTATCATATCTCACACAATTTAATTTCTCAAGTAAAATTTCCAAGCCTAAAGGGAATAAATGAATGTTGCATTCCCATTTAAAAAGTGACATCCCAATCGGAACTTGCTCCAGATATTACACTCTCTGGCGTTCCATTTAGGTGAGTAAACACACTAACACACACACAGCAGCAGCAGACAACTCTCACTGGCTAACTTTTAAACGCCGCCGTTTTCTTTTCCTACTTCTTATCGAAAAACCTGATCGAGTGTCACATCGAAGAAAGTATAAGTTCTTTCGATAGCCGAATGGGAGAGAATGATTTCTTTTCAAGAAGTGGGTTACCGACTGCGCGAGGAAAAGGGGGGAGAGATATGGAAGGAAGGGGGAGGGGAAGAAGGTTGATGGAAGGTGGAAACCACGTGACTCGAGTTAGGCCTCGATCCGCATCCACTTAGACGGAAAACTCCACTCAGGTATATAAAGGTTTTACCATCACTGGACCTTTGGACATTATGCTCAGATGAGGTGTGCTCCAAGAGTCGGTCGGACATTTTCTCCACTTGTGCTCCCGAGTAAGGACTAAACGTTACATCCGAGTTCTGGACTAAATTTCTCGACTGTATTTTATTTTATTGTTGTGGTTAGGAAAATCACGTTTTCCGGATAAAGCATCGCCTGTCAACAGTGTGGTAGGGTCATCATGATGAGGTAAGGAAATGATGTTTATGGGTATTTGTCATAATTTTTGGAGTGTGGGTTTTTTGTTTGATGGGCTATGGAAAGTGATATATAGCTAGCCTGAACTACTGAAATATTATTAGTCAATGATGTTAATTGATAGTTAATCGAAATTCATTATAAAATTATTGTTAATCGGGGATTTTATGTATGAATTTAATTAAGAAATAGAGAGCAAGAATTTTGCAGTGCACCTTCATGCAGCAATCCTTTACAAATGCCTTTTGCAGTTAACTTTCATGTTAATTTTATACATAGCGAAATTTTAAAAATTTTTCTTTTAAATATAAATGAAAATTAAAATGCCGTATATCGAACAAACAATTAAAATTTGTGACAAAGTATTAATTAATTATTATTATTATTTTTTTTTTATTTTATTTTATTATTTTTTTTTTGCATTTTACCAGATATCTCTTATTATTAAATAATGATATAAAATTCAGAAAAAAAAAATGTGTGAATTTTGGAGGAAATTGTAATAAAAATTGTTTTATTGATTTTATTTCAAAAGATGGTATTTTTCAAAATTATCTTTATAAAAGTGTAACAAAGCATTTGCATTGTTTTGAAAGGATTAAATATTTGATGCCTAATGTTATAGATTATTAGTTAATAGATTTATATATAAAAATTATTTTTATGCATTATATGTTATTTCAATGTGAATAGGCCTTAGATTATATTTTTCTAAGAAAAAATTATTTTTATATTTTTTAATCCCAACCTTTCTATAGAAATTTAAACCAGAATATTTTGTAAATGTAAAAAAAATGAAAACTTGTGTATCCTAATAACCAATACACACTCAATTAAAAAAATGCTTAATTCTATACGTTAAAATATTTCGTTTTATATTAATTCTATTCGCTAAAATAAAATTCGATACTCTAAAATTGTTTTAATTTTTACATGAAATTAATTTTTCTTAAGAACTGTGATTAATTAATTAATTAAATACGGGAAATTATATTTGACAGATTTATAAAATATATTTAGATGTATATATTATTTTCTTTTTTTTTTTATGAAATCCGATAGATAATATTAATAAATTTCTTTTAAAAACCGGATTAAATTATTTGATATTAATTTTAATTTATTACTATTTAATTCAGAATCATTTAAAATATGTTGATACTTCTAAAAAAGAAACCATTTTAAGTTTAAAAAAAAAAATGATTTCGTTTTTAGTTTTATTATATAGAAATGAATTGAATTTTTTAAAGAACTAATATTATTCGTAAAATATTATACTATAAATTATTAATTCGTTACATACAAATAATTATTAAATAATTTATATTATTCGTAAAATATATTACATATTATTAATTATTCGTAAAATTATTAAGTTATTAGAAATTAATGCATTTATATATTATGTTATTATTTATATATTCGTTATATACTATTAATTATTCGTAAATTAGTAAAGAATAAATATTATTCGTAAATTTTTATGCTAATATTTTGCAGTTTTTTTTTATCCATAATCAACTTAAAATGAGCCTTTTTAATGGTTCAGTAATGCTTAAGCATTCTTAATAATTATCAATTGTAATATTATAGATAGAAATTCGTATATAAATTCGCATCTTTACATTCTCTTATAAATACATTGCAAATTACAATTGATAATTATTAAGAAAAGCATTACGGAACCAATAAAAAGGCTCAATTTAAGTTGATTATCGATAAAAAAGTTTCAAAATATTAGCATAAAAATTTATATAAAAAATTATTATTATATTATCTATATATATAATTACAAAATTATAAAAAAATTATATTATAAAATTACGCACACAAACGCACACACAAGTGAGTATGTTTGTGTGCGTAATTTTATAATTCTCAATGAAGAAAAAGATGCAGAGCTGCAAGTCGTCATTGAGGATATAAGCTGAAAATAATAATCATAAAGGAATTATGAAGTAATATTTTCAATAACAGTTATTAAATCAAGCTTTTTTAATATAGCTACAAAAAATTCCTAAATAAAATAGTAGCAAATAGTCCAAAGCCGCCTTAAGTGCAATACTCAAGTAATCATTCGCGATTTCGTGATGATAGGCTTAGTTTCATGGTTATTCTTAATTTATGTAAATCTGACTTCTATAGTTTTCCAATGTAAATATATATATATATTCTTTATATACTTTTTTATTTCACTCATTAAATGAATTTCTTTGTTGAAATGCTATGCATATTTATACAAAACCAATTAAAAATGAATTAATAAAATTTAGAATTTAACCAACGAAATTATTTTAATTATTTTAGCTATTATAATATAAAAAAAGTGGTAAGAAATATCTTTTATTATATTTAAATGAAGATTTTATTTATATTTAAATGTGATTATAAGAACAATACTAAATATCTTTACTTAGGCATTATATTCTTTAATATAGATGAAAGTTTAGTAATCAACGACATTATTTTTTTCCAAGATACCTATTTTCTATAAAATAATCTTAGAAATAACTGAATAACATCAAATTGTTATGATGGATCTTATTTCTATTTGCATAACTTTGTTTCATGTTATGTTATCAAAAATTGAAAGTATTCCTTTATTCAAATAAAAAGCATTCATTTTTCAAGAAATCCAGTTTTTTTTTCCATATCTATATATTTATAAGAAATACAATTACTTTGTGGCGTAGTACTCGCTTTTGTTCGCTTCGTACTTTGTTATTCGCATCCGTAGCATATCTTCAAGCTACACGTGCCCATCTGGGTAGTGCTAAATGAATAACAGCGGTGCATTCCTTGCATATAGCATAAAGAATGTCTGTATTGAATGATTGCATTGAATTATTTAAGTCTGTAATAATAATATCTAAATTTAAGTCTGTAATAATAGTGTCTGAATTTAAGTCTGTAATAATAATGTCTAAATTTAAGTCTGTAATAATAATGTCTAATAATTTATATCTGTATTGAATTATTGGAATAACTGTATCTGTATTACCAGCTGCATTAGAACAACAACACAATTATTTTCTTGCATACTTCTGTACAGAATTTTTTTTACTTAACTAACTGAATGTCAAATAAGAGTACAATAAAATCCAAGAAAAACGATAGCATAATTCCATTCTTTTTACCTTCGCGGATGTATAAAAAGAAAAAGAAAAAATTGAAAACGAATCACTTTTCCTCTTATGAAGCGTGGAAAAATAGCCCACTCGCTAAATAAGGTTGCAGATGGGCACAATGGATTATACCCACTACCCCTGTTTTTTAACCCTTATCGAATCTTTGGGAAAAATAGCCTGTGCGTTCCACGGTCACACCATCCTCCTTCCTTCCAGTCCATCGCATAATCGTCAATTGGGACCGGAAGTCCCAATCGATGGGGTCCAATCGGTCGGTGGGCAGCGAAGATCAACAACTACAAAGCGGAGATTGACCTAGTAAGAGGTCTTTCTTTTGCGCCAGTGGGAAACATAGAGGAAGAGAGGCTTCGTCGTTGGAAAAAGATCGTCAACCTTGGCGGACGTGCGTCGAATGCTCAAGCAGCAAACAATCAGGAACTCACTTAGAGAAAGTTGGGCTCGCTTACGTCACGTAAAAGCTCATCAGCTTAGTCAAAGGTTATCCAATTTTTTCCACAGTAAATTGCACCGTTTGTAGGTTCGTAATGTGGTTGCAGTTTTGCTGAATAGTAGCTGTGGGTTAAATTATTCTTAATCAAGTCAAATTGTGGTCGATGTCATAATAGGCAGTACATTTTGATTTAAAAATCGGTCTATTTTTGTATAAAGAATATCGAAACTGCAAAATTTTTTATAATACAGCAAATTTAACAGCAAGTGAGCTATTAAATAGTGAGATCTCACCTAATTTTTATCGAGGAAAGGGAAAATTAAAATGAAAAAAGAAAAAAAATCGTACAAATTCAATTAGATGAATAAAGTGTATTTAAAATAAAATAAAGAAAAAATATATTGATAAAAATAAATCTGTAATTTTCCAGCTGCTTATTGTTAAGATTTCCCCCCCATAGTTTACAATTTCCGCTAAAGTTCCACATTTGGGATGCTTTCTCTCATATATAGTATAGTATAGTTCTCTCATATATAGTATATCTCAGGTATAGTATCTGACGCTAAAAGTAAAGTTATCCTGCCTGCTCCATGACATCGAAATATGCCGCTAGGTGAATTTTTGATGCATATCCAGTCATATGCGGGGCAGAAATAACATTTCTTGTATCCTGAGGAAACAACATGTTTTATTTTTTTCTTGATAAAGCTTTCCTCGTGATGTTATACTTAATTTCTTTTGGGATTTTACAACAAGTATTTTTTTGGGGGTTATATTGATTTCATGGACAGCTTGTTTCACACCTTGCTATTGCATTTTTTTTTTTTTTTTTTTTTTTTTTTTTTTTTTTTTTGTAAATATCTGAGTTCTCTTTTATCTGCCATGCCGTTCTAACTATTCACCATTTTGATCTTTGTGTTGTTTATTGATTTACAATTTCGTTGCTGCAGTTTTGACGATTATTAAAAAATTTTTAATGAATCGAAAGATTAATTTTTTTATATTAAAAAATATTTTGTAATTAAACTTATAAGAAATATATAATATTTATATATTATAT
Organism: Caerostris darwini; assembly: GCA_021605075.1. NCBI lineage: Eukaryota > Metazoa > Arthropoda > Arachnida > Araneae > Araneidae > Caerostris > Caerostris darwini. The sequence continues at coordinate 151,168 of BPLQ01010624.1, read as the reverse complement.
ATTTCTTAATTTCTTATTTCTTAATTTTCTTAGTTCAATTTATTAATTTGTCACAAACAGAAAGATAATGAAAAATCTAATCTCTGTAAGACATAAATTATTATATATATATATATTAACCTTCAGTCTCTGCATTTATTGCTTAAATAATCTGTATTATAACAGCAACAACACTGCTATAACATAGTTCGTTCTGTAAACTAATCATCACTAACGGACTAATCATAACGGACGTCATTAAGCAGATCATCATTTTGTTATTAAATTTATCACAATCAAATAATTCAAATGAAAAATAAAATTAATTGTGTTGAATCTCAAATGTATGTAATATTCCTACAGAAACATAAAAAAATTCTAAAACTGTTATTAATGAAAACCAAAAGAAGAAGAAAAAAAAAAAAAATGCATTCGGATGAAGATGCTAACCGAACAAATCAGGCGAATGACCTTCACTTCCCTTTCGCTATGATTATATTTAGTCTAACCGTGGTCTTCTTTTCCAATAAAACCTGTTTCTGCAATGCGTTCGATGGCCTACATCCGAGGATTGGGACCACCCCTCAATTGCAACAGACACGCGCCTACATCTGACGATGGACGTAAATTTTCCAATGCCCCACACATGGCACCACTACATGTAATCCTCGTTAAGGGTATCTATAATCATGTAAGATGGGCTACACATACCAATTAAACGTAAATAAATCTATTTGAGTCTAAAACAAAATTTCGGCCTACAATAGTGTGGGGAAAAATGTCAATGTTTTAATGTTGTATCAGTTACTTTTTATCATTGTCATGATATATATATATACATATTGTACTACATTATTAAATCAGATTTTTATTTAAAGAACTAATAAATCTCCCGGTGTACCATATCCTAGATCAGGTGTTGCCAACCCAAATAATCTTGCAAGCCCCTTTGGAAATGCATCCTAACTCCACGGGCCGCGTATAAAATTATATATCCCCATATTAGATTTAGTCCCACTATAGAAATGTTTTTGGAGTGAAAAATTGAAACAGAATGAGTTATTATTTTGTGTTTACTTTTGTTCTTGCATGTAAACATAGATAATACTTAAAAAATCATCTTAAATCATTCTATTACTTTATACTTTAAATCATTAAAAATATTTATTTTACTAGTGCGATATTTGTTTCTTCGCTCATCATGAGTTCGCAGAATATAATTTAATTATTGCTCTAACTCATAACTGTAAATTCATAAGTATAACAGGCAATATCTGTCCTATATTCGCAAGAATATTATTTTAAAATCAAAGTTACTTTTTTCTCATAATTATGACAATTAATTTTTGAATAAATGGATGCACATATAATGTATGTTTTTCAATACATTGGTCTTCACTACTTTGGCCATTATAAAATAAATATATTTTGTATAAGTGTGAAAAATGTCCAAGGCTGGCCGCGGGTTGGCCACCCCTGTCCTAGATAATTGATTAATTATATATTATTAATATATCTTAAAATGGAAAACTAAATATTAATTCCACCTAATGAAATTGACAAATGAAAAAAAAAATCAGTGAAATGTTTTCTTATGACAACGAAGTTTAAACACTGAACAAATAACATGTTTTAGGATCTTGAATGCTCCCAATTCTAAAATGCATAAGTCATGGAAACAAAGAAAAAACTTAATTAAAAATATTTGTGGCCGGTCAAGTATTGAGCAATAGTATAATATCAAAACCAAAAATAATTGATTTTACTCCTACGGAATCATTGAGAAGAATTTCATAATGTGAACAGCACTGCTAGATGGTGCATATAATTCTATTGTTAAACAAATACACATTCTAAAACATTTCAACAAATATACGTGTCGTTATTAAATTATTATTATTTTTTTAAAGAAATGGGAAATTCATAAATGCTGAAGAAGAATGAAACGTTTAAAATCTTCCTTTCTGTTTAATGCACAATAACAAAAAATTTCTTTTTATGCTATTTTCGTTTTTATCTTTTAATGTTGCCGTTATTATTCTTCATTCTACACTCAAAATGACATGATTTTAATTCATCGCTGAACATTATAAAAATTCATCGCAGTTTTCTTTCATATTTGAATTACTTTTTGAAAAACTATTAATAATTTTCTAAAATTCATAATTAGTTTTTAAACTTCATATTCAAAATATATTTTCTTCGTATTTGCAATTTTTATATCATTCTACTAATGAGAGTTTTAAAAATATTTTTGATGTTATATCTTGTTTAAAGTAATAAAAAAAATCTTAATTATTTTATTTGGAGCAGATTTCTGTCAGAAAATAAATCTTGTTATTGTATTTGTATGAACGTAATTGTATATAACGTTATTTGTATATAACGTTATAAATCCAATCTAAAACCACGAAATAAGTATATAAAAAAATTTTTCATGGATTTTTTATTTTTTATTTTTTTATAAAGAAAAATTTTAACTTATAATGTCTTTTAATCTTGAATATCTGGGACAAAATAAAATTGTATAAAATGGCTCAAATAATACATTCAATGAGCTTTGATTGTACGGCTTGTTATTTTTCAATTTCAAATCGTGAATATAATGAATAAACTGTGATGCAACCAATTCATTTAAATAAAATTAAAAGAAAGGACGGTAATGAGAATTCCAATTCAATTTTAAATGTTGTGGCAATTCTTTTTTTTAAAGTAGCATAGTTAATTTAAAGTTTTCACTGGTTTAATTAATTTCTTTATATTTATTTCTCCATCTTTATAATTTTTCTGAATAATTATTTTATAAACGAAATTCTAATTTGAAGAAAGAATTTCTTTGTATGAAATAACATCATTTTTTTAAAATTTATACACTATAATTTTCAAAATTTCTAAGAAAATTTTGAAATGCAAAATGAAATTTTATTATTTTAATCAAAACCGCTTATCACATGCGTGTTCTAACATAGTTATCTTTTTTAAATGTAAAATAGTTAGCTTAAAATTTTCGTTGAGTGTATTAGTTTCTTAACATTTATTTTTCTACCTTACTACTGTGCCCAAAAAGTAAGACCAATTATTTTTGTCTTCAAAAACTCTTTATTTATTTTTCCAAATTTATTTCATCGCCTTCAAAGTAATCCCCTCCGGACACAATGCACTTATGCTCTCTTTTTCAATGTGTCTTCGTCTTAAACGCGTTCTCTGCCTACTTTGAACTGTTTATACCACTTGTAAAAATTTCTCTCTGATATAGGATTACTCACCGAATGTCTTCTGTAGCAATCTATTACGTTTCCGCAAACAAAATTTATTGCAAGTTCTTTGCTCAATGAATTCAGACATTTCAAAAATCGCCGGAATCAATTTTAGCGTCTCACAAAGCCAAGCGTAACTCAAACACTAATGAATATTTTGACGTCAAATTTCACACAGATGTCAAGGACAGTGCCAGTAGCCTAAATAAGAAATAAAAAATTGAAATTTCATAAGTCCCGGGAATTTTAAATTGAAAATTGGTCTTACTTTTTGTACACAATAGTAAATTATGTTTCATAAGCACAAATGCATTTCACAAATGTTTAAACAAAATTCTTTAAAAAAAATAATAAAAAAAAGACTTTTTTTTTATATATATAAACGGCAAAAAAACACATGCATTTTTTGTTTTGTTATGGAATGCGACACTTTTCATAAAACTACTTTCGCTTGAAAGTGTTCTAACCTAATAAATACCGCTTATTATTTGCTTCCATAACACGTATGTTTACTGCAACCTCATTAAAAAGTTAATGAGGGTGTGTTTCACGGCTTAATGTTGATTGATGAGGTATCTTGTTACGAGAACTAAATTTTTATTAATGTTGACAGGAGATTTAAAATAATGCCTTTAGCTAATCAGTCTTTACTTTTTAAAATGTCTTCACATCACAATGACATATTAACAAAAATTAATTAATTATTTTTCATGATATTTGAAGTTAGTAAAAATTGATAATATTAGCAATTGGAAATAACAATTAAGTAAAAATACGTTTTGTAAATAATCGTTAAAAAAATTTATTACTCGATGTTTAAAATAAATTATGTATATTTATGGAAAATATTCTTGCAATTCAAACAATGATATTCCCAAGTTTCCTAAGATTAAATTATGAAACAATTTAAAATTTGGAATCAGAGTTAAGTTTTATTTTGATTTTGTTATTACTGGCTTTGATATGTTTTTTCTCATAAAAAAGCATTTTTTTCTAAGAGTAATGTATAGTATTCATTAATCTGTTAAATTCAATTAAGTGCTTTTATGTTTTTAATAAATTTAAGAGGCTTTATTTCCTGTTGTCTGTTTGAAAAGTTTCACTTTTTAAAGTCATAAAATAAATCAGTCAAAGAGATTTAAGTTTTTTGAAATACTTTAAAAGGAAAAAACACTTTCAATTTTAATTCTTCGATCATTTCACGTTCCTTTATTTATGATTTTAAATTTGTTTTCCTCGCGATTTAAACAACCACTTGTTCATCCTATTCAGTTCGAAATACTTAATTTATTTCTTCATCTTCAAAGGTAGATATACTTTGTACCTGAATCTGTTTTTATTGTGAATGTTTTTCATGCATATTTCTTACGCAAATTGTGTCAGCATTATCTATAAATATGTGAAATTTAGAACTTTTGCATGAGAAAATATGTTAACAATATTAAATTTATTTGTAGATTTTTTTGGAATATAGTATCCATTTATCACAATATTTTTTAATTTTATTTTTGAAAATCGGTCTGATGGCCGAGTGGCACTCTGGGGCTCGGTACCACAGGTTTCGGGTCCGAGTTCCAACATTTGGAATTCAGTGCCATGGATGTTTGTAGTGGTTCGGAATTCGCTTTAAACCGTAAGCCCGGTCTAATAGGATCGTAGAGCGTTGTAGGGGTAGTTTTACTCGCGTCTGTAGCATCTAATGATGAGTAAATGAGTAACAGTAGTGCAACCTTTGCTTATGGCATAAAAATATTAACTGTCTCCGTATTGCTAGCCGCATTAAAACAACAACATAATTTTGAAAATCGATTAACAAAATAAAAAAGTATGGAGTCTAGTTTATAGTATGGAGGTCGAAATTAAAGGGAACAAAATTTTTTTTTTCTTTAATACGTATTATATTTTACGATTTGATATTCATTCAACTTCTTTTATTTAATTTTAAAAAATCGCTAAAATTAAATATATATATATATATATATATATATATATATTGTTAAATTACAAAAAATATTGCAAAATTGATTTGAATTCAATTTTAATGTATTAAAAATCTTTGTAATTATGAATAACAATTTTTTTCAAAAATTTGAAAAATATTTTTTCTTCCGAAAGCATTTTTCTTCAGTGTCTAACACCAGGAAAATATTCGTAAAAAAAAAAAAAAAATACAAATTTTATGACAGTTTGTCCAACAATACAAGAAAAGCTTTTCTTTGGAAAACGCATGTCACACACTTTTAAACTATCTTTGTCGCGCGCTCGAGGCCACTTCGTGACTTCTGAGAATCGTTTTCAATATTACAGGATGTGCATTCATATTTAAAACAAATGCCGTGAAATAATAAACTGGTTTTTCTGTTGTACCCAATATATTTTTTTCCCTTTTACCAAAGCCAAGTAAGTTTCAGCGTTGTTTGTTTATTTTGTATTGTTCGAAGCTCATTTTTCATTATGAAAAATTCCTTAAAGTAAATATTCATAAATTTGTCAGAATGAAAATATAAATAGAATGTTTATATATATATTTTTAAAAATATATATAAGCATTCCCGCTAAAATTAACATATAAACATTCCCGCATTTTCCGCTAAAAATATCAATATCTTGCGCAATTAAGTGGTGTATTAAGTTTTTTTTTTTTTTAATGCAGTTGGCAAATACTTAGACTGTAATGTTTATATATCATAAGAAAAGGTTGCACCGGCGTTACTCACTTAGTATTGCACTGGGGGCGCGTGTAATTTGAAGATAACTTGTTACATAATTCATGACTTTGTACTTTTATTTTATCAGAATTCCAAATCAGTCTTATAACCTATCAAATTCCAACTCCTTAAAAAAGAAATTTATCTTGACATTTCATATAAGGTAAATTAGATAATGAAGAAGTTATAGCAGGATCTACTTTAGGAAACAGAAACGAAACCTGATGATAAGAAAGTGATTAAAACTTTCCTCAAAATGATTAAATCAAACATATATTTAAAAAAAAGCCAAGTCAAACAAATTATAAAGATTGTATTACTTTTTAAAACGTACTACATACTGCCAATAAAAAATCAATCATATTTGGCGAGGGTATACGTCAATGTCAGTAAAATACGCCAACTGGTTTGGTATAGAGCATTAATAATAAGAGGCTGTCACTGAATTGAGGAATTTTTCGATCCTAGAGCTATCTTTCGACTTCAATTTCAAAAATTGCTTCGTTGCCCTTTGCTTCTTCCCTGGAGCACACCAGGACCATTAGTGCACGATTTTGTTTCAAAAATTAGGTTAGCGTTTTCGGTAGCATAAAAAAAAAAGAAAAAAAATCTTTCAATCTGTCTCTTTTCCCCTCCCCCGTTGTAGATTGAACCTGTTTGAGGTGTTCTACTATCACTGGAACTGTACTCACACAGAGAATCTTTCCGCCTTCGTCTTTTTTCTTCCTTTTTTTTTTTAATTTTTAATTTTTATTTTCTGTCAATTCCGCTATGCAATGAAATAAAAAGAATAAATGATATCGAAAATGAGAAGAAAAAAAGTTTGAGGGGGACAATTGTTCTACTTTTCAAGTAAAAGATTTTTTGTCAGATTTTTTTTTTTTTGATAGTAAAAGTCAAACTTTCATAAATCATATGCTTTTACATTAGCAGATGTGTCATAATTTTAATTAAATATTTGTATTGTGCAACGTTATAATAATTAATTGTATCTTTGTTCTACATTCTAGAACTTTTATGATGATATTTTGTTTGTTGAGGGTAATTTCAGTGATATTTGATAAATCTTTTCCATGTTTTACAACAATGTTTTGTTCCTTATTTCTACAAGTAAAATTTGATATAAAAAGAAATATATTCAAATCATCACAAGTAGTATTTAAACTATAATTAACATCCATTATACTTTTAATAATATGAATCAGCAAATGCATTTTAAATCATTCTCAGTTTTCACCTTATTTGCCAACACCAATGTAAATTTTAATATAGTAATAAACGAATAAATTTTAATTCATATTCAGTTTTTGCCTTAGTTTTCAATACCCGTGTAGATTTTAATATGGTAATTAATGAAAATTTTAATTCATATTCAATTTTAACCTCATTTGCCAACACAAGTGTAGTTTTTAATATAATCAATAAATAAATTATAATTCATACTCAGTTTTCACCTTATTTTTCAACACCCATGTAGATTTTATTATGAAAGTTTTAATTCATTCTCAATTTTCACCTAATTTGTCAACACCAATGCAGATTTTTGCTTAAGCCAGTGAATGGCGTTAGTGCTAAAACTCCAACGATTGATGATTTTGAATAGCACATTAGCCCCAAAAAATTCGTGTATACAACAGCTAGTTTAGCAAATTCAGCATTATCCTTATGTATATTTCAATTTTGGTAACAGATGTTATAACCTATCTCTCTTAAGATTTGCATTATAAATTTCCCTTTTTTGAATTAATTAAATTAAAGGGAGGGTTTCAACTTTTAAATGATAACACACGCTAAAAAATGAGATAAAAAGAAGCTGTAAAGAGTTTTTCAACAATAGCAATAATTTCATACTCTCTGTTTTAAAACATATGGCTACTTTCTAATACGCGACTTGATTACTCAATGTTTATAACAAACAAAAATAACTTTTGTTTACTTCAGTATTATCACTCCTTCATCAAAAACACTGGGAAAGTAATAGTTCTGAAAATAACCAGCGTGACCTACAACTCGAACTGTCACTTTAATAAAGAAAGTAATACTGCATTCCTTACCATATATATAATTAACAAGTTGTGCCCAATACATTTCAGATTGACACACGTTCTACTGACCCGGTAACAAGTGTGAAAGTCACCTACTTCGAAGGCAGGGTAACCCTTTCCCTTTATATAGGAAAAACGTTTATGTGCAGGATACCCCACAATTAGCCCCGTACAGTCGTTAACAATTAAAGCCGTTCGTTAAGTTGTGACACAAACCGGTTAGTAAAGATTCAATCATTTTAGGCTGTTTGTTAAGTCTGGACCTATAAAGTTATATTCATGCCATTATGAGAACTAAACGTCATTGATTTTCTGGCTACTGGGTATGACAGCTCAATGCATAATGATAAATGGGTTTCTTTTGAAAAATTACCTTGCTTCCATTGATAAAGTACCTAATCCTGCACTTTGGTCATCGCACAATTTTGAAGTGTAACAAATAAAGCAATTAATTTTCTTATACATCCAGGTGTTGTGTTAGATTATGGCTGTTTGAATTATTGTATTCAAAACAAATGCAACTTTTTTATGTACTCGTTTATTGTAGTTCAACTTGTAAACAAATGATCAGTGATTGAACCGATCAACTTTATTTCCATAATAACAAAAACAAATTGTTATTGTTTTTCGTTTTGTTATTTTTTACGGTTATTCTGGTTAATAAGTTTCATGAAAAATAACAACCGCTGTTTGTTTTGTTTTCTCATTTGCCTGCAGAGTAGTAACTAGTTAAAATTTGTGATACTTGAATTTAATGTTGATATATAGTAAGCGTTTGGAGTTAATGTATTTTTTTCTGAATTAGCATGTATATTTTAGTATGTATAAATAGGCTTGTTTTAGTTATTTAAATTAAAATTTACTGAATTTGGACAACAGAATTTAATAACCTTTCTTTAAAAAAAAAGCTTACAAAATGAAATTCTAATTTAAATGATACGGACTAACATTTGAATATACAAAATAATATTTTTGAGCACTAATTGTTCCAGCTTAAATAATTAGGTCTATGATTGTAATAAGAATTGTACATTTAGTGTTATAAATTAAAGTAGTGAAATATTATTTTTTGCGTCACTCCATTAAATCTACTATTTCCTATTGATATTTACCAATATGATATGGCAACGATGTTTCTAAGATGGTTGGATGGCAGAAGGAGTAATGTGTCTGGGTGGATTTTATGGTGTAGCAGCCCCACATTTATGTATCGAAATCCAATCAGGATGTTAGGTTGACTGCACGAGACAATTTGAAGCATTCTCCCTCTATTCTATTAATTTTTACACATCAATTTTTGAAAAATGAATCTTTGGTAACAGCAGGAATCTTTATTTTCTTGCAAATGGATTGTAGGCTAAGTTAAATTTAAAATTAATATTTGGAACTCATAAAAATTAATATTTAAAATATGTTTAAATAGACTGAGCCATTGAAGTGAATGATAAACTATGCAGTTACCGAAAAATATTTTTCACTAAATGTACTGTTTTTGTTTAAATAAAAATTTCTTTTTTCAAAAACAGATGCCATGTTTAATAACAGATCTATTTACTAATATAAAACAAAAAAAAGTGTTAAGCAAATATGAATATTATGAAATGTTAAATACATATAAGAAATGAATTCCTTTAGAAGAAAAAAGCCCTCTACACTATTTAAATTTAATCAATTGCTTAATTTTAATTATTTTTTAATACTTTGAATAATTTAACGAAAATGCAATTTCAATTCATTATAAATTTTTAATAATAATTTCGATCATAGATACATTGCGAAACATCAAAATTCTTTCTTGCCATGCTAGAGTTACTAACTCATTACTACAAATCTCTGTTACAAATTACATGTAAGTTTTGAAGCTAGCATGTAAGCTTTAGTATTTTCAATGCACTAAAAGAGTTGAACCGTTTCCTAATGGTTTGCTAGAATGTAATTAAGGCATTTGTACACTAACGAGCGATTATGTTATAGATATTAGTTTGTCATAATGTATTTTTTAATAATAAGTGCTCAATAGATATTTTCATATTAATATCGAACAATACAAATGATTTAATTTAAATTGCATCGTTTAAGAGTAATTTTTTAATTTTTTTAATGTGCTTGTTTAAATTACTTTCTTCATAAAATAATTACCAGAAAATGCAATATATAAAAAGTCTTAATGGGATCTAATATACAAGTTAAATGGAACCTGATGGCCGAGTAAATAGCGCTCTGGTGCTTGGTACCACAGGTTTCGGGTTCGAGTCCCGGCGTCGCCATGGATGTTTGTAGTGGTTCGGAATCCACTTTAAACCGTAGTTCCTGGTCTAACAAGATCATTGAGCGTTGTGGAGGTAGTGTTACTCGCGTACGTAGCCTGTCTTCAAGCTACACATGTCCCCTGGGTAGTGCTAAGGAGTAACAGCAATGCAACCCTTGCGTATGACATAAGATTAACTGTCTCTGTATGCCAGCTGCATTAGAACAACAACAACATATAAGTTAAATAGATATAATTTTTACTTTACTATTAATTATTCATTCTTTCTTTCAACAAATAAAAATTATGTAAAAAAAAATCATTTTCTTTTGTTTAAGTGGTACTTATCAGGGTAAGATTTTTTATTATTATTTTACTAAATCAAAAGTTTCAATGAATTTCTCAGCCAATTGGCATTAGTTGTGTTTATCATAAGGAAATAGTTATTGCATTGTCTTGCTTAACTAAAGGCAGGCCCACATCAAATATTCCAAATGATTTTTATCAACAAACAAACCTACCTCGCATCGACCTTCCCACCAGCGAAGAGTTTGTTTAACCGAATCTCAATCCAATATTGAGGCCGAAGAGCAATATGGCATCTGACACCCACGGGCGATGCTAATGCAGGGTCAAGAGGTTTCGAACCGTAGGATGACCTTATTCTTCCATTGTAAGTGTCTCTGCCTTCTGTCCAGTTCCAGCGAAAATTATGGACATGCATTTCAAATGTCTGGGCCGAGTTTCCAGTTGCAGTTTCTTGATTTGCCATTCATTTCTTCCCCTCTTTGCATTTCTATAATCAGTGATGCAACTAGGAAATTACGGATAATCACAACTTCTGAATATTGAGATGTTCCTTGCCTTAAGTATCAAAAAGTAAAGTGCAAACAGGAGATAAACGAATGACTTAATAAGTTGGTGCATTCGTTTTTCTGTGAGCAAAAGATTATGGTAATAAATATTTACCATAAGATTTTTTTTTTCAAAGTTAAATCTAATAAATATTATCATGATGTCTGGCCCGACTCAATTAAATATCCTTTCTTTTTCGAAAATTTTCTACTTGTTCTCTTTCGAAGCAATAAATTATATAAGATATAAAAGAAATGCGAAATATTTATTACAATCAAAGAAAAAAAATTTAACAAACTTCACTCAAAATACCTTTTGAAAAATGGATTTCTAATTTAAAAGTTCAAGCTACGTATTTTTATACATACATTTTGTAGTTTGTCTATTTTATTTTAAAAATTTAATGCCGTTTTGTAATTTCCTACAATGTTAAATTTTAGGCTGCCAATCACAGATAGGAATTGCTAATTTCTACGAAAGTTTGTTCTTATCCCGCTTGGTTGACAGCAACATCTAGACCATGTCCAGGAACCCGTGTGTACTTAGATCGACGAACTCTAAGAAAGTTTTATTAATTAAACATTAATTAAAAAATTATTCATTAATGTTTCTTGTTAATATTTAAAATCGTAATGGTTGAATATTGTATATATTATGCAATAAAAGTAAAAATTCAACTGAATTATCATTATTAGCACTTTTACAGTTTTAATGCTTTGTTACGATACTATATGCAGTAAACATAAAATAACTCATACAGCTAAATTTTTTTAAATAATTTATTGCAGTAAAAAGTAAAGACTTTAATAGTAGCTTAGTAACTCCTTTGTAGTTTAAACAGTAATTTTGATACAAGCTTATATCCGGCATCGAAAGAGAAGATTTAAGGTGCTTTTCATAATTTCAATGGACCTTACGATTGAAGATTTGGAAAAAATTATATCATATATATTTTACGTATGCCACAAATAGTTTGACAATGCTTTAGTATAGAAGAAAACCTAGAAAGCATCTACTGTACATCTACATTCTACAAGCTTACTAAGCTCACTGTCACAATCACTATCGCATTTCCTTATTTTTAAAAGCAGTGATTGAATATGGATTGGAATAGATTCGAAATGAGTCCTCTTGTTTGTCTTTAATACATTAGCAATAAATATTGTGAAAATGTAACATATTCAATAAAATGGTAGTAACTAAAGGCTATTTAGGCTCCTTTGTAATAAATAGGATTTAAATCAAAACTATAGCTACAGTTTTAATATTAAGCAACACAAGTTGAATAAATTTGTTAATCTTAAAGACATTCAAAAGTACTTTCAATTTAAGTAATTGAATTAATTCTATCAAAATAAATTATAATTTCTTATGGCAATAAATTTTTTTCATGAGAATTTCAAAAAATTCTTTTTAAATGCATTGTTGCTGTTCTTAATATTTTGTTGTTATTCATAGTATTTTGTTGTTTGTCTTTTTTATGTTAAATTTACGAGCATTTTGTATTTACCGATTTAAAATTGTTCGCCATATAAAAGAGTAAAAAATTATTTACTTTTTATGTTTATGAATATATATATATATATATATATATATATATATATGTATCTGGTATATTTAAATAACATGGTGCATGGTAAAAAGATGGTAATATGGTACAAAATTATACATTTAAATTTATTATACATATTTTGGATATCAAAGTATTTTTCATAATGACCAAATAAAAAATGGCTCTTTTTGTGAAAATAAAAATAAAATTTTTTGAAAAAAATGCTAAATTTCTAATAATAAATTGCTTTATTCAGAAAATATATATTTAAATGGATGAAATAATTATAACTGCAAAATTTTGTTGTAGTTTCTGCTTTTAAAATTAAAAACAAATATTATTATAAACCAAATTATTATCCGAAACATTTGTGGAATTTCAAAAAATAAAGTTAATTCAATCACCTGAATTTCTGCACCATTGACGCCATACCATTTATCACTCTTCAATGTTCACTCAATTTCATCACTCTGTATCATTATTTAATTTTTACCCATTGCGTAACCTTAAGAAATGAATTTTCAATATAGGTCAAAACACCTATATCCATCCAACGATTTCTTTCCAGTCCTCAAGGTCACTTCTTCGCCGTCTTTTGAGCCGTCTGTTGAGTATGACCTCTAGAAAGGCTGCAAGAATATTTTGCATTTAATATCTCTTAAATGCTTTCTCAAGGAAACTCAATCTATCAATATTTGTTTCTTTTTCATCTGAGGCGAAAAGAGCCCTCATTGTCAGAAGAAAATCACGCGCTTGTTGTGTTGAAGGTCGTTAAAGGTCAGGGATCGGTTGTTGAAATGAATCGATTAATATGGGACCGATTCATACATAAAAGAAATCAGTATTGCATGAATATTGTGTTAATGATGTGAGGTTGAAATAAATCTGGGACGGTGAGTTTTCGCACGTTGTGGGGTTAATATTATGCTGATTAAAATCTAAAAAAAACGTAATGGAAACACCATAAGTATAAAAATTGTTCAAATTTAGATATGAAATACATAATGATATGAATTGAAATGTTTGTTTATACATGACATTTAAATGATATATAAAATTATAATATGTTATATTGAATTATATGCAAAAGGAATTGCTATTCACAATTTGAAATACAAATTTTTGTAGGGAAACCATTTAAATTAATAAAATTGAAACAAGTAATTACTTAGCAACTTAACAACTTTATTGCAACTTAGCAATTTCAAGAACTATTTTCTATTAATATTGACTAAATTTCGGTGACTTTTCTTTAGTTAGTTTTTCTGTTTGGTTTAGTGCAAAAATATATATCCTAAAAGGATAAAGTTAAATAATGAACACTAAAACAAAATAAATAATAGTAATGACTATAATTAATTTTATTTTTAATGCGATTAAATTAATAACTGTAAAGAACTATCTTAAACTATTATTTAATTTTTTTTTTTCCCCCTACTCGTGACTCAGTGGTAATATGCGCCGCTGGTAAGCATTAGGGCGGAGGTTCAATCCGCTGGCGGCTTTGTTGTAGACACTGTTTCATAAATGCGAAGATTTGATGGCGTTTTTGATATTCAATATCTTGTCTCGTGAGTCGCACTGCCTGATGGGAGTTTTCTGGATTTTTTCCCATATGATAAGTAATAGCGGGGTAGTTCCCCCTGAAAGTCCTCCCGGTAGGCACTGACACTGAGACAATTCAGGATTCACAACAGAAGCTTCCCGCTCCCCTTTCCTTCCTTCCATGAGACCACACGGGTTGTTGGACTTGGTCTAGATGTTGCTGTGTCGACCAAAAGGGCTAATAAAAAACAAATTTTGTTTTCTAAAAAAATGCAGACAATGTGTTGCGTTTATTATAAATATAAATGTCATGCGCAGTACTACTATTACATAAGGATAAGAATACATTTTAATTTTTATGTTTGACGTACAATCATAATTTCGTGAAAAATAATTTCCGCGACCTATAATCATCACTTACCAAAATCTTACTTAAATGGCATCCATTTCTCGCAAGACAACAAGTTGATGATTTATTTATTTTTTTAAAATCTTCTTTAAATCTACCCGCAAGCCCTGGTTACTTTTCTCTTCGAAAAACATGACTGAGGATTAAATGAGGTTCTACGGTTTGTTCTTGTATTCGTACACAATGATTTACTGAAAACTATTATTATCATAGTCAAGGCGATTGTTATCGCCACAAAATGTAAGCAACTCTAAACAATTGCCCACTAATCCCGAGTTTCTTCAAACGCTATCTATTCTTGTTTGTTTCCTTTATGCTCTCAGCCTTCTACTTATTACATATTTTTCGATTCGGGCCATTTTATAGTGAATTACAGTGTAGGCAAAACCACATCTTCTCAGACAGTTAAGGTTTCAGTTTTCTACTAATCATAACTACCATCACCATTAAAGTTTTTTTTTTCCGACTCTAGAACTTTTTATAAATAGGATGTAACAATTTTTTTAACCTTTTGGTATTTATTAGGCTTTAACATTAGGTATTTATTAGGCTTTATGCATTTTGTCACGACCTATCAGGAAAAAATATTTTTATCTTCTTTGCCTTAGTTTTAGTAGTTTTTTTTTAAATCACTTGTATTTATGAAGTCTATTAATTTGTATGAACCAAATTTAACGCTTTTATTTGTAAATTATTAATGAGTTTTTAATGGAGACTTAGGAATTTGAAACCGAAGCTAGGTTAATAGAAATTTAATCATTACTGAATTTGGAAACCAAACATTTTGATTCGAAAAATTTTATTCCGAAGTTTGAACTCAGTATCACATGCAAATATAAAAAAAATTATTTAAGCTGGACGGGTGAAAATAGATATATTCTGGAACTTTTCTGAATCAATGTAAGCAAGAGTTTAGATAACAAATAGTTATAATTATACATGTTACATACCTAAAGTTACGCATATGTATTGTTTTATTTTACTCATATGTAAACTTCTTCAGCAATCAAAATGATTCAATGCATACTGTTTCATTGATAAGCTATTTTTTTTTAACTTTTCTTATTGTACGCTATTATTATAAATTACATATTTAAACGAAATAATTAAAAATTATTTCAGAAATCATTGACGAAATAATTAAAAATTATTTCTTAATTGAAAAGGAAAATAAATTTATTTATTTATATAATATTAAAATTATGTTAAATTTAGTATAAAATATTTTTTTAAGAAAAATAAGTAAAAATTAATGATTATTTATTAAAAAATACAGCTATGAAATTCAGGTAAAAAAAAAAGTTTGATATATTGAAAGACATTTTACCGTTTAAGTATTTCAAATGTTTCCCATTTAGATAGAATTATAAAAAATACCAAATGCATGCATTAAATATGCATTTACTTTAATTTAAATCCTACATAAGTATCCTGTCCCCTTTCGTACTTACAGTATCGTGAAACTTTTATTAACTATTTTTAATCGTACACCTTAATCTTTATTAACTAATATTGATGCATTCCCATAAAATCGACGGGATTATTCTGGCAAATATTCTTCTATCATAAAGACCCGGAAATGATGTATAAAGATCGCACTGTGTGAGAGCGAAAGCGAAACGAATCATTTACTCCGAACTATGTCACACACACGAAAAAGAGCTGCTCTATTAGAACAGACGGTCGGACCCGAGACAATCGTCAAGTTTTGCTTAATTGACCCGTCGATTCTTATTCCTCTATTGGGTCAGACTCATTAGGATACAAAGATGCTTTTCACTACTAAGACTTTAGTTTTTTTCTTACTGTGATGGAGAAACATTTTTACTTTGTTTGAAGTTTTGAATTTACAAATGTGGCTCGCCTTGAGAATTTTTCCGGCCCGTGAGATGTATCACACTTTTACAAAATATATTTATTTTATAACGGCCAAAGTAGTGAAAAACAATGTATTAAAAATATACATTATTTGTGCATCCATCTATTCCAAAATGAACTGTCGAAATTATGAGAAATCGAAATTATAAGAATAGAAGTTTGAGCCTGTTTTGTGTTTGGTCAATTCCATTTTCGAAAAAAAAAAAAAAATGATTCGCAGGTGTAAGTTGGGCCAAAAGCGCTAACAACTTCAACTAAGAGTCTGGTTTACTCTACTATCAACAATTAAGTGCGCGTAACTAGGGATGGTCACTGAAGTTACTTAAAGTGTAACGTCCTATGTTATATTAGATGTTCCAAGATGCGCGCTCATCATGAGTTCGCAGAATATAATTTAATTATTCTGTAGACTCATAACTGTAAACTCATCCATAAAACAGGCAATATCTGTCCTATATTCGCAAGAATATTATTTTAAAATCAAAGTTAATATTTTTCTCATAATTTCAAGAGTTAATTTTTGAATATATGGATTCACACATAATGTGTTTTTTAATACATTGGTTTTCACTACTTTGGCCCTTATAACATAAATATATTTTGTAAAAGTGGGATAAATCTCACTTGCCGGAAAAATGCTCAAGGCGGGCCTCGGGTTGGCCACCTCTGGTGTAGACACACGAGCTTTCAGTTAGGTTTCTGTTGTCGAGTTTCGAAGCTCCCCTAATTTGTAAACCCATCTGGCCACCCAAATTCTTTAAATTATTGATTAAAAGTAATAAAAAATGTGTTCAATTCTTACGAGGACTTAGAAAACGTAATCCCTGGATTGACATCCCAACGCTAAAAAATACTACTGACCCTCAAAATTGTACAAACAAGATTATCATATTTTGTTTTATCATCGATATCTCTTCACATCGAAAGCCATGCAGAGCAGAACACACAATCAGAGCGCGCAAATGCAAATAACGAGGCACTAAAATATCTCCCAATTGTCAAATATGCATTTCCGCTGTAAATCTTCCGAATTTGAGCAGTGAAACGTCTTTGCGAAAAGGAATTCCAGTCTACAGAAACCGTCACGTAACCAAAAAGTTAATTAATTAAATCTCATGTTGGGGTTGCTAAATAATAACAGAAACACAGTCAACGCTGTATTCTGTTCCAATAATACAGCCTTAAATTGTGTCTGTTATAACATGAGAATTGGTTTTAACTATCAGTAGATTTGATAATTGATTCGTTATTATTAAGATATTGGAATTTTAGTTATTTTAAATGATTATTTTGCATAAAAAATTATAAACTATTATTTTTGCCTTATCGCGATTTACTATCCAGGGATTTTCAAAGAAACAGCTGGGTGACGTATTTACTACAAAAATTAATTATCAGCTAATTAGTGAATTAGCGCAAAATAATTACGTCATAATCTTTGTAAGATAACAAGCAATAAATGTCATCAATATTAAAATTAGTTTGTGTTAAGTAAGTAATTCCTGATAAAATTAATTAATCAATTTATTCTAAAACCAGTATTAAAAAATTATTTCACATCAATTTATAGTATCTATACATGAAATTGATTTTTTTGCAGATGAAATTATTTATTTATACAAGAAATTAGTTTTAATTACTTTAAATGATTATGTTGCATATAAAATTATAAATTATTAATTTTTTCCTCAGAGAGTCCAGAGATTTTCCAGATTTTATAGTCCAGAGATTTTCAAAGAGAGAATGAATGATGTATTTCCTACAAAATTAAATATCAGCTAATTAGTGAATTAGCACAAAATAATTACGAAATAACTTTTGTAAGGGAACAAGCAATAAATGTCATTAATTTTAAAATTATTTAAAATTAGTCTCTGTTAAATAAGTAATTGCTAATAAAATTAATTAATAAATTTATTCTAAAAACAGTATTAAAAAACTTCTCTTCTCACCAATTTATTTAAGCAAGAAATTGATTTTTTGCTGCTACTAAGTCACATATTAAGAGAAAATATGCCTGTTGTCTGACATCATATTGTCTAAACCAAATTCTTAAAAAGAAAAAAAAAAAAAAAAAAAAAAAAAAACTAAGCAATACAACTGTTTTTGAAGTAGGAAACTCGATATTTGTTGATTATTTATCAATCTGTATAAAAGTAAAAATATTTTTTTTGTAACAGCATTGTAAATACATTTGATTATGAGTAAAATATATTCACATTTAAAGCGCGCAAAAAATATATAAAATCTGTGAAATTTTGCGAAAATAAATAAATTATCCATTCATAACTAGAATCGCAACATTTTACTTCGATATGATGTTAACTGCTAGCAAAAACTATTACGACAAAAATTACAAAGGTAATCTGTTCTAATAACGGATGTAATGTAGTAAACGAAAGTTGGAAATGAGAGTCAAACATCAAAAATATTGCAGACTAACTATCACATTTCCTGAAATATCAAAGGCAATATCTTATCACTTTAAAAATAGGACACGGAATACCCCAAGGGTTAAACACAGCCGACATACATTCTCTCCTATTCCAGCTCTCTATAGAGCTGCGAAATAATGTCACGCACTTCATAGGGGTTCATCTAGCAGAAATAAAAAAAGATATCCAAATCTTGTACTTATTATTTTTAAGAGATTCCTTTCCCCTCTATTACACAATTTAATGCAATGGAACATGGAGAAAAAAATTAAATTATATTTGTACAAGATTACGTGATGTATTTTATTCATGTCGTAAGGTTTCGATAATTAGAGTTCCATAGCCAGAGGGTGTAAGTATCATTTATCCGATACTTTTCGCAGTGGGGTTGGCTTGCTGGGTATTTTTTTTAGATCTTTTTTTTATGTCTGGTCAATCTGATGGAATTGAATAATGCGTTATAGTAGAACTTGCCTAAAAGGCCTCACGATTACAGCTGAGGGTAAGGTGTAATATTTCAACACTGTCTCTATTCAACATAATTTATTGCATTTTGAATAGGATATAGTTGCTTGTAATAGGCTTGGAAAAAAAATAGACATTTCATCAACAGACCATCAGATAATTTGTGAGGCATAGTACTCTGCCCAAAAAGTAAGACCAATTATTTTTTTTTCAACACTCTATACGTTTCCGCAAACAAAATTGAATACACGTTCTTTGTTCAATTCATTCAGACGTTTCAAAAATCGTCGGAATCAGTTTCAGCGTCTCACAAAACCAAGCATAATTCAAATACTAATGAAAATTCTGACGTCAAATTCCCCACAGATGTCAAGGACAGTGCCAGCAGCCTAAAAAAGAAAAAAAAATTATTATTATTAATATATATAATCAAGTGTATTTGAAAAAAAGTTTGAAATTCCTCTCACGACAGAAAAATTAGAGAATAATTTATAAAAAAAATATTAAAGAAAAAAACAATAGATTGATATTGTAATTGATTATTTGCTAGAAAGATTTTGTTTTAATAATTTTGTACCTTTTTGGTAATTTTTAATTATTCATTCTTTGTAACTGGAAATTATTTTACGTAAATGCTAGTTGTCTGCACTAATTTTCATAAATATTAAGGATTTAAAACATAAAGCATACAATAAATTAAAAATACAATTACATACAATTTTTTAAAAAAATTTTAAAAGTACAAATAAATATTTTATATAATACTGGCCCAATGGTAATGGATGTAATTAATATCCAGAAGGACTACACTTCGGATTCGTTGATGGCGCTCGTTGTAATATCGAGGAGACTCGATGACAATTGTAACAACTTATGTAAACGGCTAACATAGACAATAAAACGGCCTGATAGAAGCCGTTTTCCATTCGATACGCTAATTTGACAGCTAATACCGCTATCCCTAAACGTTCTTCAGGAAGTTACAATTTCAATGGTCGTTGGAATAGTCTTGATATGCATGTATTTGTACTTCATTGATATTTTTCACTAGCGCTTCTTTTGGGGCCTGATGGGCGAGTGACTACAGCCCTGGCGGCACTGTAGGTTTCGGGTTAGAACAGCGGCGGTGCGATGGTTGTTTGTAGTGGTTTGGTATCCACTTTAAATCATAGGTCCTTGTCTAATATGATTGTTGAGCGTAGAGCTGATAAATCTACTCTATAAAAAGAAACGTCTTCTGTCTCGAAATCTGGCAGTACGCAGATTGTTTCTTTGCATCAGATATCATTTTATATAAATTGTATTTGTCTACACATATTTTTTATAATATATTTGATTTAAAATGAAAAATATCTAATAAATTAAATATGAATTTATAGTAAATCTTGTATACATTTATTGCTATAAATGAAATAAAGCTATAAACTAAACAATAAACTATTAACTGAATAAAATGCTAATATTGGTATTATTATGCGGAAAAAAATGTAAAATTATCCTATTACTTAGCCAGTGTGTTGATTACTTATCTATAGTAAATATTAAGAAAATTTAAACGAAGGTGATCAAATTTCATTGCAACTTAAATTCACGTAGAAATATGAACATTAAAGAATATTATAAATAAATAAGAAAAAGTACTAACTGGAAAACTTTATTGTATCATAAAATAAGATTTATGATCTTTTAAATCTACTCATAAATCGGTATAAACTTTATATCGACAATGGATTTCTTAAAGTCATTAATGATTCATCTAAACATGAGAAACAAAGCTGTAATATTAATATTAATACTGTTATCAATAATTATATAACTGCTATAACAATAACATTTCTGATCTAATAAATTATAATCTAATCTAGAATATTACTCCAATTACAAATACGATGCCTTTAATTCATATAAAAAAGTTCAAACAATACTGCATTTCCTAGCATTGTTTCTCTCCAATAACGTCACTCAGATTAAATGAAATTATCTGAAGTAATATAATTATTTGTTAATAACTGAAAACTTGTTAATAACCGAATAACTTGGTACCATGCACCAAAAATGCACTTCCGTAAAACAAAATTCGAAACAAAGACACAGCGTATTCCATTGAAAGTTGTTATAAAGTTAGGAAATGAATGTGAAACAATTACCTACTTTCTTACTGTAAACGTTAGCATGTTGCTGCTTTTATTGTGTTTAAGATTGTCGAGCAATTTGGTGTTTGGTATCCAATAATTACTTCCTCTTTTCTTGTCAAATTAAAAGCTTTGCCACCGATTTCTTCTGCTTTAGAATGAGGGGGAACTGTTGGCCCGAAGTGAAGTGAAAAGACGTTTTTTTTTGTCTTGTTAATGAACTCGAAAACGTTTATCGAGCCAGTATGTTGATAAAAGAACAATAACAATGTAAATATCTATCCCGTGGATAGCAAACATCCTTATAGAAGAACAAATGAAACCATGATTTCAGCAGGAAAACAATACAAGCCCTTCTGTAGTTTTTATGTTCTAATTAAATTTTACTTAGCTAAGGAGAAATTTCATTAAAAATTAAATAATTTTTTTTGTTAAGTTAAATTTATTAATTTAATTATAAATTTGTTAATTTAATTTATTAAATTAATTTGAAATTTATTAATTTAATTTATTAACTTATTTGTAAATTTATCAATTAAATGTGTCAACTTAATTTAACTTAAGTGTAAATGTATTAATTTAATTTGTTAACTTAATTGTTAATTTATTAATTAAATTTATGAACTTAAATGTAAATGTATTAATTAAATTTATTAACTTAATTGTAAATTTATTAACTTAATTGTAAATTTATTAACTTAATTGTAAAGTTATTAATTTAATTTGTTAACTTAATTTATTAACTTAACAGGAAATTTACTTTTTTTTTTATCATTCTTCGTGTACAATTTCAATATTATTACAACATTAGTATTATTAGTTAATAATTTAACAATAATTATTTGATATTGGATTTTTACAATTTTTTATTTATATATCTTACAATTAGAAAATTTTATTTAAGAAATTTAGTTTTATAAAATAATACATGTTTCATGGTTTCACATGCTTTTTTTTTACTTTTTAATTTATTTAATATAAAAAATAGATAATCAGTGTGAAATATTACTTAAATTATAATACTGTCGTAAAAGCTGTTTCTTAAAAAAATCAGCTGCAAATGCAATGAGCAATTAAAATCGGAATTTTCTTCTTATCAAAGCTTTAAGCAATTTCAGTTAGTACAGAAATGGTTTGTACGTTATAGTTTTAGTTAATAAAACATTTTTTTTTTGTGTTTTAATTTATGTTTATGAAAGATATTTATTTTTGATAGGACAAAAGCAACCATTTAAAGCGTTTTTTTTAACAGTTTATCACAGAAAGATTGATTTACTATTTAGAGGATTGCACTAAGTAATATGAGATTATACTTACAACAAATTTATTTGTTTGCTTAAGCAATTGAATTCTTGCAATTTCAATCTAATTAGATCAAAAAACATTTTATAAGAAAAAAATTTACCAATAACTGGTTTTTTTAGAACCACCAGTCCAAAGTTCAAAATGTGAAGTCTGGTCGTGATTGAACTAATTCATCCCATTGATTGCAAATTCAAAGTGACAGATGGCTGAAGTCATTCCACCCATCACTATTTATCAATCCTCCTCTAAATAAAACATGCGGAGATGTTTTTCCCTTACCCCAGGGCCTTCTTTAAGATCGTGATTTAGATCTCAAATGCGATGTCCCGATTTTTTTCTCCATCCATCCGCTAATGAATAAAGACGTTCTTTTTCCTGGTCTATAATAAACATCCAACTCTTCTTCAGGATCAGGGGTCAGTCGTTAACTCTATGGACGCTTCTTTCAACTATTTCTTGTGGCCATTGACATGTTATGGGCGAACAATAATGCTCCTATGTGGCGCAAATTAGCATGCAGAATGGAATTTTTAAACTTAATGTTAGTCCTGTAATGATGAAAACCCAAGGCGGTCTGCTTCTGTATTTAGCGTGTGAGTCATGAGCTTTTATTTATGACAAAGTTTGTTTAAAAGAAAAAATATCTGTGATCCCTTACGTAAGCGGGGATAATATCTTGTTTGAAAAAAAATTTGAATTCAAATTTTGTAAGAAATACATGACATTATAAATAAATGGTATGGATATTCCTTATAAAATAGAATGTCTATTCTATACAGCATTCTATAACGGAACAACATTTTTAAGGGCAGATAAAATTTATTTATTTTTATGTCACACTGACCTTTTTATTTTTGGGGCCTGATGGCTAGCGCGCTTTGGCGTTCGAATCTCGGCGGTGCCATGGATGTTTGTAGGGGTTCGGAATTCACTTTAAATCGTAGGTCTCGGTCTCATATGTCCGTAGAGCTTTGGGGGGGGTAGTGTTACTCGAGTTCGTAGCTTATCTTCAAGTTACACATACCCCTTGGGTAATGCAAAATGAGTAACAGAGTTGCAGCCTTTGCTTATGGCTCAAAGATTACCTGTCTCTGAATTTCCAGCTGCATTAGAACAACAACAATATAAATAAATTGAGTCTTATAAATACAAGACACTAAATTTATAAATTAGTGTAATTAGAGAGTTTTTAAAATTAACATATAAATTGTGCTATCAGCGGGCCTTGAAAAAATGATGACTTTATTTAAACGGGTGTATTTTTGGTTCTCATATTTATAATGAAGAAGACAATGATATAGAGTCCTAATAATTTAACTTTGCTATTAGTTTTTTGTTTAGTTCCAATGCATTAAAACTTGCAAAGTCTTAAATATCTCAGTATGTAAATAAATGGGATTTACACCCTTTAAATATACTATAGCTCGTTTGTTATAGATGCTGTTCAAAATACTTTGTAAAAAAATTTTTTTTCTAACAAAATTTTTTTTCTAACAAAATTTTTTTTATATTAATAACATTTCTGGAGAATTTTTATTTAAATATTAAAATTTCTAAATTAAATGCAAAATTTTCATTTTATCAAACCTTATTTATCTCATATTTTTCTTAAAATGCCATCACAACTTTTTTTATGTATAAAACATTTCAATTTTTTTTCATAAAATTATTATTATTATTATTATTATTAATTTAAATTATTATTCTTATTATTATCTTATTTATATTTGTATTTAAAAGCTAATAAAACTTTTGTTTAAAATGCTAAATAATTTTTTTTCAAAAATAATTATATAGCATTACATTTAAAGATCATTATAAAAAAAAAAATTTTATACTGACATTTTAAATAAAGGACATGAAAAAGTTTCTATATCGGCTGAAATTCATAAAAAGTTTTAACGTCATCTTTATCATGATTGATAGGGACAATGATGGATCAGGATTCTTTTTTCGAGGGGAGGTCGTTAACGTACGCATCACTATAAGAAATCTATAACAGAACGTTTTTAAGGGCAGATAAAGTTTGTTTATTTTTAGGTCACACTGACCTTTTTTACGATTTCAACCACCACGAAAAACATCTCTACAGTTACACTACTTTCATTGCATTTTTTTCCTAACTAAGATAAAAGTGAAAAACCCACCTGTTTGACTTTGGTAGCCCCATTTTATTTAATGGAATTTTTTTTTTATTCGAACTTTCTAATACCCGACGCCGATAATTGTCCTTTACCCCTTCTGAAAGAGCCGACAATGAACATTAAAAAAAGGAAATAAAAAAAAACTATTGCATATATGTAGGTAAGTAGGTCGTTGATGATTCCCAGTCTTCTAAAAACCTAAGCAGATATCGTCCACGACGGTTGGCCAAACTGCACTTTTCTTTTGAACTAGACCCAAGATAATGTGGAAGGTCAAACAAGGTCGCATGTTGCGTGATTGTAATAACTTGCATTGGAACCCAAGAAACATAATCGCGTTTTTGTCGCAAGTAGTCTGATGATGATCATCATCAACAGAACTTGTACTGAGGATGATGATCATCATCAACAGAACTTGTACTGAGGATGATGATCATCATCAACAGAACTTGTACTGAGGATGATGATTACATTTATATGGTGTTGGTGAAATCTGAGGGCAAAAGAAATCCTTTCTTTTAGGGAAAAACCAAGGTACCTTTTAAACTTTTTAGGGAAATCTATTTTTTCTCATGTCAAATTAAAAAGAAATGGAAAACTGTTCTGTTTGCTATTCGTTGAATTTAGTTAAATTAAATTCCAATGATCCACAAGAAACAGACACCGTTCAGTTTTTTTAAATACTATTCTGCAGTGGGAATTTTAAAAAGTAAAATAATGAGAAAATGTGGAAGGTCAAACAAGGTCGCATGTTGCGTGATTGTAGTAACTTGCATTGGAACCCAAGAAACATAATCGCGTTTTTGTCGCAAGTAGTCTGATGATGATCATCATCAACAGAACTTGTACTGAGGATGATGATTACATGTATGTGGTGTTGGTGAAATCTGAGGACAAAAGAAATCCCTGACTTTTAAGGGAAAAACCAAGTTACCTTTTAGGAAAACCTAAAAGGTGATTTGGAACAACACAATTTTTTTCTATATTTATTTTTTATCTATATTGCAGAGTTTATAGTAGGTAAATTTAATAAGCAGTAGATAAATTTAAAGGTCAATTAAATTTCTATATTATATATTAATCAGATATGAAGGCAGAATTTTTAACGGATAGCAATGGTTTTATTTTTGGTAAAATCCACAATTCAATTTTTATATTATAAGAAAAGACTTTTTAAAAAATTGCCTTAAGATTTATATCCTTCCAAATTAATTAATATAATATAATTTTTAATAAATATTTTCCTAATTTATAACTTTTCAAATCACATGGTAATTTTTGATTCTCAGTAACAATAAATTGAAAAATTTTAATTTTTTTAAATTTTTAATTAATTTTTAAACGTTTTCTACACAATTAAAATTAATTCTTCAAAGGAGCTCTTTTTAATAAAAGATACTTTTGAAGTTATTTCTATTTGATTTACTAGCTTTTAAATTTAAAAGACAAGTTAATAACAAGATGACGAATATTTAAAAATAATATTAATTAAATAAATAAATAATAAATTTAAATAATATTAAAATTACATTAGTATATTTTTAAGACTCCTTATGTTGATCCAATTTACAATTTTTAAAGATATTTTATAATTTCATATAATTTATTGACTTAAAAAATTATTATTTAGTTTTTTTTATATTTAATTATTGGAGATAACTATTTAAAAAATTAATGCACACGCATTAAAAAATAATAAAATAATAATATTTAGTCTCAAGGAATAATACCGTCCTTTTTTGAATACCTCTACGAAAACCAGATTCTTTCATTTTCTTAAAAAAATTAGACTATGCTTTCACTCGAGAAAACATTTCAAACTATTAAAAAAATAACAAAGAATTTCGTGAGAAACTTTCTTTTTGTTTCCAAGTAATTTTAGAAAGAGAAAAGCAGTCGCTTAAACGAATAAAAAGATTATTTTTTCTCTTTTTTGCTCTACATTTAATTATCTCGCTTTTTGTCACTACTCTATTAGCGATTCCAGTAATTTGTTTTTAATCAATAGTTTCTCGCCTGGATTTTGCAATGATGATCATTTCCTCAGATGTGGCATCTGCTAATGAATCTTGCATTGAATGAAATACTTTCCATCGTTTTATTTTCTTGCTCCAGTTTCCATTTAAAAACCCATGATGGCAGTTTCCGTTTTCCTTTCAGTTTTTGTGTTTTATTTTTAAGAAGCCTCATTCCAAATCATTCGAGATCGAAGAAGTATTTTTGAAGAATGGATGCTACAGTTTTGATATTGTTTTCTTTCACTTTTTTTTTTAGCTTCGATGAGTTTATTTAGGATAAGTTAAAAATAGAAATAATGCGTTACATTATTTAAGATGTAACAAAAAATTAAGGTGTATTTTTCTAATGCTTTAATAAGAAACAATGTTACATTTTTTTTACCACTTAAAATATCTCAATCGATCATTTTAAATCAAGTATTGAAACCAAAATAAGTTTTCGTATTGAAATCGTAGTTTATTTCGAAAAATTTTAGTTCTACTGAAGTCTATTTGAAATTTATTTAGTTCAAGTAATTGTTAGTGTATATTTTACGAAGTGAGCCCCAATGACAGAAGGGCTCCCGCTCTGGCGCTCGGTATCATAGGTTTCGAGTTCGAGTCCCGGCGGCGCAATGGAAATTTGTAGTGTGTCGGAATCCACTTAAAATCGTAGGTCCCAGTCTAGCAGGTTCGTAGAGTGTTGCGGGAGTATTGTTACTCCGCATCAATAGCTTATCTTCAAGCTACACGCATCTCCTGGATACTGCTAAGTGAGTAATGTCGGTGCAGCGCTTGCCTTAAGGTATCAAAGACAACAGTCTAAGTTTTTACCAGATGCATTAGAACAAAAAAATAATATTTTTTGAAGAAAAGTTAAAAATATGCTCCTATGTATACAAATCGGATGGAAAATTTGTGATCCGGTTATTTATATTTTTTCGGTTTAAGTATGAGAATAAATAATAAAACTATCCAAAAAGATTTTTAATATGTTTATTTTCAGTCTTTCTTATTACATGACAAGAATAGATCAACACAAATTTAGAGTGGCCGATCCACGTTTTATAATTATTATCCATTTATTTTAACACTATTAATTAACCACGTGAATTTATGCAGAAAAACAATGTGTTAAAATAATTTAAACCTGTAACAAAAAATAATAACAAGAATGATTACTAAAAGTACTACTACTTATAAGTTTTTGTTGTTGTCGTCATATCCCCTGAAGAGTACAAGAAAATAAATACCGTGGTGATCCCCGATAATATTGGCTATGTTGATTGCCAGCTGGGAGAATAAATCCTCTTCAGAGGGATGGTCCAGACAATGAACAGCTGGGCAATCAAAGACAGGATGAGGAGTAAACTTGACACTACATTTTTGGTATTTTTTAACGCCATAAGCAGAAATTTCTTTTTTTTTTTGTGGTGCTTCATCCTTAATCTTGTGATAGTAGTAGCTGTTTTTCTGTCGCCATTTAGTTCTGTAATTTGGTATTGAGTTTTAATCTTAAAAGGAATGATAAGTTTAGGTTTTTCCAAGGTATTTGCATCTGTAAGGGAAATAGGAATAGCAGACTTCTGGCATTCATCACCAAAGAATCTGCAATTTCCTTCAATTCAAAATGCAAATGAACTGGGATCCACTGCAGGATACACATTCTGTGCATTTGTCACGTTATATCTCTTATACTACAATAAAAAAAAAACTGCAGATCTATGTGAATGAGTGCTAGTAGTAACATGCTTTTTCTTCTTTATTTGATTTGAATGAAATTGCTCTAAAAGAAAAAAAAAAACTTTCTGAACATAAAGAATTTCAGTTTATTATCATAAAGTATTTAAAACACCCAAAGAGGGGAAAAACCCATTAGTTTCGATTAAAAATGTATATTTTTATGTCAGAAAACATAAAAAAAAGTGGATAAAAAATGCTCCTAAAAAACTGGTGCATTATTATAACTTATGCACATCACATCTCTGCATTGTGACACATTTAAAGATGTCCACCAGTTATTACTCCTTACACTTGAACTACGCCATTTTATCAAAGTCGACTTTGACCTTTAAATTCACAGATTTTACCATTCATAATGCATAACCTGCCTTTCCCACAGCGATAAATATAGGCTGAAAACAAAGTGCCCATTGCTTACTGTAAGATGCCATAAGTTTTTGAGGGTCACGATTTCCATATTTTACCATCCCTAAAATCTGGCCATACCTCCTTCACCCTGCAAACCTGTATTCTATTTTTACTCCTGATGTGAATTTCGGTGGTCATGGAACTTCAGCAAGACGCACCCCTTCGGTAATGCTTTGTTCTCATTCGATACAACGACCTTGGAAAACTGCTGTGTTCTTTTTTTCTTTTTGTTATTTATTGTGCTTCTTCTTTCCTTCTGCTTTGTTGAAGCCACTCATTATAATTACAAATAAACTGACAAAAGTTTTTCAAAATAGACATGTCTCTTTGATGAAAAATGGCTACATCACTTTATGATTTTTTTTTTTAATCTCTTATTTTCATCACTTTTTGTTGATTGAATGGCAGATAGTTGTTTACTTCTAAAAAAAGAATTTTCCAATAGAGGAAGTTGAGAATATTAATTAAATTGCTTGAACATCTTCATCTTTCTGGTAGTGTTTTATAAAGCTCACATTACTCTACAAGTAATTTTACATATTATGAATAGCGTTTTGTAAAATAAATTGGATAACTTAGATGATATTTGAAATGTTTGTTGCCAGCTGTTTTTTTATCTTGTATTTTTGTAGCTTTTTTGTAATGATTGATCATTATCAAAGACCTAGAACATAAAACAATTTGTCGATACTTATATCCTTGATTTAATCCCTCATTCTTTCTGGAAAAACAATTTGGCTACCAACTGCACAGTGAATCAGTCTTCCATAAATTTTGCATTGTAATTGAACAAAAGCTTTATCAGTTTTTTTTATTTTTTATAAAATGATAATTAGTTTTATATACATATATATACATCTATTATATTTTCATTATTTTTATTACTTTTATTTTGCTTCTTCTTTCCTTTTACTGCTTTGTTGAAGCTACTAATTGCAATTACAAATAAACTTTCAAAAGTTTTTCAAAATAGACATGTCTTCTTGATGAAGAATGGCTATATGATTTTAGGATTTGTTTTTTTATAATAAACTTTTTTAATCTCTTATTTTCATCACTTTTTGTATATTGAATGACAGATAGTTGTTTACTTCTAAAAAAGAATCTTCCAATAAAGAAAGCTAAAGATATTAATTAAATCGTTTGTATATTTTCATCTTTTTGATTGTGTTTTAGCACACATTACTCTACAAATAATTTGTAGCGTTTTGTAAAATAATGTCACGAGTCATATGATATTTGAAATGCTTGTTGACAACTGCTTTTTTATATTGTATTTTTATACCTTTTTTGTAATGATTGATCATAGTAGATCGATCATTATCAAAGACTGATCTAGAAAATGAAACAATTTGTAGATACTTATCTGCTTGATTTAATCCCTCATTCTTTCTGGAAAAACAATTTGGTCATCTATTGCACAGAGAATCAGTTTTCTATAAATTTTGCATCGCAATTGATCAAAAGTTTTATCATTTTTTTTAGAAATTGATCATTACAGTTATATATATATATATATATTTTACTTTTATTACATTTACATTCAACTTATTACATTACATTTACATTCAACTTATTACATTACATTTACGTTATTTTGTTATTATTATTGTGCTACTTCTTTCCTTCTACTGTTTTGTTGAAGCCACTCATTATAATTGCAAATAAACTCACAAAAGTTTTTCAAAATAGACATGTCTTCTTGATGAAGAATGGCTACATGATTTTAGGATTTTGTGATTTGGTTTTTAAAAATAATACACTGTTTTAATCTCTTATTTTCATCACTTTTTGCAGATTGAATGGCAGATAGTTGTCAGACTTTATCTTTCTGACTGTGTTTTATGTTCCTCTAGTGTTTTATGAAGTACACATTACTCTACTTATAATTTTTAGCGTTTTGTAAAATAAATTGCATGAGTTAGATGATATTTGAAATGTTTATTGCCAACTGTTTTTCATTTTGTACTTTTATAACTTTTTTGTGATGAGTGATCATAGTTGATCGACCATTGACGAAGAATGAACTAGAACATGAAACAATTTGTAGATACTTATCTGCTTGATTTAATCTCTCATTCTTTCTGGAAAAACAATTTGGCTGCCTATTGCACAGAGAATCAATCTTCCGTAAATTTTGCATCGTAATTGATCAAAAGTTTAAATAGTTTTTTTTATATATTTATAATTGATTTTTTTGAGATAATATTTATTTATTTAATTTTTTGTTATTCGATTAACATATTTTTAACAGATGGATGATACATATTAATTGGAAAAATAATTATTCAATAAGATATTAATAAAACTTATTCATTCCATCATTTGAAGGTACACAATACATGTTTTTATCTATAAAATTGTGTTCAAAATTTTAATTTATTCTTAAAAGTATTTTGTCCATTTACAATAAATAATGTTTAATAAGCTTTCTAGCGTAATTGACAAACAATTCATTGGATTGGATTGAAAAGAATTAAATTTTACAACGAACCAGTTATTTATTTATTTATTTTTTTTGACATTTTTACTTATTTTAAAAATGTTGTACATGCATTAGTTTACATTACCAAATGTAATCGTATTTTTATTATTTTTTCCAGTGGTAATTTATTTTGTATGAAAAATGTTTTGTTTAAATAATATTATTAATTCGGGTTCGAGTCCTGGTCTAATATGACTCTAAAGTGTTGGACGTAAGACTGACAACCCTACCCAATAAAAAGAAAAAAAACATCTCCTGTTTCTAAATGTGCCAGTAGACAGACGGCCTTGGCCCATCATGGGGCTGTCGCTCCACTGATGGCGATTACACTCAAGAGCCAAAACATTATGACCACCTGTCAATAACGAGTTGGCCCACCTTTGGCGCGCAACACAGCTTCAACCCGCCTTGGCATGGATTAATACCACCACTTAATACCAGTTAAATACCACTTCCACCTGATCACGTGCCTCCCACGTCATCCAGGCGAGTTCATTGCAAAATGTAGGGGTGGTCATAATGTTTTGGCTCATGAGTGTATATTATTATTAATATCATTTAATTAACTATTTTTCTGTAAAAATGTTTACTGTCTGCAAAGTGTATGCAAATTTGTTATTAGGCTCCAACGTTATTTGTTATTAGGACTAAAATTGTCCCGATCACGGCCTACTGGTATTCAGTGCAGCTAGTGTGCAAGAAGGTTCAGGTATGACTGAGCAGGAGGCCTCCGTTGTAGTCACTGTTTTCAGAAACGAAGAGACTTGATATCAATTGTGCTAACCTGTAAATCGATAGTATAGCTGCTTATTTTTGTCGTATCGATAGTATAGCTGCTTGTTTTTGATGTATCGATAGTATGTCTGTTTGTTTTTGTCGTATCAATAGTATGGCTGCTTGTTTTCGTCGTATCGATAACATGGCTGCATGTTTCTACGTTTTTAGGGATTATCATTTATATTGCGGGACGGTTAACACTAAAACTGCCCTTGAAGGCAATGTCCTTCTTTCATCGCCAGTTGGTAGGCTATTCATGGTATTCATAAGTAGAACACGAGGTACACCGCTGTTAAAAAAAAGGTTTTTAAAAAAATTATAAAAAAATGCACTATTTTAAAATAATGTACGAGTTTTTAAACTATGAAACACACAACTGTTGAATAATACATGGGTATTTTTTTTTGTGAACTCGAAATGTAATCAAAGTTATCTGGAAATTAATCAATTAAAAAAAACATTTTAACCTGTTTTTAGTGTAATGAGAATTTAAGTAAACTTTAATTTAATGAATTTGTATAATTTAATTATTTTTAGATTTAAAAGAGGATAAAACTTAAACGTGCCTTAGGCTCAGTTATATTCCTCATGTATTACATAGAACTGTCAGTGCATTAAAGGTTAAACTGTATAGTTGACTGTTTTATATCAGAATTGCAGTGCTCATTTTGTCATGGCTTTATATATCTACTATAAGTATATTTTCTACGTTAGGAGATTAAAAATATATTTTAAAATACCATATGCGCCAATTTAACTTTTCTTTTTTAATTTACTATGATAAAAAGTAGAATGGTTCATTTACTTTATCTATTTCATTTGATATTTGACAATTGAAGATGTTCTCATTTCAGTTCAAAATTTTAATAAAGACTCATATTATTATAACAATGGGCTTTGTTTTGAAAAATAAAGCTAACTATCTGATTTGATTTATTGGTTAATATCAAAAAGCAGATGTTTCATCTAACATATACTTCATTCATGTACATATAATGTGAAACCTTATGTAAGTCTTTTACATCTTGATTTATCGATATAAATTTGTTTCTATTTTTATTAAAGACACAAACCTATTTTTTAATCAGGAACCTGATTGCTAATGATAATATCAAAAACAATAGTTTACGGCGTCTTTCTTATTTTAGGATTATTTATTGTATACAGAGATGCACTAGAACATTTGTTTTGTTACGTATACTTTACGGCTTTGATAACTAATCACTATCATTAAATAAAATTAACCAACTGTGACCATGACAAACAATGGTAGAAAGCTTCTGTTTTTTATTTCATCTGTTATCTAGTGAAGAAGATCCTCATTCTTAATTAAAATCTCTCTTATCAGATAAGATTCAATTCATTTATTAGATTACGAAGATAAGTTCCTTTTTGAATTAGGTTCATTTCACCTTCTCACCTTAGGTGTCAATTCCATAAGGAAGTATTGCAAGTTGAAGTGCTATTTGCTACTTACTCAACATACTTATAAGGTCTTTCATCATTAAAGTATTTTTAGACAGTGGATTAATAGTTATTAGTGGATATAGGTCATCTGCAAGTTTCCCTGATATCTGTTCGATCCTTCTGTTTGATCTAATTCAGTTGAGACACATTTGCAAAAAAATGTTTCAAGATATGGCGAAGGTTTTTAAATTGAAAAGGTTAAAATACATCACGATGCCACCTGTCATATAAATGATAATTTTAATTGTTGGCGATATATTAGTTGCGGATATACATTGTTTAGAAAATTCTGACATGCTTATTATAAGGATCATATCAGTATTCATATCATTCATATATCAGTATCATTAAGTATGGATCATATTACAACCTACTTATAAAACGGATATATTTGTTCAAGTTTTAGCTAACGAAAAATTATTCTTGCGATAATTTGGTAATAAGGCTTTACTCATATCTGTTCAATCCCTTTGTTGATTAGGAGTATTGTAGAATAAATAATACTAAGTAGCATATAAGTAATATTAAAGTAACTAATAAACAATGCGGAACTTTAATTTAATACGCTAAAAGATATATTTATTTCGTTAATGGGTTAGCATTTATCAATATGCTTACGATACGAAAAATTGTTTTGGTTTGTTGCTCTACGGTCATTTTTTGCACACTTTAGGCTAATTAGACCGGGACCTACAATTTAACGTGGATTACAGACCACCAACAAACATCCATGTCTCCGCCAGGATTCGAACGTGAATCCTGTGGTACCAAAGGCCAGAAAGCTATCCAATTGGCCCTATCAAGTTAAACAAAAATCATCTGCATTATTAGGAAAACTAAAGTGGTCTTACAAGTAACACATTGATTTAGAAAACTTATTTGCTACGAAAAATATTTTTTTATCTATTTTTTTCAAAGATAAATCAACATTGCAAAATTGTTTAATTTCATATATCTTCTTTGAAATTCAGATTAAAATGATAAAAAAGAGAGGAATTTTGAGTAATCTTAAAATTTTGTAGCAGAATGGGCATAAAAGCATAGTTTAGAATGTATAACAAGGACCTGATAGCCGAGAGGTAGTGCTCTGGTGTTCGGTACCACAGGGTACCAGTCCCGGTGGTACCATGGATGTTTGTAGTGTGTTCGGAATCCACTTTAAACCGTAGGTCCATGTCTGAGTAGAATAGTAGAGCGTTGCGGGGGTAGTGTTACTCGCATCCGTAGCATATATTCAAGCTATGCTTGCCCCCTGGGTAGTGCAAAATGAGTAACAGTGGTGCAGCCCTTGCTTATGGCATAAAGTTTAACTGTCTCTGTATTGCCATCTGCATTAAAAAAATGTATAACAAATATTAATTTTAGAAAAAAAAATTAGCCAATGAAAAAAATATTTTATATTAACACCTTTTAAGTACCTTAAACTTGATATCTTATTTCTGACAACTTCTTTATGTAATGGTAATTTTCTTGTCATTTTTCAGATTGCAAGTAAAGTTCAAGTTAAATATAACAAAATCTTTAAAAACCTTTTTAGAACCTTTTTAAATACTAATTATGGTGATTTGAGTTAAAAATGCGTAACAATGTTTTCTTTTATAAGCCGCTTTTTTTCCTGGTGGTTCAGTTATGCCACAAGAATATCGGAGAAGATTCTTCGCTTTGAAGTGGATGCTGAAAGGTTAAGGGAACATCCTTAATTGATGAGGAAAAAAAGGTTGCAGTGTGGACTAATTCTGAAGCAAAAGGAAGTTTGGATCGATGACATTCAAAGGTCATGACTCTGATCGTGATGTTAAAAAAAAATTCTGAACCAATTTTGGCCGTATGAACTGAAATAGTGAGTTGAAGATTCTTCTTCTACAGGGTGAAAGTTTCCTACTAATTTTTTATTGGCTAAACATACCTTAAACATAAATATTTATGAAAAAAGGTTTTTAACCTTGTAATTAAGCACATCTTCCTTTCTATCTTTTAAATTGCAATAAATATTAAATAAAAAATAAATATTAGATTTTAAATTCATTTTGTTCAATGCAACACATATTTTAATTTTCTGTTGGTCTATTATTATTTAAGACAGGGGTGGGCAACCCAAATTATCTTGCGGGCTACTTTGGAAATGCATCCTAACTCTGCGGGCCGCATATAAAATTATACAGCCCCATATTAGATTTAGACCCACTACAGACATTCCTTTGG
This sequence comes from Caerostris darwini, assembly GCA_021605075.1. Lineage (NCBI taxonomy): Eukaryota > Metazoa > Arthropoda > Arachnida > Araneae > Araneidae > Caerostris > Caerostris darwini. The sequence continues at coordinate 115,132 of BPLQ01010624.1, read as the reverse complement.
AGTAAAAACTTGAAATATAATGAGTTATTAGTTTTGTGTTTACTATTATTCTTACATGTAAACATAGATAATATAATAAAAATGATGCTAAAAGCACATTGTGAATATATAATGCTAAAAATTAAATATAAAAAATAATATAAATGAAATAAAAAGAATGAAATCATTAAAAAATATTTACTTTACTAGTGCGATATTTGTTTCTACACTCGTTTACTTATCTTTTAAAAATCGATCTCAATTTGGACATTTGCACATCGTACTTCGTTTTTGCAAGTTAGCATCCGTTATGTTTGGGTGTGTTTTGTGTTTGGTTTAACTTACGAAAAGACGATTTAAAAAAAAGACGATTCGCAGGTTTAAGTTAAACCAAAAGCTTTAACAACTTCAACTAGGAGTTTAGTTTGTTCTGCTAACAACAAACAATTGCGCAAACAAATCTAGGAATGTTCACTACGTCTTTGAGGTCAATGCTAGCTAATTGCCTTCATAAAAATTTTGAATACTTTTTTTTTGTGGTTATGTGATATCTAACACGTATTCATGTTTTTAATTAATTTTTTTAATTACGGTTAGCAAATCTGTATAGATATATAAAACAAAAAAGATCAAGCATATATACAATAGTATATATAGTTATATTGTTATTCATGGAAAATTTTTGATATTAAGTTGATTATCATGAATAGAAATGTTTTTGATATTAAGCTGAATATTATGATGCAATGGCAAGAACCATTTGTGAAAAACTAAATTTTAACTAGTTCAGGTAATTTGTAGGAATATTTCCTTTAGTTATAATGTGGAATTATGCTTACAGAGTTATTTTTTGTTGTTGTTCCAATAGAATTATAATTCTATCCAGTACTCATACCTTTATAAGTACAGTGCTCGGCTGTAATTCAACTTATAAACTAACCGGAATTACATATCTTTTGAATAATATTCATTAAATATTAAATGAATTTTGTAGACTAAATTAAGAATATATTTTTTTATATAGATCTAAATTTGTTTTTATTCAAAATTTCTAACGCTAAAATTATCAAAAATAATTTTGTATACACTTTCAATTTTTCCTGATTGTATTCACTTTCAAGGGAAAATTCCCCAATTAAGTAGCATAATATTCATTAAATATTAAATAAATTTTGTAGGCTAAATTAGGAATATCTATTTTTTTATATACATCTAAATCTGTTTTTATTCAAAATTTTTAACCCTAAAATTATAAAAAATAATTATTTCACTTGATTATATTCACTTTCAAGGGGAAAATCCCCAATTGAATTGCATTATCATTATAGGGGGAAAAAATTCAACATTCCCTGAATTACACAGCTGCTACTAAACAAGAAAACAAATAATATGGAGTGTATGAGTTCATTAGTAAAATTTTATGGTTTGGTTTGGTTTGTTACTCTATGGTCATTTTGAGCACATTTTGGGCTAATTAGACATACAATTTAACGTTGATTCCAAACCACTCCCAAACATCCATGCCTCCGCCAGGATTCGAATCTGAAGCCTGTGGTACCAATGGCCAGAGAAATTAGCCAATTGGCCATCAGGCCGCAGAAGTTTATGGAGCTAGCAGTTCTTCATGAGAATTCTTGTTCCGAATAATCTTTAGGAAAGTATTCAAAGTGTAAAAAGAAGTTTAGATTTATTAAAAAGAACAATTCATTCACTAAATATAATCTAATTGCGCAAACAAGCTGTTAATGCCTGAATTAAAAAAAATGTAGTAAATAAAAAATATAAAAATTTAAAACAACAGACACATCAATTTTACAAAAGCTGATATCAAAAGTTATAACTTGTATCTCATTCATTGTGTGTCGTAACAAAGAGAGAAACAAGAATATTTTTATTTTTTATTTTTAAAGTATAAGAAGCAATTTGGTTTTTGGTATTATCATTATGGTAAACTGGTTTTTTGCTCACAAGCAGTCCAAAACCTTTGTCATAATTTACAATCTAACCTTAATAACATTCGGTTTGCTTTAAGTTTGACAATATAACAATAGGAATCCTCTTTTTTTTCTTACGGGGATCGTGTATAAATTTAGAAATCTTCAAATTGATTTTGTTTTTTGATATGAAACAAATTAGGTTTCAGATTATTCATAAAAGATTGATCACGGTCAAATCAATCATGATAATATATTCAAACAATTTACTCTACTCCGAATATAGTAAAAGTTAGTTTGATGAACTTTTAGAAAGCTTGACCGATAAACAGGTCTTACTAGAAGCATCAAGTTATCATTTATTAATAACAAGTATGATTAACATTTTTTTACTTTTTTGCAACCATTTTTTGTGTTTTCAACTTTCTTCCTTCCTTTTGAATTCAAATGAATTTAATGTTTTAAGTTTTCTACTTGAAGATGATTTTAATGCGTGCAAGTTTAAATTGTTAATGTATAAGTAAGATTTTTATTATTTACATACGATAAGTTTAAAAAAAATGATAACATTTGTAAAAATTCCGATAAAAAGATTATTTAGGTTGATTAGAGCTTTTTTTTCTGGTTTCTTAAATGAAATTCGTATTATTTTCAATGCATCACAATATAGTTTCCAAAGGATTATAAATCGATATAATTTAAGATGTTCAAATCAATACAATTTAAGCTTTACCAATTATTAGAAGCATCAAATTATCTATTAATAACAAGTATGATTAATATTTGTTTACTATTTTGCAATTATTTTTTTGTGTTTTCACTTTTCTTCCTTCCTTAAGAATTCAAATGAATTTAACTTTTTTAGTTTTTCTTCTGAAGATGATATTACTACATGCAATTTAAATTGTTAATGTATATGCAAGTTTTTATTATTTATATTTGATAAGTTTAAGAAAAAGCAAAGCAAAAAATGATAACATTAGTAGAAAATTATGTGTTTTTTGATAAAAAGATTATTTAGGTTGATTAAAGCTTTTTTTTTAGGTTTCTTAAATGAAATTCATGTTATTTTCAATGCATCACAATATAGTTTCCAAAAAATAATACATAAACACAATTTAAGATGTTCATATAATTAATAGTACATTCAAAATGTTGTTAAATATTGTATGTAAAAGAATAATAAAATTAAAACTAAAAGTAACTTACGAATGCTGTTTTCGAAGGCTGGGTATTTAGTCCTGGTATTGTTCGTCACCAGAATTGTAGCTATAAAACATATTCAGCGTTATCCAGAGTGAACTACAAAGGATTGCACACATATTTTGCCATCACAATTTGACATGAGCTATCTTGCATGGCGGCCTTGCTCCCTCCTCTTTGAGGCAAATAGAATGACTTTCTGACCTATGGATTTATCGTGCACATCCTCTGTATAGACACGCAAGCTTCCAGTTCGACTTCTCTTGATGGATTTCGAACGGGATTTCTCATGTTTGGAAACCCAGCGTGTTGGCATGCAGACTGCTCCACCCCTTACGAATTAATACGTATTTGCAACTTGAATTATAAATTGTTTTACTAGACTACATTTATTTCTTTGGCAGACAGGCTTCTCCATCCCTTCACTAATTAATGCGTACTTATAACTTGAATTGTATATTGTTTTACTAGATTACATTTACTTCATTGGCAGATAGGCTTATCCATCCGCTAATTAATTAATAGATATTTATAACTATTTATACGTATTTATAACCGGAATTGCAAATTGTTTTACTAGATTACAATTATTTCATTGGCAGATAAGCTTCTCCATCCCCTTACTGATTAATTCCCATTTGTAACTTGAATTATAAATTGTTTTGCTAATTTACATTTACTTCATGGGTAGATAGGCTTCTCCATCCCCTTACTAATTAATAAGTATTTATAATATATGTATTTATAACTTGAATTGCAAACTGTTTTACTAGGTTACATTTACATCATTATTTAAAAAATGTTACTATATTACATGCAAATTATGTATAAAAAACGTTTTTGTAATCATATTATTTTTAATCTAAAACATATTTACAATATTTTTTTAATTCACACTATATAGGCCATCTTTCAGTTAAATATTTATTTTAATATTATTATTTATTTAACATCTTTGGTCAAATAAATTTAATTTTTTGGGTTTTTACTACATTATAAATCATATTTGATAAAATGACCAATGTTTAAATTGTTATACAAAAGAATTATGTTTTACAATAATAATTAAGCTTTCCAAAAAAAAAAAAAAAAAATTCTGTTAAATACTGTTTTTTTATGATAAATGTTATGCTTCAAGACTAATAGGGATTGGTTCAAAGAATGTATCTTTTTCTTAACTATGAATTGCTACTTTACATATACTCTGAGTTGTTTCGTAAGATTTAAATAAATACTTTATTACTAAAGTATGTGATAACCTAATAATGTCTTTTTCTAACTGAAGTGGGTTGTCTTACAGAATTACTTCTGAATAGTAAAACATTCTCAACCGATTGAAAACTGTGTCATCTTAAGCTATTTTTCATTGAATAAAAATGTAAATTAAACAGCGATGATAAATGATAACTCCACCAGTAGCAACTGTCATGAAAAATGAATGTTCTTCTTGTAGTAAAGAGTCCTTTCCTCTCATTGTTAAAGAATGGATTTAGATTATACAAATGTCTGTTGATGTCGAAATATATTTATGTGGAGTTGTTTGTGTTTAAAATTAGTGTTCTCAAAATGAAGGTCAGATCACCACAGTTAATGTATGCTGTTCAATATATGTGTCAACAATGGGTAAAATGAGAACAGAAGAAAAATATTTTGATAGCAGTAGATTGTAAGTTAAAATGGGTCTTGCAAATATGTCCATTCTTCTTGCATTTAAAAATTTGACACTTTAATCATTTCATCTTTTGATACTGGTATGTGAGTTCATTGATTCATAATGTTGAGATTTTTAAGGTTTATGGTCAGCATTTGAACTAATTGAGAATAATAGCAAAAAACTAAATAATTTGTGATAATTATTTGCCTCATTAAAAATATCTAAAGAAGACATTTTTAAAATGGCTGTTCTAAATCAGCCATATAAATAATAAAAAAATAATATAAAGGATAAAGATGAAAGATAAAAATTTTAAAATTAATTAATTTGTCCCAAGGGAAAATATTCAATTATTTGAATTTTGGGTTCAATAGAAAATATTAAGAGCGTAATGAAAAATGTATTAAAAAAATTAAACAAATTTTTTCCATAAATTTCTTAGATCAATTGCCTTTTATATAAATTATTTTTAACTCGTATCACTAAACGAAGAAGCTTAATTTAAAACTTAACAAAAAAAAAAGCCCTTGAACTGAATAATTAAAAACAGATAATAAAACTTTTAAATAACCTGAAATAATTTGAAATAATTATTTTTAAAATGTTGGCGTTTTTTTATGACTTTGTAAATATTCTATCTCTCTCAAACGTGCTTATATTTTCACAATAATGTCAAAAGATATAAGTTATTTAATCGTCAAATACAGTTTTCCTTTTGAATTTTATTTACCCTGCAATTATCTGATAATGTACTTTTTATATAAAATCTTCAACAAGCTTTTTTATGCTAAATTAAATAATATATATATTTTTGCTGTTAAAACTTTCATTGAATTTCTATATAAAATATTAACTTGCAATTTTTGCATATGAGTTTGATTCCATAAATAAAATGTGATTTTAATAATGAACAAAACTGCTACAAGGTTCTATTATAATCTTATATTTATTATATATTATTATTATTATTATTTATTTTATATGTTATATTTATTATATAGTTTATTAAAAGATAACTTATCATAAGATTGTCTTATCCTAAAAGCTTTTTAATTTTTATTTATCCTATAATGGTTTAGAATTTCATTTATTTCTCAAACTAATTAATTAAATCAAAATACAACAGCGCGTGTTTACCTTAGGATTGACATTTATTTTTTTTTAATTTGTTGTTCAGCAATAAGAAAAAATTATATTTAAGATATATTTTTTAACTTTATTTAGTTACCCTCTATGCACATCTACGTCAGTCACAATGCTTGAGTTTTCTAAAAGAAGCATTTCTTTTTCCAGATACCTACCATGGACGTGGCTGTTTCTAATAGCTAGCGTCGCCTCTTCCTACGATCAGCCCACTCCCTTCAACATAGACTATTCTCCGGAATGTGCCCTGGTGCTGAAGCAAAGCAAAGGGGGACCCTTCAAGAGGTCGCTGGATGCAGGACTAAGTTATCTTGCAGATTATATTCCAAGGTAGGCATGCTTTTATGCATAGATAGATTCTTAATAAAAAAATTATCAGGTTTAATTTTATAGTTAATTAAAAACTAGCAGAATTAATTTCATTCTTAATTAAAAATTATGAATTAATTTCAGTATGAATTAAAAATTATCTGAATTAATTTATTAATTAAAAATTATGAAATAATTTCATTATTAATTAAAAATTATGAGAATTAATTTCAGTATTAATTGAAAATTATGAGGAATTAATTTCAGTATTAATTAAAAATTATCAGAATAAATTTCGCTTCTTTAATCAAAGAAATGAGTAACTATGCGTGAAGAAACATATCTTTGATAAAGGAAATGAAATTAATTCTAATAATTTTTACAATAAATTTAGGTAAAAATTTTCATAATTTTTCAGTATTTATTTTTCAATAAATTTACTATCTTTTCAATGAATAGCACCCATAAAAATTATATTACTTATTTTTATAGTATTAAATAGTAATATATAGCAAAATTTGCTTAAGAAATCACTAGGATTGAAGCACTTTAAAAGATTAATTAAAAAGTTAATTTCAATATTTAAAAACAAATAAGGACTTATAAAACATGTTTGTTTATTAAATTAATGCAATTTCATATAATATCATTTTTAACGTTTATGGCTTATAAAATGTTTTTAAAATAATTCTTAAAAATATTTTGTACACAATGTGTATTTTTTTAACAACTAAGTTTGTGCATTAAATAAATTCTTATTGTAATTAAGCTGAAAAATTCTTGCCACGTTGTTATAATAACATTAATGCTAAATTTAAAATCTTATTTCTTATAATTAATTAGCTGAACAAGCTAAAATAATAAATTTAAACTGAAAAGATATCGTCACTTAAGTAGGCGATGTTAAACCATGTCACCTTTTAGTCCATTTAGATTTTGCAAGTCAAAACTTAGCATTAATTAATTATTATTGAGTAAAATTTATTTCCTAATGTTCTTTAGCCAAGAAAATTAATTTTGTTAACATTTAGTATTTTTATTTCAGTTGGCAAAATGAAAATATCGACCAAACATGTATTCGATATGAAGATATCAACAGAGCTCTACATGAAGCCCGCAGAAAATTCGGTATGTATTTCCCGAAAAGTTTTATTTTTGTTTTCTCATTTAATCTTCATCTCTAATAAAAAATATGTTAGCCTATTAACATTAACAAGATAAACATTATATTTACTCATATTTGAAATGCAAACTACAGTGCAAAGACTTACTTCAAAAAATCTATGAGATACCTTAAAAAATATTTTTGTAAAAATAACTAACTCAGATTTAGTAATTGTGTAATTTGGTTACTCCACGAACAATTCAGTATTTTTAGGTTTTTATTATCTAAAATAGAAATCCATTGATAATCCATAAATACTAAAAATCTATAATACTATAAATACTATCTAATTACTAAATTAATACAAGCCAAGTCATTTACCCTGCAGAAAATTCAAACGACATGATATGCATTATTTGCTGCTTTAATATTTAAATTAAGCCAATTTGGGTGGTATATAACCCCAAGGTAAACTGCTTTGCTGTCAAATTGCTTTCAGATTGATAAAAAATAGGATAATGTATCTAAGATAATTTATTTCGCTGCCTATCAATCTGTCTGGAGGATATTGAAAGGAAAATGTAATTAAATGATTATTTCCGTTAGAAGGATAAATATAGTTGATATATATTTATTATGATGACAACATTCTGACCTTTTTGAATTGCATTTTAAGCACAAATTTTTCATATGAAAATAATTTAAATGCTTGCATTTTAAAGGATATAAAATACTGATGTATTCAAAAAATATACTTTAAAGTGGAAGTATGGAAATCATCTCCAAAAAAATTAAGAAATGAAGCTTTAAATTTAACATAAGAAAGACATTTGCACACTGAATATTCATTTTTTTAATGCAGCTGGCAATACAGATACAGTTATCTTTATGCCATAACTCATTTAGCATTACCCAGGGAACACGCTTAGCTTAAAGACATGCTACGGACCCGAGTAACACTACCCCCACAACGCTCTACGATGATATTGGACCGGGACCTAAGGTTTAACGTGAATTCCAAACCGCTACAAACATCCAGGCAACGAACCCGAAACTTGTGGCCAGGAAACGAAACCGAAACTTGTGGCAACTAGTGCTAGCCACTCGGTCATCAGGCCCCGCACACTGAATATATTTCTTCGCAATATTTTGTGTAATTTGATTCTTCTTTGCTGTTTTAATTAAAAATTTGAAGCTCATAATTTATTTACACCAAGTATTGGCACCTTTGTAATAATCTACAAATAATGCTCTTCTTTTTTATGTTGGGTATGGATACGATAAATTGATTGTACAGGAAATTCTCCTCAACGATATGAGAGGGTTATGACCCCCCCCATATGACATTCGTTCAATATATATATATATATATATATGAAAATTGGGCATGCAGCGCATCAGGCCCTCCTGGTGTAAACCCTGAATTTGTTACATATCTATCTCTCTAGTCTGCACATCAAAGTGCTCGACATTCTAAAAAAAAATAATAATAACATCTACAAACACAGCAACTATTATATTAAACACTCGCCACAAGTTCATTGATGGACACAAGGAATCCTCAAATACATAGGATAGATAATGCATGGATGTATTGAAAATGCTGAAGTTGTTATTGCATGTTCCTTTAGCATCTTCGGAATAATTTTACGAAGAAAAATAATGTTGCATTACATTTTACTTATTTTGAATCGACAACCGTTAAGAAAGAAAGATTTATGCGTATGATTAATAATAAAATAGTCTTATACATCATATTTTTCGCAAATGTAATCAGTTCATCCTTCATAGTTGGTAGGACGAACTCTGAAAGATGACCTTCATGATCCAATAACGATGCAATAACGAAATTGTGATAACCATGTTACGATTTAAGTAAAAAAAGTGGTGCTTCCTCTGTTTTTGTAATGTATCAAATATTTTTAATATAGCAATATATAGAATATGCATCCATATTCGAATGAGTTACCACACGAAAAATTTATAAAAAGATTTTTAAAAGTTTAGAAACACTTCAGAGATGATTCAAGATTTCAAAGATTAATATCTTATCAATCCCGAAAAATTAGATCCTGTATCGAAGTTATTTAATAAAAAGGAAGTTGACAGTTTTATAATGTATAATTGCAACTTGACAGAAAATGTCCGACTCATGGTCACAAATCTCCCGTGTACCACTAGCGTGCAGGAGGGTTATGTTTAGAATATATTGACAATACGGCATTGCATTTACTGATTACAGAAACTGGTAGACTTGAGACGATTGTGACAGCGTGTGTAAAGGGTATCGATATTCATTCTGCATGGTGGCGGTCTCTGGATTTTGTACTATACGACGGCAGGCAATCCCTCCTAAAAGTCTACCCGGAAGAAAATGCCTAAAACATAACTAAAACAAAAAAACCCAGCTATGTTCAACGACAAAAAATAAATTTGGTCGTTACAAAAAGATACCAAATTTCTTTTTGCTTTACAAATTAATAATGTTTTGAGATAATTTTTATATAAGAATGCTTGTAATTAAAAAGCTCTTATTTAATATGTTGTAGTTTTAAAAGCTGTAATTTAATATTTACTATGTAATGCAGCTGGCAATACAGAGACATTTAATCTTTATGTCACAAGTAAGGTCTGCATCGCTGTTACTCATTTAGCACTACCCAGGGGGCACGAGTAGCTTTGAAATGCTACGGACGGGAGTAACACTACCCCCACAACACTCTACGATCCTATTAGACCGGGACCTACGGTTTAAAGTGGATTCCGAACCCTTACAAACCACTACACCGCCGGGATTCGAACCCGAAATCTGTGGTACACTGAGCCAGAGCGTTAGACACTCGGCCGTTTATTTAGTATATATTTAGAAGAAAATTAAAAATAATTTGTTTTTGTTAAAAACTGAAATAAAAACTAGTGTACTTTTTTATTTTAGGCGAAGAAGTTCCATATGAAGTCAAAGAACTTTCTTCGGTTTATCCTAAAGCGAACCATATTTCCATACCTGCAGAAATAATGTTGGAAACTGTACGAATTTTGGCACACAGGTAACAAACAATATGAATACTATTTCACCTACTTTATACAGCGCACATAATTGAAACTTACTTAATTTATGTTAACTTTGTATGAGATGGAAAATTCATTACTATTATTCATTAATTCATTATTATTACTATTATTCATTTACTATGAATTTCAAAGGTATTTTATTTCACATAATGAAAGGTTGGAACGAATCTTTTATTGAATTTAATTTAATTCGAAATTAAACCATAATCTTTATGAAATACTTGATTAAAAATGTGATGTTACCATTTTTTTATATATATATATACTTTCGCCATGAATGCAACGAATTTCATGGAAATATATCACGTAAGTTGCAAAACCTGATGCTTTACAAATATGAAGGTAATTGGCACTTTGAAAAGAAGTAGTTTGAGTTGTTTGAGAATCGCCCAAAGAGATAAATTTACTTTAAGGTCAAATGAATGTGAATTTCGCATGTGTTTATTCTAAAGAATTCACTACAATAAAAGCACTGATCTTTACACAAAGAAAATTAATGTTTCACATTACCTGAACGTATCATTAATCATTTTTTGAACGTTAAAATGGAGTTCATGCTATGTATATAATCATCTCTTTTAAAACATTTTAATGGATATAAGTTTAAAACTTAAAAACAATTTTTTAACGTATGATTAATATTCAGACAGTTTTCAATTCATTTAACGATCCTGTAGAAGAAAAAAAAACTGAAACCTATTTCTAGATCATTTATTTTTTATTAATTTCCTCATAAAATTTTTATTTTGTGAGTTAATATTTCACTTAAAATATTTTAAGGATTAAAAAAAAATTACTTTAAGGATTTAATTGAAATAACTTAATGAATAAATTTAGAGGATTCATATTAAATAATTCATCAAATATATATTTTTTTATTTTCTTAAAAAGGCATCTTTTAAATAAACTTACTCATTAATTTTTTTTTCTTTTAAATTAAAATTCTTAACAAAATTCTATACTAACAATTAAAGAAAAAACTTCGAAATATTTTATAATAATGACTTAGAAAGAAAATTGGTGGTTTATGAAATTAAGTTAAGATTTCTAGACATTTTATATTCTTAAATTCACTTTTTTTAAATATTTGATTCAAGGACATAGTATATCATACCTATAACGATTATTGCCTTTTCAGAGTGCTTCTATTGTCAAATTTCCCAGAATTTAATTGTTATATGAGAGAAAATATGGAAAGCATCCACCATTCAATCCGACTATCATAATCTCTATTCTACTTTTGAAAGCATTAATATGGTTTGCAGTTTACTACACATTAGTCTGCACACTTTGCTGTTGAGTTAGAGTCAGATTAAAATAATTAAAAATCTAATTATACATAGTAACATATAAGAGATAGAGTATATAGAGAAAGATCATAATTTGAATATAGAAAAGGACCTTCTCCTACATAGTAGTCTTTGCAAATGAGCTCTTTGACCACAAATCAAGGACATCTATAACTAGATGTTCCCATAGAACTAGCTCTAGGAAGTTCTAGAACTATTTCTTAGAGACTTATTCTAAACTTTAGAACTAGTTTTTAGAGATTTATTCTAAAGCTAATACTTTAGAACTAGTTCTTATAAAATTATTTTAGGTCTAGTTCTTTAGACTTATCCTAGAACTAGTTCTTTAGTCTTATCTTAGAACTAGTTCTTTAGACTTATCTTAGAACTAGTTCTTTAGACGTACTAGTTCTTAGAGATTACTATGGGTAGAAGAGCTAGTTGTTTAAACTTAGTTCTTAGAGAATACTGTGGGTAGATGAACTAGTTCTTAAAGATTACTATGGGAGAAGAACTAGTTCTTCTACCCATAGTAATCTCTTCTTTATATGCATAAAGGTTTCGACATTCTATACAATAAAATACATTTGTTTTAAACATAAACTGCATTTCTTACAAGAAATAGAAACCGAACTTTTATTACAACTTTTCCCATTACAATGTTGTTAAAATGAACTTAAGAATTCACTCAAAAAGTATGTGTTACTTTATACCTAAGATTAGAGTTTTCTACCTGTCTTCTTCTGAATGCATTTTTGAATTAATAATTAAACTTTTGCGATACAATTAAATTATGATTACATAAAAAAAGGTTTATATCTAGTTTTGACCATGCTACTAGTTAAAAAACCCACATTTTCTTCACAATCTTTTTCTTAATGAACATAAATTATTTTTCTGCGAAAGTATTCATTTTGTATACAAATGTAAAAATATTTTCACAACTTTCTTGCATTGTATTTTCACCCATTAAGATATAACTTATATTTTATATTCTTCACATACGTTATTACTAAAGTAAACAGTTTAAAAATTAATTTCTTAATCTTTTGAAGTCCACTAGATAAAACAGTTAAAAGAATAATAATAAACAAAACATTAAAAAATTCCCTACAAATCTGTATCAAACCTTTCGGTGAGTTTACGAACCGCTTCAACACATCAAAATCTTTAGTTCCGTTTTGCTTATTGGAAATCGTTTTGCTTCAGTCGGTTTTCTCAGATGAAATGAAGTGAAGAAGAGCGATCGGAATGCGGTCGATTGAGAGGAAACCCGTTGACCGATTTGCCACCGACTCTCCGGTCTTCATCCGCAGCAACAAAAAAAAAAATCCTCAGAAAGTAGCGAAAGTAAACCGTAATCGTCAATGCACCCACGCGCCCGGGGTCGTCCATGCGAAACTTCCTCTTTCTGCTGTTACGTCACGCCATCGTTACGGTTGTGGGAGATATGGCGAAATGCTCTTCCCAAGAACTTCGCGTTTAACGATTGTTTGAGTAACGGAAAGTGTGAATTGTCGAACCATTGGAGGAAGGACCGTTAACTTTAAATAGGTATGGGAAAGACAAAAAAAAAAAAGGTTTCTTTGTACACCTAGTCCTTATCAGATTGTTTTTAATAATGATTATATATATATATATATATATATATATATATATATATATATATATATACAGGATGGTTATAATTAAAGTTTCACTTTCAAAATGCTGTAAAAAAAGATCCACTCGTCACAATGAGTTCACATTTGAACTGAAGATACTTGAAGAAGTGGTAAAGGGTACGGCATTAAAAAAAGTTCCAAAGTGTATTAATAGATGGTGCTGTAAGTTGCATAAAGAAAGTGAATTAGGCTGCCAGTGATATTTTGAATAGAAATGACAACGTATTTGGCGATGAGTTACGCATTAAACCAACTGTAGTGTTCAACGTGCTTAATTGTTTTGGTTTTTTGACGGAAAAAATGACTTTCAAGTCATTCAACAGTTGCGACACTGTTAGTGGAAAGCCCATCCACCACGACAAGGTCATACCAAATTGGATGGGAAAAAATCAGTGGATCTTTTTTTTGGAACTTTTTATTCATCATTTAAAAAGATATGTAGGTGATTAGAGGTTACTCAAAGTGTCCCACGAAGGCTACAATACTGTACTCATGTAGTGCAATACTTAATTTGTCACGAATATTCCCGAGAGTGGAATTTAATAAGTTGAAAGTTGGTAGTGCATTTCGCACCCAATTGCAGAAAAGTCGGCTAAAAAGATTTATAGAACCCGTTTCTGTTGTTGTTACCGGTAACTTGAAACAGGAAAGGTTACACCATGTGCAAGAGACCCTGCGCAAAAGAAAAATACAGACATTATTCTGCACAGCCAAACTGGTGACTCAAAGATGCGCGAAACAATCAAGAAGATGAGAAGGAGAGGCAGGAAGGGTGAAAGCACAAAATGGAAAATTCATCACCTCTGCTATGAATTTCATATGTCGAAGAAGACTTCTTCTAAATCTGGCCAAGGCTTTCCAGTTTGGTTTGGTTTATCGCTCTACGGTCATCTTGTGAACACGAGGGCTAAACAGACCGGGACCTACAGTTTAAAATAGATTCCGAACCACTAAGAAACATCCATACTACAGCCAGGATTCGAACCTGGATCCTGTGGCGATCCTAGCCACTTGGCCACCAGGCTGCTCATGGCTTTCTAGAGAAATCTAGCTCTGAAGAGACAAGCATGGGCACTTAACGATGTACCATTGGTGAGAAGGAAAGATTATCCAAAACATATTCATTTTAATATTGCAGAAGGAATGGATGTTTGATTTGCATAAATCGCTTGTGGCATAGACCAAAAGCTTTTAGTTCACTGTTGGCATCACTGTCGAGTTTCCAGTCAGGTTTCACCAATTTGTAAAAACCACGCGCTATCCACTAGACACCTCTATTTATCACATTTTGTAAACAAAATATTAAAATTTTTTTCTGCTGTTTTATTAATGCAATTTTTAACAGAATTCCCTCTTTCTATTTTAATTTTAATTTAAATACTTTAAAAAACAATATTATTTCATATGAAACAACCTGAGGTAAATATTAAAAAAAAAGATATGGAATGTTGCTTTTCACACCTCAAGGGTCAAGACGGAAAAATCTAGCTTTTCAACAATTTTTTTTTTTTTTATCGTCGAGACTTAACATTTCGCAATAAAAAGGACATGGATGATAAAAAAAAATATGGGTAGAAAACTTTACTAGTTGTTTGTTACGAACTTGAGGGAAGACAGCCAAAAAAAAAAAAAAAAAAAAACTATTAGGTAAGAAGACGCTTCAGAAGATTATCGAACTTTTCACCCGAAGCGAACGTCCTTTCTAGGTCACATCCTGGAATCTTCGAGGATGGCAGCCACTTTTCTTTTCGTTTTATTATCGTTTTCCATCTTTCTTGCTGGAATTGGGAAATTTTTATGACGCCAAAGAATATCAGCATGTGCATACTAAGGATTGCGATCCGGCGGGATGTGCTTTAGGATTTTAATGCTTCCCGCAATGTACGTTTGCAATAAAAAGCTCTTGAGTTCCTTCCATTTTATCGAAATATTTAGCACATTATATTCGATTTTATAGGCTCAGATGAGCATCGGTGGCCCGGTATGCGGGCTTAAAACCCGTAGCTGATGAGAGTAAGAGTGGTTCAATTCCACCTTGTGGGTGTGTCTCTCATTAAGTATATTCGAATTCATGTAGAGTGCATTCATTGAAATTTAAAATTGACTTATCTATTGGAGAAAGTTTATAGTGAAATATTTTTCAGATATATGTATTCGATATATGTCTAATTTGCTGATATTCGAAGCAATTTTGATTGAATTAAGTGAAACAAACTCGAAATGAAAATTTTCATCATTAACATTCTCAAAGTGCAGAAAAATTATCTCTAGGGACCTCCTAATATAATTGGCATCGTTAAACTACCTCCATAAACCTCCACATTCCTACTTAGTTATAAAACGTTGTAGTTTAAAGATAATTTATATATATATATATATATATATATATATATATATATATATATATATATATATATATAAATTATATATTCATGCAAGCAATACTTGTTAAGCTATCACTTGTTATTGACAAACAAAGGTGTGATGGTCTATATAGAGTCGTGAGTATACATTGATATATATCTGGTGCAGATAATAGTGTGCAAATGAATGACGAATGGATTTCTACTAAGGGCTTGTGCTACAATCATTGCTTTAAAAAACGTGTAAATTGGCTGGATGAAAATTTTTACATCTACAACAAGACAGCCTATTTTGAATTTATCGGGTTTTCTTCCATATAACATGTGAATGAGGAACTTTGAAAGCATACTCAAAAGGCAATGCTTATTCTAGAAAATTATATTCCCAACCAAAGAAGGGCTTACTATTGTAAATACAGTTGTTTACAATTGTTTGTTACGAACTTGAGAAGACAGCCAAAAAACATGAGGTAAGAAGATTATCTAACTGATGAAAATACCGATGGATTAGTACTGCCGAGTTCCTTTGAAATGAAAAACAGCATGCAGGGATACATAATAGCAAACAAATATTTTTCGCTATAGTTCATTTTATTCATATGAGATACACCACAATATTTCGTTATAATTCATAGCAAATACGTATTCAAAAAATGTGTTCCCAAAAAGTTAAACCAGTTATCACTTAGTTCTAACTAAAAGAAAAAAATGAAATAAACAATTTGCAAAGGAAATAAAATTAAAATAAATAAAAATAATGCAAGAGATATTTAAATGTCTGTTTTAAGATTAATAAATTACATCTAAAAGTTTTGAGAAGGAACTGAAAAGTGTATCAAAATAATTGTTTTATATAATGTTTTTCTAAAAGAAGCCGCTTAATTACTTTTTTTCAACATATGAATATAATTAAATTTATCTAAAAGATCAGATGATTTATTTTTTAAATTATAAATTTAGTCTTAAATATTTACGTCTATATTACGTCAAATGAAAAATTAAAAAAATGTGAATATGAAAATTATTGAACGTTAGATTGATATGTTAATTAGACAATTTTTTGTATAACAATATATTATAGTATCATAATAATAAAATAAATGGCAAGTGAAGAAAATACAACCTAAGATAATTTCTTTAAATAAATTAATAAAATGCACCCTAAATTACAAATTAAAAATGAGTGTTCAGAGATAAATTGTTCTTCTAATGAACCAAAGCGCTGAATCTATAAAAGCTTGAATAGTATAACAACTAGTAACGGACGCCTAAAAATGAATTTTTATCATACGAAATTATTAAAATAAATTTATTTAAATTTAGAATGAAAAATGAATTCACATATTGATTAATTAAAATGAATGCACATATTTCTAATTATCTTTAAAAAAAAAAAGAGTTGATTTCCCTGCTTTCACCAGTAGTGGTATACTAAATAAGCCACCGGGAAAATGATTTACAGAGATAGCACGTAAATAATTCTTTTTTAAAAAAAGGGCATTTAATTATCACTTTTTCTTATTAACTCAAAGGGCTTTTTCTTATTAACTCATTATATTCAACATTTTACAATGAAGGAGCTAGTGTCCGCTACGCTACCGAGGATCTCCGTATTAATCTACAATAAGAGAGAGAGAGAGAGAGTTAGCACGTTATTTTATAAGATGCTTATTTAGGACTAGAAAATTGACTGATAATTTTTTTAATGAAAAAATTGCTTTTTGTAAATTTAAAAAACAAAAAGAAAAAAAATATTAATTACTCCATATTTTTGACAAAATACAGCAAAGTAGTTGCACGGGTGAGCGAATATAATTGCACTTTCACTAACAACCTTAAACAAATTAATGAGATCCAGTTTTAATTTCATATTCAAAGTGAGTGTTAAAAAATTAATTTTCTTTTCTAATTAATTGAAATAATTAGTCTACAAATGTCTAAACAAGTAGAAACCAGTAATTTTCTGGGTGACAGACATGATAATAAGAAAAAAGAATTTTGAAACACCACATTCATAAACCTGATCTCTTGCAAATAATGAGATGAATGCACTTACCAGTAATTATCTTTTAAAAGGGTGACTTTTCCTGCTTTCTCTGCTTTCACCTGTAGTGATTTACAAATCCAATCCATTAGCATCTCGATGTAAATTAGCGCAGCATTGAGACATTTCCTTAATTAGCTTGAAAAAAACCCTACATGAATAGTTAATCGCTATATTATCGTGATATACAAGTAAGTAGATCAGAGTTGTGGTGAACTGGCCACCCTTTCATTCATCGATCATCTGAATTATTGATAATAGATAAGGGCAAACTGGATTGGTTTTTGTAAATCAGTTCAGCAGGACATAATCTAATTTATTTGATACATATTTGGTTCGTTTCGATAACACTCGTCGAACATACATATTTTAATGGATTCGAAATAAATCAGTTTCTTGTTTTGGGAATATTATTATAAAAGTAAGACATTAAACCGGTTCAGATCATAAAATAAGTTTTTTTTTTTTTAAATTTAGATCTCTGTTATGCAGTACTCAGTTATTTTTAAGAATTATAATGTTAAGATACTCCAATTGATATGTTTCATTTAATTCTACAACGAATCATATTCTGATATTAGTATTCTATTAGAGTACAAAGCAGGAATGAATATATAAAGCAATTATTGTGTAAAGCAATAGTCAGTCAATGACAGTCGTAATATGAAGATATACAAATAAATGTATAACGTGTAAATTCAAGGAAGATATAAGTTCTGACATTAGTATTCCATTAGAGTACAAAGCAGGAATAGAATATAAAGCAATTACGTAGTAAAGCAATAGTCTGTCAATGACAGGGGTAAAATGAAGATATTCTAATTGATATGTAACGTGTAAATTCATAGAAGATACAGATTCTGACATTAGTATTCTATTGGAGTACAAATCAGGAAGGTAGAATGTATAGTATTTTTGTTCTGACAATTATTAAAATATTGATTTTTTTCACAGAAAAAAAAATATATAAATACTTGTTTTATTAATCGAAGGTAATTTGTTTGAATAATTTATTTGGTTTGGTGGGTGACGATACAAGATTATTTGAAAAATTATTATCATTTGATACAAGAGGATATATGATTTAAAGAACTCAATCATTAAAAACGTGTAGGGGGAATAATAAACAGTTATATAAGACTAAAAAAGAAAACATTGCAATACAACGTTACAATTGCATTCTTGCCACTATTAAAATACTTTGTTAAAAACATTAATTGTTTTGATGAACCAAATTTAAAATCCCCCAAAAAATGAAAATGGTGCATATTTTATTATAAAATCTTTTCACTTTAACCATTCATGATTGTTTTCAGAAATATTTATTAGTAATATTTCATGATTACAGTTTGATTTTCATTGAAATTTCCAGCCATGGATAGTAGGTAGCTGTTTAGTAAATTAATTAAAACTAAGAGAAAAATAATTAAAATTACTTATGTCAGGGGAAAAGAATTCGAGCTACCTGTTTTAAGGGATATTTCTTTTTCTTACATATTAACAAAAATTCGAGCTAGTTTCGAACAAAACCGATCACCTTTTCTGTTGTATGAGTGTTTGTTGTTAGGCATAGTTGTTGGTAAGATTTCATGTTTACAGTTGAATCTTCATTGAAATTTCCAACCATAAATAGTTGATTGCTCGGTTGTAAATTAATTAAAAACAACTTATGTAAGGGAAAAGGAATTACAAGTAGAACTTTATATAGGATTGACACACCTCGGTAGTAAATTAATTAAACTACTAATGTAAGGAAAAAGGAATTACATGCTTTTATATAGGATTAACACACCTTTATATAGGATTTATATAGGATTAACACACCTTGGAACATGTTCTTCGGATTAACATACTTCATGTACATATTCTAGTTGCTTAAGTTGTTTTAGGAGATGTTTTTTTGTTTCTTTTTCTTATGTGTAGCAAAAATTTGAGATAGTTTCAAAGAAAACTTAAGGTAAACATATCATCACCTTTTCTGTTGTGTGAGTAGCTAAACAGGTTTTATTTATAAATTGCTGATAATCTTGCAGATGACTTCATATCTAATGCAGGCCATTTGAAAAAAATTGTAAGACTTAAAGAAATCAATATGTTATTGGTAGCAAAACGTTTTAATGTAAACAAGGAACTAGGAAATAATTCAATCATTGATATAGAAAAGTAATAATAAAAATGTACTCCATTGCTGATATTTATTACAATTGAATGAACTATTTAATCCCAAGCATTTGAGAAAACGGAAATAAAAAAAAATGTATGAATCGTTAATGAACTTTTCATTGACATTCTATAAACCAATCTATAATCCAATTCGTTATTTATTTCCAAATAAAGGGAAGAGTTAAAAGCATTAAAAAAGGTGTTATCATTTTAAAGCGGAAGGAAAACGATTTAGCTGCGGGTATAATCAGTGTAATATGTAGTTCAATGTGAACACCATTCAGATTGCAATCCACAATAATGTGAAACTGAAAACAAGGACGCTTCTTTTATCTGTTTAATGATTCGTGAAAAATACGAATGCATTTTTTGTTTGTTTTTTTAAAGAGAATGTAATGACTTTTTTACTGTCTTTAAATTGATTTTGTTTAAGCGTTATGTGTGCATTAGAGTATGAAAAGAATTTAAACGATTCTTGACGATATGCTTATGTACAATTAAGATATTTTTCCTCTTAAATGTTAAACTATTGAATCAAAAGTTTTATTATTTTGAAACTTTTTTATAACAAGTAATATTGTATCAATGTTTCGTTATCATAGTGATTTATTACGCGTGGAATAACACACAAATTAAGAGGCAATAATTGTGTAATGGTATCTGTCACAATGTAAACAACACATTTTTTAAACATTGCTATTAATTCCTATTACGGAAAAAATACCATAGATTATTCTTTTGAAAACAAATATCAAATACAGTAACCATAGTAATAAACCGTAGATTAATCTAAGCTAATACCATAGAATAATCTAAGCAAATACCATAGATTAATCAAAGAAAATACCATAGATTATTCTTTTAAAAACAAATATTTAGACATTCCAATAGAGAATGATTTTCATATTTATTATCGTTTCTTCCCTTTTGCAATTTGATGAAAATAAATTATTTTTCAATAGCTCAAAATGGTGAAGAAAGCAAATAAACTATACAAATTAACCTTGACAATTTCAAGTAAATCAAAAAATTACTATATTGTTGCAAATGATTTTAAAAGTCATAGATCAAAATGTCGTTTTTGGGACTATTGCAATAGTAAATCACTCTAATCAAAGTAAAATCATCAGGTCAGAAAGGACTTCTAATTTTCGTATCTTCATTTTAGCATGATATCAATTCTATTATATTAGAATATACACCAAATACAGAAAACTTCTCAAAATTTACGACTAGATTTTTTAACCTTTGTTACAAACTAAGTGTGTGTTTTGTTTCCTTATAGATTTGGCCTCAGCGTAGACGCCATCGCCCATGGCTTGCCCCAAGTTGACACTTCGAAGACAGCCATCAAAGAAATCTGTCCAACCTTCCTCCAACCTGTCAAGTGCGAAATCTCTCGCTACAGAACTCTGAGTGGCATGTGCAACAATTTGGACAACCCATCTTGGGGGAGTGCCAGGTCCGCTATGATTCGATTCATCCCTCCAGTCTATGGAGATGGTAGGCTGGTTTTGTTCCATAAAAATCTATTTTTTTGTGCTTTGCAAGAAACTGTTCATTTAGAAATTTTCATTTTAATATGCAGTTAAGAAAAATGAACTTATTAGAAAAATTCATCATTTTAAATTGAGCAGGATATGTTTTATTCGTTTTTTTTAAACCAGCATGATATGTTGACTTCTTTCAGTTCATTGAAATATTAAAAGAATTAAAATTATCATGCAGCCAAATATATGGTTCTATGTTATACACGTTTGTATTTTATTTCAACTTACGACTGTTATTGTTGTTGTTTTAATGCAGCTGGAAATACAGACAGTTAATCCTTATACCATACGCAAGGGTTGCACTGCTGTTACTCATTTAGCACTACCCAGGGGGCACGTGTAACTTGAAGATATGCTACGGAGCGAGTAACACTAACCCCGCAACGCTCTACGATCTTATTAGGACCTGGACCTATGGCTTAAAGTGGATTCCAAATCACTACAAACATCCATAGCACGGTCGGAATTCGAGCCCGATATCTGTGGTGCCGAGTACCAGAACCATCAGGCTCTACTTACGACTATTATAATATATCTTAATCCTGCCTCTTGCTTTTTAATGTAAACGATTTATCTTCCGGATTTAATTCTTATGCAGATTATATAATTTTCATTTCATCTGAAAATTCTTTCACTGATCAACTTATGCTAAATTATTTATGTATAATTATTTCATCATTAATTTAAAATAATGCTTAGTTGAATAAGATGAGGTGATTATCATTATTACCACCATAACAATTAATTCCATCTAAAGGAAACATGTTTTTTTCAAATAATCCCATATTGCAACTATTATAAAAACAATCTGTATACTTTGTTTTAGTTCATATTTTAAATATGATCGCATCATATTTTTCTATTGAAATATGCAGCGATAAAATACAATTAATTTAACCAGTAAAACGTTTTTAGCGAGTAAAGAACTCGGTCTTAGCCATTAAGCGATGTCTAGTGGCTTCTTCAAAGAAACAAATATCTTATTAAAATTCGACGTCACTTGTTTTTCAGGTATCTCCATCCCCAGAAGATCTTTTGACGGATCACCCCTTCCAAGCCCCCGAGTGGTGAGCTTGGTGATGCATCATGACGTGAGTGAGCATGACTTCGGTATCTGCAACATGATTGCTGCCTGGGGTCAGATGTTGGATCACGATCTTACCAGAGCAGCGCCATCTCTCGGTGAGTACTTTTATTTTTGTGTTTCGAAATTTGTATTTAGACAGTATATATGACACACAATTTTCAAAGCTAATCGAGATTAATCCAGTGTATCTGAAATGAAAGTCAAGAACGTCCATTTAATATACAGGAATTAATGATATACCTCTATAAAAAAGGGGGAAAAAACGTTGAATTTTAGATATTCTTTCAATTTATTTTTATTCTTTACTGTGTAGACTGGAATTTAGTGAGGTTTAATGAAGAATTTGCCATGCTTCAGATTTGAGGGAGTTAGTTCAAAATGAGGAATTAATGATATAGCTCTATAAAAAAGTAAGAAAAACACATCAAATTTGAAATATTCTTTCAATTTATTTTTATATTTTAATGTGTGGATTGGGAATTAGCGTGGCTTAGTGAAGAATTTGCCATGCTTACGATTTGAGGGATTTAGTTCGAAAAGTTACTTTTGAAATCGAAATTAAAGTTCCCCTATTTATTTTTGGATATGAAAATGCTTCTTTAAAGTATTCAATAGCTTCGTCGGAAAAAGTAGGGCACTCAAGCTACAATAATCGCCAATTTTCACCAAAACCGATTCCGACCCATTAGCACCCCGCACAGGAAGACCAGCACACGTGTAACTTTAGACCTACACATCTATCGTTTTAGTGATTTAGAATCTCAAATCAAATGTTTTAGATTTGGAAATCATTATAAGTTTTACGAATTTTCATGGAAATTTTAACATTCTAAACTGATTTGGTTAAGTTTAGAAGTCGCCATATGTTGTTGATTTATTTGAGAGAAGTAAAGAAATTTCCGTTTCATTATTCCTAAAGCTACTTATTTTATTGGCGTTCATAAAAACTAAAATTCAACATTCAAATCAAAACTAAAATAAATAAATAAAATTCAAAACTGAAATTCAACATTCAAATCAAAACTAAAATAAATAAATAAAATTCAAAACTGAAATTCTACATTCAAATCAAAACTAAAATAAATAAATAAAATTCAAAACTAAAATTCAACATTCAAATCAAAACAAAAATTACAAAATCAAGTTTTTGAGATTTTGAATCCTTCATAAAATCAAACATTAAACCGTACTTTTAATTAAATAAATAAAAAGTACGGAATTTCATTGACACTGTAACCCACAAATGTCATGGATTCATTATAACTTAATAAATAAAGCCTAATATATCACAATATTATGGATGACATAATGCTAAAAAAAAATACTATATAGGCTCGTTTTTTTTTCCGTAACTTAAAAGTTGTTTTTTTATTTATAAATTTAATCATAAAAAAGTTAGCACAAAAAAAGTAGCAGACTATTACAGCATCTTTCTAGAAGTTAAGTAGTGAATATAGAAGATAATGTAAAATATCTTGAAATGAGACCTAAGTGGAAAAACTGGACCATTACAACTATACAAAGATAGTAATTTCCTTCCAAAAAATAATAATACCGACCATGATAACTAGCTCCAATAATGATTGCAAAACGTGCAAACATCCAAATTACAACCTGTCCAACAAATAAAAATCTCCGCCCATAAAAAGTAAAAATAGGTTCCTTTAATAAAATCAAACCATCGTTAAAATCTACCTTATATAATAAGGCATTTTGTTGCTTAAGAAAAAATGAAAGAATGGCTTCTTCGTTTTTTTTACGACATGAACATAAAAAAAAAAAAATGGAAAAACCATTCGAAACGAAGAGTTCATCTGGCCAAACTGTTCCAATTTCTAAATTCGAACGCCATAAAAACAAGGAAATTCTCGAGGGGAGAGAAAACTGTTTGCATTGCAGCCACGTTCCAGACTAAGTGCACCCACTTGATTATGATGGCGTTTTTTTATTTTTTGTATTTTCTGCTTCTTTTTGCTTCCTTTTTTTCAATTTTGGAAATCGGTAACATTCGAGAATCAGCATGCATTCCAAAGAATGAAATCAGGAAGTGCGCTATTAATCCTTAAAGATCATAACAACCATCACGTAATGAGATGAGATGTATGTGGGATGGCTTTGGGCGGAATGTGTGAAAACAAGGAATTGGACGATATTGACTTTAGATATAGGACTTTAACGATATACTTAACGTAAGCTAATGTTTTCTAAACTTCTAAGTATTTATAAACACTGGAGCCAGTCAGGGCCGGTTTTAGATGAAAAGAGGCCCTTATTCCACTTATGAGGCCCTTTCACCTCCCCATATGCAATAAAAATTATCATATTTTCTATCAAATTAAATTAAGTATATTAAATACATTGAATATCAAAGCAAATTCAATTCAGATAAATTTATTTCAGAATAATTAGCATTTAAAGTTTAAGTGTGAATTATTATGAATTCTATGATTTAAACTAAACCAAAAATGGAACTTAATTCAAACAAAATCCAGATCACAAAAAAGAAAATATCAAATTGTATATCATATTAAATTTTATGTTAATAGTTATTTTATTTAAGAACTGATTCGATCCAAGTATACATTTAAAAAGAAATAGTTGATTAGAAGAATTTCTTTCGAAATTTTTTCTCTTCTATAAGTTCATCAAAATCTATTTTTCTGAAGGTTTCATTTTCGATGTTGTGTAGAATAGTAGAATTCTAATTTTGCTAACAATTTGAATGTAGGTCCCTCTTGATCTTGAGGCCCTAGACTGAAGCCTAGTTAGCCTATAGGAAAATCCGGCCCTGCAACCAGTAGCTCAATACCTAATAATCATATCGTTTTCTGACAAATCATATCTTTTCCATATTTTAACTGGTTTTAATACGTTTAGAATTAAAGCAGTATTACATTTCGAATTTAGTAACATATATATGATCAGGAACCTAACATTTAACATACGAGTCGAAATTGAGATTGATCTTATTTTATTTTATTGGTCCATAGGGGAAATATGCCTTCTAATTATATGATATTGTGTATAATGTATCAATAGTATTAACATTATGTCATGAGTGCATTTGACATTTTGACGACATACTATATGCATAAATTGACTAAATAAAGGTTTTTTCTATATTGGGTTTTTCTCGAATCGTACTTTAACATGCTGCATGCTAACCCTGTATTTAATATTAATAATTTCCACAGATACTCGCAGTAGAAGTATCGAATGCTGCAAGACCCCAGCTGACAAGAGACATTACAACTGCTACCCAGTCGATATTCCTCAGGATGATCCATTCTACAAGTTCTTCGACAGGAGATGCATGAACTTCGCCAGGTCTCTCGCCGGTCTTCAGCCAGGATGCAGGCTTGGTGAGTGGCGCTGTTTCAGTTGTTATATATACATTAAAATAAACTAATGAAAGACATGCCTTGAATTATTATTAAAGAATTTATTATCAGTGTATGTTGATAACTTATATTATAAGATTTCAAAATCTGTAAATTTAAAGAATGAAATCTGTTTTGATCAATAACTTTTATTGAAACTATAAAATAAAAACTGTTACGTTCTTTGGAGATCTTCATAGCCTCTTCTAACTTTAATTCGACGGTTGTTAAGCACTATTTGATGAACTTGAGCGATGTTATCGTCACAAGTGGCAGTTTTTGGTCGTCCCGAACGTTCATTGTCACCCAAGCTGGAACGACCATGTTTAAATTCAGCCGCCCAAAATTTAACGGTCGTAAATAATGGCACAAATTCCCCATACACAGCGTCCAACTCGTATTTGATTTGTGTAGGCGAATCGCCCTTTAAAAATAAGTACTTAACGAAAGCGCGATTTCTTCCATTTTCACAAAAAACACCGACAATAACTAACTCAAATGCTTGCCAAACAATAACTAAGCGTGCAAAATGGCTAAAATTTAGGCGAGTAACGTTCAGCGCATGTGCAAACAAGCCTCATTTTTGTTGATGAGTGCTGTCATCTACAAGTTGAGGTCGGAAACTTTTCAGACGACCGTCGTATATACTAACATACTTAATTTTTAAAATAATTTGAGATACCTAGATACTGTAAATTTAAGTGTAAATTTTCTAAAAGAAATTATCAGAATTGTAGGCTCGTATAAAAATATTCTTAGAAAAAAATTTCGAGATTTTTTTTTTCTTTTTCTAAATGCTTAAAGCCGCTATATTTTAAATGAGATAAATGTAGTTTTTTTTTTTAATTTTACAAGGAACCAAATTCCTGAAATTGTTTGAATTATATCCTTAGATTCACACAGAAAAATATGTAATATCTTTGGCAATTAACTACGTTTTATTTTTTATTACTTCATTATTTATTGTGGGATAAGAACTAATTGATTATGGGAAGAATTTATTAAGAATTTATTTATAAATTTAAAACTAGTTCAAACTAAAGATAGTAAAAATTTATAAAATTATAACTATAAGCTTAAAAATAGTTAAAATTAAGGATAGTAAAAATTTTTAAAATTATAACTATAAATTTAAAACTAGTTATAAATCCCTACTTTATAAATTCTTAATAAATAAATTTATTTATTTAAGAATTTTGTTATTTAAGAATTTATTTATTAAGAATTTATTAACTAGGGAATTTAAAAGGTAAACACTAGTTCATTGTTCACTATTTTCAAGATAAGCACTATGGTAACTGACTAATCTGCAAAACGTTTTTTTCACGGCTGGTTAAAAGTTTGAACAATTCAGTATTTGCTATTATTTTATACGGATTACATATGTTTCTTGTCACTGAGAAACGTTTATTTACAAATGAACAATAACAATTCAAAAGATAAATGTGTAGAATCATATTTTCCCTTAAAAATGACATCCTAATAAGGATAATTCCCACAATTAGGAGAGTTTAACATGGCGTGCAGGTAAATCATCTCGAGTTAGTTTAACGTTATTAAATTCCTACGGCAGTTACGGCCCACTAAATTTGGAACATGTTAAGCACTAGTTGATAAATAGAAAACATTATGTCACGTAACGATATGATCTGCTCGTTGCGTTCACTTGAATTATACAAATTACTTGAAAAGAATTTTTTTTAATTTGTTGGCATAAAAATGACTGAAAACAAATTGAATAATTTGGTGCCATAATTATTGAACTTTTACTTTTCTTTAAAAGATTGATTGTGAAACCAAATCATAAGCGTAAAAAATTGGCTAATTTTTAAGTTTTACAAGGGCTTAAATATGAATGGATTTTTTCAAAAAAAAAAATAATAATAATAATAATAACCCTAATGTTTTAAATCAGGCGTTTCCAATCCAAATGATCTTGCGGGCCACTTTGAAAATGCATCCTAACTCCGCGGGCCGCCTATACAATTACATATCCCCATATTAGATTTAGATCCACTATAGACATTTTTTGGAGTGAAAAACTGAAACATAATGAGTTATTATTATTGTGTTTACTTTTATTCTTACACGCTAACATCTAATATATAAAATTCTCGTGTCACAGTGTTTGTTGCCAAACTCCTCCGAAACGGCTTGATCGATTCTTATGAAAATTTTTGTTCATATTTGGTAGGTCTGCGAATCGGTCGTAATCTATTTTTTAAACCCCTAAGTGATAAGGGTGGTCCACCCCTAAATATTTTTAAAAATTTTTTTCTTAAAACAATGTAGGGTTTTTTTTTTTAATTTCTTAGTCAAGACATCACATGTGTGCTTAAACAAAAATTAAAGTCTTTAATATACTTCATTTTTTTTACTTTCATTTAATTAAGTGATCTTATATAAATCAACACGTGTTGTGAACCCGCGCCAACAACGGCCGTTGCTTTACCTGTATATATTATACGCAACATTTTTGTGGGAATAGTTTTAATTTAAAAGAGAAATATTTGCGTGTTAAATAAATATACGTGTTTTATCATTGTTAAAGGTAAGTCAAATAATAAGAGAACGAATACTGTTATATTTGCACGTGTAGCGTGTTAATGTCTTAAGTTAATGTTTTGTTAAGTTATATTCTTTGCACGTGTAGCATTAAATTATATTTACACGTGTAGCGTGTGTTAATGTTTAGTTAAGCAAAATTGGCAACTTTATTATTGTTCTAAGAAAAATAAAGATGGCTGTTATTGCGTTTTAACTTACAGGTGTAATTGTGTTGTAATTTTCTTTATTGTGGCGAATCTGGGATTCCAGTAAAGTAAGTGTTATTTGCAATTCGAAAGCATACGATTATCGAAAGCAAAAACTTATAACGACAAACTATTTGGCGGCACTCTGTTACTCCTTTCAGGTGATTTCAGGCAAACACTTCCTGCCATTCCACGTTCAACGTACGCTGATGAGATCAACGTTTGCTTAAAATCATCGTCACTGTGGCGTAATGTTGAAAAATTACAACTAAAAGTAAACATGCGCGTTCAAATGCTTCAAGATCCATCCGCTGAAACATTCTCAAAGCAACTGTTAGATAATGGCGATGGAAAAATTGCTGTACATGAAAATACTGGATGCATAAAATTTCCGATAGATTTCTGCACAATCATCGACTTGCAAAATAATCTCATCGACCACATATTTCCCGATGTATGCACACAATTCCAAAATCTTGATTGGTTGGCAGAAAGAGCAATTTTGGCAGCAAAAAATGTAGACGTCAATGGTTTAAATTCCAAGATACAACAGTTGTTGCCAGGGAACTTGGTGTCATACAAATCTATCGATATAGTTTGCGATGCCAATGAAGCTGTAAATTACCCAATTGAGTTTTTGAATTCATTGGATTTGCCGGGCATGCCACCGCATCATTTACAATTAAAGGTTGGATCTCCGGTTATTTTGATTCTTAATTTGAACCACCACGACTGTGCATTGGAACACGATTAGTCATTAAAAAATTAATGAAAAACGTTATCGAAGCCAGCATTTTGAATGGCAAGTTCGAGGCGAAAATATATTGCTGCCACGAATCCCTATGATTCCCACACATGTGCCAATTGAATTCAAACGTATTCAATTTCCAATTAGAATGGCATTCGCAATGACAATCAATAAGTCGCAAGGCCAAACGATGTCTGTTTGTGGCTTAGATTTGTGCCCACCGTGTTTTTCCCACGGACAACTAATTATACGTGGCATGTTCGCGTGTGGGTAAACCATCCAGTTTGTTTGTGTTGGCTAAAGACGGACTAACCAAAAATATCGTACACACCATCGCACTTAGAGATTGATGTTGATTATTTTTTAATGGCCATAATTAGCAGTAAATATGTAAATAACTATTTTTGATGCATATACAGCTATTATATAATGTAATTTAAAATATATTTATTAATTTAATAAAATATAAAGGATTAAATAAATAAGCGGTTAGTGTATTATCATTTTATACGCCGTCATTGTCTGCAACGTTCCATTCCTCTTCCAATCATAACCACATTTCCACACACTTATAGTAAGTTAGTTTTTTTTTATTTAACTAAAAAAATATTTCATAGAAATAATGTGTATGGCAAAACAACGTTTGCCGGGTCGACTAGTAGATAATATAATAATAATGATTCTCAACACACATTGTAAAGAAATGTATAACACTAAAAATGAAATATAAAAAATATATAAATATATATACGAAATTAAAAAATGAAATCATTAAAAAATATCTATTTTACTTATGTGATATGTGTTTCTCCACTTTTTCACTTAGCTTTTGCAAATCTATACGCGCACCTGAGTTCGCAGAATAAAATTTAATTATTCTGCGAACTCATAAATAAAACATGTAATATATATATTCGCGAGAATATTATTTTAAAATCAAAGTTAATTTTTTCTCATCATTTCGACAGTTAATTTTTAAATATATGGATGCACGTATAATGTATTTTTTTAATGCATTGTTTTTCACTATTTTGGCCATTATACAATAAATATATTTTCTGAAAGTGTGATATATCTCACGGGCCGCAAAAATTTTCAAGACAGGCAGCGGGTTGGAAAACCCTGTTTTAAATTATCAATGTATTATTGAATTGAAAAGAATATATGACACATATATTGATTATTAGAGTACAAAATAATCTACTTTTTCTATTATGTACTCAACTTGTACTTAATGTCTTTTATTGTTAACAGGTCCCAGATGGCAAATAAATGCTATTTCAGCTTATATTGATGGTAACTTCATCTATGGTAGCAACGAAGAAGTTAATTCCCGACTCAGAGAATTCAAAGGAGGTAATGTTTTTTTAAAAATAGTAATGTATTTTATCTTAATTTAATTTAAACTTAAAAATTAGTAATTTAAATTACTTTAAAGAATTTAATATGCACATTGAAATATAACTGCTTTCAATATATTGACTAATTTAATAAATTATTTCTCATTAAGCCAAAATTTAAGAGATGCATCCAAATTTAAAAATTTAAAAGTATACGCTTAAAAATTAAGCATTAATTTAATCTTATAACAGTAATTAATTTGGTTATTAATTCAAAAGTGTTATTTTAAATCTCATTTATGAAATTTCCCTTAATGCACAATCAATGTTTTAAGTTTAATCAAACAGAAAAAAGTAAATTGACATTATTAATACAGTATTGAGATTCTTATTAAAATGTGTGTTCTTTGTTGAATTATTTTTATTCTTTTACTGATCTAGCAATTAATTAATTAAGATATCTTTAATTTCTATCACTTTTCATGAATCAATTGTTCACATATTAATCTCTCTTATGTATACAATATACAATATGAATTGGCATTGTAAATAATAGCTGAATTAAAACCTAATTAATAATTAAATTAGATATAATAAAAATATCAGACTTTGTAGAGATGACACATTCAATTTAATGAGGGTTCATTTAACTTTCACTGCTCCTATATTTTATATTCCGGGCCTGAATGGCCCAGTGGCTAGCGCTCTGGCACTCGGTACCATAGGTTTCGGGTTCGAGTCCCGGCGGTGCCATGTATGTTTGTAGTGGTTCGGAATCCACTTTAAACCGTAGGTCCCGGTCCTAATAGGATCGTAGAGAGTTGCGGGGGCATTGTTACTCCGCGTCCGTATCTTCAAGTTACACGCGACCCCTGGGTAATTGAAAGTGAGTAATGTCTGTGCAGCACTTGCCTTAAGGCATCTAAGACGTCCATGTCTGTTTGCCAGCTGCATTGAAAAAAAAATATTTTATATTCCTGGGAAAATAAATTGTGTTCAAGTAAAATACCTTCCAGATACTTGAAAATTATTATCGACGATAATTTGCCATTCGTGGCTCCCAGAAGGATTTGGATCTCGGACGGTATATTGGGAATTATAGGAAGAGATGAAATGCAATCACGTGCGATACTTCCCACACTATTACATGAGCCAATTTTTAGTAGATTATCAGACTAATTTTTGATTTTTACTAAGAATTTCAATCGATAAATTTATTTCACAAGGCAAATATATTGATGTAAATGGCGTCAAAAAATAAATGCTTTCTATCCTGATATGGATTGGGAATTAGGCGGCTGAAAACACATTGTAGGTGGTTTGGATGGGAACCATAATGAATCGCCCCTTGAGAGTTTCAAGGGTAAGCGCCAGGGCCAAAGAAAAAAAAGAGATGGATTGATGAAGTAGAAAAGGATCTGAAGAATCTAAAGATCACAAATTGGTAAACCAAAGCTCGAGATAGATGTCTTGGGACTCGTATTGTTAGGGAGGCCATGGTCCAACATGGACTGTAGTGCCGAGGATTTAGTTAGTTAGATAACATTTTTTTGTTTGGGCCTTAAGAGAAATATTGTGCAATGAACAGTTAAATAATTTATTGTTATTTACTTTCAAGTGTAAAGTGTCGTTTTATTTTCCACTGAAATAATATTGTTTTTTATTGACTCATTTAAAAAAGTTCCTAAAAGCACATCACTTTTGCCAACAGGTCGTCTAAAGACTTCTCCTCTGTACCGTAACTTGGGTCTGAAAGATTTGCTTCCAATGAAAACTGTCGATCCAGATCTCGGATGTATTGCAAGACCCAGGAATATGTATTGTTTCGACGCTGGTGAGTAAAAGCATACTACTTCATACATAATTTTATTGGCATATTTTTCAAGTGCACGAGAAAATGTATAATGCTTTTAATTAAAACAGGTAATATAAAAAAAAAAATTAAGTCAATTCCTACTTTTTTCCCCATTATATTACAGAAAAGTCCTTTACAAATAAAGTTGAAATTTTCCTCTTACATCTGGCGCCATCTATTATTAAATACATGCAACTTAAATCTAAAAAAAACTAAAATTAATGAATTAAATTTAATAAATGAATTAATATTTGAAAAAACTGTATTCACATCCAGTGTCATCCACTGCATGTTCAAAATGAAAAATGCATTTGCACGTGAGTGGATGACTAAAAAGTATTTTATGAACGATTGAAAATTTGAACAAGATGAAAGTGTGAACTAATAGTAGGAATTGAAAAAAGATGTTATTAATATGTCTATTGCAACAACTTAATAAGCCTTTTAATACCGTTTTGAGTTGTAATTTGTTTCTTAAATAAAACATGAAATTAAATGAAACATTAAGATATTAGAATCTTTTTCTTTTAAAGGTTTATGTTTTAAATCTGTTTAATAACCGGGGATTTTTAATTCACACTAATGCAGGTGATGATCGTGTCAACGAACAGCTTCAATTAGCAGTGATGCACGTCATTATGATGAGAGAACACAATCGCCTGGCTGAAGGGTTGTCCCATGTCAACCCTCACTGGGACGACGAGACCCTCTTCCAGGAGGCCAGACGCATCCTATCTGCAGAACTGCAACACGTCACTTACAACGAGTTCTTGCCCATTGTGCTTGGACATAAGACCATGAAGAAATACGATCTGAAACCACTTACTAAGGTAAAAACACGATTCTCAGTCATTTAGATATTAACAAGATTTATCATTTTAGAAGGAATAAATCTGTTTATGATATGTCTTGAATAACAAATTCATCTACATATGAATGTTTCAAGACTTTACTTTTTTATCAACATTTTGGACTTGATGCATGAAACTTGTCAGATTTTAATTTTAACTGATGAATACTTAGATATGATGCTAAAAAAGCAGTTTATCGAACTTTATAAATACATATGTTGTTAAGTTTGAATAACTTTAACTCTTAAATCACTCATAAGATTTCGAAAATAAAACTCATCAATAATAATATCGCTCATAAGATTTTAAAACTATAAATAAGAAATATCTATTGAAAGAAAAATAAGAAATTTCTTTATTTAATTTTTTATTCTTACCTCTATTTTATTTTTCTCTTTTATCTATTTATTTTATTTTTTAATGTCAGAAGTCTGAATCAGACTTCCATTCCTACTTCCTTTGCAGATAAAATTGCTTTGGAAAAATCTAAACTTATAATTCTTTTTTAGATTAAAACTACACTCATGTCCATAAATTAAGGATAATTCTGAATCACACAGAAATTGAACTCTAAAATAAAAATTTCACCTGTAGAATTATCACACACATCTTGAAGAAGAATATGCAAATTACAGGAAACCACCAGATGGCGCGGATAGTACGTCACAATGACGAGAGTGTAAGAGAGGCGTATATAAGGAATGGTGGCAAAGAAGTAAAATTGTTCACAAGCGCTTTAAAAGCCTTTCAGTGCAATAACCGCATAGTTATGGCACAAAGGAAGCCTTTGGATGATTTTTTACGTGGTAGAATTATCGGACGACTGGAATGTGGACGTACCCAGCTGGAAGTATCCGAGGAACTTGGAATCGCCCAGAGTGTCATCTCCAGGCTTTGGCAACGATTCCAAGATGAAGGTAATGTGAGTAGATGTTACAGCACAGGTCGCCCCCGAGTTACAACGCCGAATGAGGACCGGTATTTAGCAGTTACTGCCAAAAGAAACAGACGGAGCACAGCATCAAACCTGTCTCGTCAGATCTCTTCAGCTATCGGTAGGACAGTTTCAAGGCAGACCGTGTACAGACGCTTAGGTCACATTGGTCTATATGCTCATAGGCCCGTTAGATGTGTTCCACTTACCGCAACTCACTGTCGCCTGCGATTAACCTGGAGTAGAGAGCCTGCATTGTGGACACCGCAACAGTGGTCTGGTGTGATGTTTTCCGACGAGTCCAGGTTTAGTTTGCAGTCTGATTCTCGCCGGACTTTCATATGGAGAGCGCCAGGTACCCGTTACCACCAAGAGAACACCATTGAACGACACTGTTACGGTGGTGCAGGATGGCTCGTTAGGGGAGGAATTATTTTTGGTTCCAGAACTGACCTGCATGTTCAGAGTGTAACGATGACAGGCCACATCTATCGGGATGTCATTCTGGAACAACATGTACGTTTGTTTCGGGGCGCCTTAGGTGCTGAATTTCTGTTTATGGATGACAATGCCCGCCCTCACCGTGCAAACATTGTAGACGAATGCCTTCAAGTGGAGGATATCACCCGTATGGATTGGCCAGCATACTCACCGGACTTGAATCCAATAGAGCATGTGTGGGATATGCTTGGCCGACGAATTGCAGCCCGTCAACCCCCTCCCACCTGTCAACCGAAACTTCGGAGGGCATTGCTTGATGAGTGGTGTAATATTCCCCAAGATCAGATTGATAATTTGATACTCAGCATGCCTAGGCGTTGTAAGTCCTGTATTGCATCGTCCGGGAGACATACTCCATGTTAACCATCATACTAACTATGTTATACTGTTTTTTTAAATTTGCTCCAGGGAGTAAAAATCGCAATTTTTATTAATTATGTCAAACATATAGCATCTTTTTTGCTCTTTACCTTTTGTTTAATAAATAGACTTTACAGATAAGTCAAATTTGTTTTGCTTCTGTCTCTTTCTTTGCCGGAACTTCCTTATCCTTGATTTATAGACATGAGTGTAAATACCAAATTAGTTTTCCAAATTCCAAATTAGCTTAGTTAATTTCCTGTACCATTTAGTCAGAACTAAATGTAGACCGGAAAACAGCTACTAGTCACATAGGATCAAGGATGAAGCACCACAAAAATACGAAAATTTCTGTTGAGGGCGTTAAAAAATACCAAAAAATGTGGTGTCGAGCTTACTCCTCTTCATGTCTTTGATTGCCCAGCTGTTGCAGCCGCCATGCATTGTTTGGACCATGCCTCGGAAGAGTATTTATACTCCGAACTGTCAATCAACATAGCCAATATTATTCGGGAGCGCCACGATATTTGATTTTCTTGTACTCTTCAGGAGATATGACAACAACAACATTAGTTTTACAATAAATCAGAAAGTCATTGAATCAATAATTGGAATAAACTTCACTAATTAAAAGAGTAAAAGATAATTAAAAAGGTTTTTGCGCTTAACAAAACTGAAAACAGTAGGCAAATGTAATTTGATGAAACTATTTTAAACATTATAGATTTCATATCTATTAAAATGTTATTATCATTCACTATGTTTGCTTGAAAAACTCTTTTGTTATTTACTTAAATATATTTGATTCTTTTGTTTGAAAAATATTTTTAAGTCTCCATTTAATTCCTATGTGCTAGATTATTACTTTGAAACCAAAGTTACCATTAAACCAAAATTACCATTTAACCATAGGCTACATTAAACCATAGGCTACATTAAACCAAAGTTTACATTAAACCAAAGTTTGCATTAAACCAAAGTTACCATTAAGCCAGAGTTTTTATTAATACTTTCACTCAAAGAATGAAAAAAAAAAAAAAAAATGAATGATGACCTGAAATAATTTATAATATTTTCAGGGATACTACAATGGTTACAGTCCCAAGATCAATGGTGGCATCCGATCGGCTTTCCAAGCCTCAGCCTACAGATTCGGTCACAGTTTGTTGCCCGACGTCACTGAAAGATATAACAAATTCCATGAAAGAATAGGTGAGGTTTCCTTTTTTTTTAAATCCTTATTTATCATGTTATCTACTTTGATTAGTATTTCAATTAATGTATTATT
The DNA here is from genome assembly GCA_021605075.1 of Caerostris darwini. Classification (NCBI taxonomy): domain Eukaryota; kingdom Metazoa; phylum Arthropoda; class Arachnida; order Araneae; family Araneidae; genus Caerostris; species Caerostris darwini. The sequence goes on along the minus strand of BPLQ01010624.1, from coordinate 78,563 downwards.
TTCTTTATTAATCTCTCTTTATTTTCAGAATCCATTCGTCTGTCCCGACAATTGCTGCAGCCGTACGATTTATACAAGCCTGGCATCGTGGACACTTTCATTCTGGGATTGATTAATCAAGAAGCTTACAGAATGGATCCTTCAATCACTACAGAGGTTTGTTTGGAAGTTTTAAAGTTTATATATGTCCAGATAAATATAGTGCTGCAGTGGACGAGTCGTTTTCTTTGAGCAGTTCGATCTGGGTGGGGTCAAATCCCAAGAACACGTATTTAAAAAACGCATCACTTTAATTGCAAGCGCACAAACACGAGCACAACACACTACAAATATTAATATACAACAGACATGTAATTATATTTAAGTGGAAGGAGTTCACTTCTAAGCTGTAAATAGAGTTACTCAGGTAGACGCTGAATAGCGAAGTGCACTTGCTCTCTGGATGGAAGTCTGTAGGACAATTTATGCGCAGGAGGGTGCTAACTATATTTTCTCCCTGAGTGAGAGATTGTAAACTAAACGTCTCTAGGCAGAGCTAATTATGCAGTTGTGTAACGACTCCATTTCTAGCTCTCGGGATGAGAGCTCGTAAGTAATGGCAGCACCTGTTTTTGCAGTACGTCCTCTCGGCTGAGCGTCAGGGTGCCTACTGACGATTTCTTCTGTACGCCGCAAGGGGCGCTTTTGCAGTGCGTTGGAGGAAACGCGGTTGCGTAGGTAGAACCACGGTTACAGTGTGAAATTGAAAACAAATGAGATGAAACAAATAGATTGAAATTGAAATATTGCATTCAAGTGAAAAATCTTGAAGCTGTATAAAATATAATTATTTTTTAAAAAAATCTACAGATTTCGAAACTGTGTATCGTTAAGAATTTTGAAAACACGCCTAAAGAGAATAATTATTTATTTTGTTAATTATTTTTTAAGGTTGAATTGATTTGAATTATACGCTGAATTGTATAGGATTAAGAAAGTACATAATTTTGAATATTAAATGAATGAAAGCTTGTTTAGGTCGATGCTCGATGGCCGAGTGGTTAGCGCTCTGGTACTGAGTATTACAGGCTTTTCAGGTTCGACTCCCGGGTGTGCCATGGATGTGTGCAGTGTTTCGGAATCCACTTTAAACCGTAGGTCCTGGTCTAATATGACTGAATTAAAAAGATCAAGACTGACTCAAGCCTGAATTAAAAAGAAAAGTATCATTTCTCGAAATAAGCGATATAACCCCAGTTAAAATATTTGAAAACTTCTTGAATTACATGATGTACAATTCAATTAATGAATAACGTACAAACTTCTCGTTGGAAATAAATACTATGAATTTCGTTTTTATAATTAAGGTAATTAATAATGTTTCTATGTAATTTTCAGGTTACCAATCACTTATTCGAGAAACCCGGTGATAACTTCGGAATGGATCTGGCTGCAATCAATGTGCAAAGGGCCAGGGAGCACGGTATTCCAGGCTACAACAGCTTCAGAGAATATTGTGGATTGCCCAAATTCAGAGATTACCATGAGCTTGCCGGTGTCATTCCTAATGCTACTATTCGCAAATGTGCCAATCTTTACAAGTAAGTTTCACCATCTTCACCGTAAATCATATATATTTCATCACATATAGATATATGTTCACCGTATATTTCACCATCTATGTATATATAAGTATATGCTTCACTATCTAGTTTCACCATAAACCATATATAAAAAAACCTATTACCAATTTTTATATATAAACCATACAAAACACACCTACCAAAAGGTTTTATATAAACTATATATAAAACATCACAAGTAGATATATGTTCACCATATATTTCACCATCTATGAAAATATTTTAAAACATTAATGCTATAATTTAAATTAATTTCTCTAAAGCTATTTGTAAAAAAAAAGCGAAATATCTAGAATTGAATTTACATAACTGGGAAATAAGATGTTTCATTCATCAAAACATTTTAACATTCATGATAGTAATATTGCTATTTACATATTTATTGTAGCTTTTCATAATAATAGTAAAGCTAACTATTTTCTTATTTAAAATTAAAAAATACAAAATGCAGATTTTTTTTTTCCTTCTTAAAAAGAATACAATTTAATTAAAGTGAATTTTGAAAAATGAAATAGAATTTGAATTTGAATTTGAAATTTCAACTAGAATTTGAAATAGAATTTGAATTTGAATTTGAAATTTGAAATAGAATTCGAATTTAAATAAACAATTCATTTTAAATAACAGTGCTCATATTATATATATATATATACACTCATGTCCATAAATTAAGGATAATGAAGTTCAGGCAAACAAAGAGACAGAAGCAAAACAAATTTGACTTATTTGTGAAGTCTATTATTAAACAAAAGGTAGAGAGCAAAAAAGATGCTATATGTTTGACATAATTAATAAAAATTGCGATTTTTACTCCCTGGAGCAAATTTCAAAAAAGAACCTATTTACAAAAAACGGTATAACATGGTTAGAATGATGGTTAATATGGAGTATGTCTCCCGGACGATGCAATACAGGCCTTACAACGCCTAGGCATGCTGAGTATCAAATTATCAATCTGATCTTGGTGAATATTACACCACTTATCAAGCAATGCCCTCCGAAGTTCCGGTTGACAGGTGGGAGGGGGTTGACAGGTGGGAGGTGGTTGACGGGCTGCAATTCGTCGGCCAAGCATATCCCACACATGCTCTATTGGATTCAAGTCCGGTAAGTATGCTGGCCAATCCATACGGGTGATATCCCCCAATTGAAGGCATTCGTCTACAATGTTTGCACGGTGAGGACGAGCGTTGTCATCCATAAACAGAAATTCAGCACCCATGGCGCCCCGAAACAAACGTACATGTTGTTCCAGAATGACATCCCGATAGATGTGGCCTGTCATCGTTACACTCTGAACATGCAGGTCAGTTCTGGAACCAAGAATAATTCCTCCCCTAACGAGTCATCCTGCACCACCATAACGGTGTCGTTCAATGGTTGTTCTTTTGGTGGTAACGGGTACCTGGCGCTCTCCATATGAAAGTCCGGCGAGAATCAGACTACAAACTGGAAATCGTCGGAAAACATCACACCAGACCATTGTTGCGGTGTCCACAATGAATGCTCTCTACTCCAGGTTAATCGCAGGCGGCAGTGAGTTGCGGTAAGGGGAACACATCTGACAGGCCTACGAGCATATAGACCAATGTTCCCTAAGCGTCTGTACACAGTCTGCTTTGAAACTGTCGTACCGGTAGCTGAAGAGAGCTGACGTGACAGGTCTGATGCTGTGCCCCATCTGTTTCTTTTGGCAGTAACTGCTAAATACCGGTCCTCATTCGGTGTTGTAACTCGGGGGAAACCTGTGCTGTAACATCTACTCACATTACCATCATCTTGGAATCGTTGCCAAAGCCTGGAGATGACACTCTGGGCGATTCCAAGTTCCTCGGATACTTCCAGCTGGGTACGTCCACTTTCCAGTCGTCCGATAATTCTACCACGTAAAAAATCATCCAAATGCTTCCTTTGTGCCATATCTATGCGGTTATTGCACTGAAAGGCTTTTAAAGCGCTTGTGAACAATTTTACTTCTTTGCCACCATTCCTTATATACCCCTCTCTTACACTCTCGTCATTGTGACGTACTATACGCGCCATCTGGTGGTTTACTGTAATTTACATATTCTTCTTCAAGATGTGTGTGATAATTCTACAGGTGAAATTTTTATTTTAGAGTTCAATTTCTGTGTGATTCTGAATTAACCTTAATTTATGGACATGAGTGTGTGTATATATATATATATATATATATATATTATGAGCACTGTCATTTAAAATGAATTGTTTATTTATATAAAATATTTTATTACTTCTCTACAGTTTTGCAGTGATAATTACTCAAAATATTATTTTACAATAATTATAAAGGCTCTTTTCTTTATCATTTTGTTTTTTCGCTAAATAACATGAATATTTAGCCTAAATTAAAAAAAATACTATAAGAAAAATGTCCATTATGTATACATTAGTCAATGACATTTAATTTGTTTCGAAAAATTATTTATATTTAATTTTTGATTTTTATGATTTGATATAATTTTGATGATTTATTGATATTTAATTATTTATTTTTTATTTTTTTGTCTTCCAGGCAAATAAATTTAATATTTGATTTTTAGATAAAATTAATTTCCCCTGAAAATTAATCAATAATATATATTATATGTCACTTTTAAAATGTTTTATTAATATTTTCTTTCCCCTTTTAGGTCAATCGACGACATCGATCTTTGGACCATGGGTATTGCCGAGTATCCAGTACCAGGAGCCGTGGTAGGACCCACTTTCGCATGTCTGATAGGAGAACAGTTCGCTAATATTCGACGAGGAGATCGCTTCTGGTACGAAAACCATGGATGGCCATCGACTTATTCACCAGGTTAGTTTGCACAAATAATCTTTTATATTATTTAAATAATTATTTTTATTTTTCAAAATCTTCATTTTATATTCCTTTGTAATTAAATCGTATAGTTTAACTGAAAATCTATTATTTGATACTTGTAAATCAGTGTTGCATTTCTAATTATTTTAATATATTTTAAATTTCATATTTTTTTGTATTGAAGTGTAAGATTTATGGTCGCATAATAATTTCGATTTTTCTTAAATAAGTTTAATAAAAAAATATGTTCGGAGCGCCATCTAGGGATAAAGTTAAAAGTTAACTTTGCGTTACTTTTTAGTTAGATAGAAAAAAACTTAAATTAACTTTTAACTTAAATAAGAAAAAAAATTGCAAACTTTAATTTTAAGTTCCGTAGAATAATTGTTCGTACTTAATTTAGAATACAAATAATTTAATATTTACATTTCTATACTTTTCCTTAAAAAAATCATATCTGGTCTATTTCTTCTGATGTTTATATATATATATATATACGTATATCTGTATGTAAAATCTGAAGTAAGGAATCACTAAATTTACCAAATACATAAAATAAAAAGCTGTTCAACTTTAAATTTAATATTAATTAAGTTTTTTCTATTATATTTAATAGACATTTAAAAGGGGTTTTTTATATTTGAACTCAATTTTAGAAGCAATACTCTATTTTTGAATAAGACAAATCAACTTTAATTAGTTAAATGCATTCAAGACTAATTTTGCATTAGCGAATAAATTCTTGATATTAATCAATTTTTATTTAATGTTTAATGATTTTTTAAATTTATTTTTAATGTTTTTCTAATATGTATTATCTTATAATATGTATTATGTTTTTATAATATGTGTTGTTTTTATAATATACATTTTTATACTATTTGTTGCTTTAAAAGATATATTTTTATACTATGTTTTGTTTTTATAATATGTTTTATAATCCTTTTGATTTATTTTAGAACAATTGCAAGAAATTCGTAAAGTGAGGTTAGCTAGGATTTTGTGTGATAATGCAGATGAAATGCTGACAGTACAGTACAATGCTATGATAATGGCTGATCCTCACACGTAAGTACTATTATACTGACAAAAATTAAAAATATATGCTCATCAATTATTGTAATATATCCAAAGTATTTGGATGGTACCATATCACAGACGTTTACATATTTTCTTTATACGAATTATATTATTTTTTTTATTCAACCATATTCAAGAGATTTTTACATTTTGAATATCACGAATTCGATATTCAAAGTCCAAATTAAAAAATATATATATATTTGCATTTATTTAATAATTGATTGTGGTTCGTTTTTAAACAAAACATTATAAAAGAAACAGAATATGCATTATAAAATAGTATCCTAGTTTAAAGAATTATTATATTGAATTCGTGTTGTAAAAAGAATACAGTGCAGTAATAATACAATGGATTTTTTCAAAACGAAAATCCCGAGGATTTGATTTGAAAATATTTTTTTTTTCCAAACCATTTTTTTCTTTTATACCAAAAATTCGGCAGAAGAAAAAAAAAATTTAAATCAATAGGTAAAAAAAAAAGAATCATATCAATTTAAAAGCAGATTATTCAAACTGAAAACATTTATTTTAAACCCAAGGAATATAATTAATACGGTAACTAATGTTAGCTAAAGATATAATATGATTTCTATCAAAATTGCAACATTTTTAAATTACTTATATTTCTATCACTACAGATGACCTTGACCTATTCTGTAAAAGATTAATGTTTTTGTAGAGTTTTAGAGACATTCACTTAATTATCCAAATTTATATTATTGACTTTATTAAAATTAAATGACAGTAATAAAAACCATTTAAATCTGTTTACTGAGAAAGAAATATTTTTAGTTTGAAAAATCTGCATTTAAATCGACCTATAGTAATTTTATAGATTTACAAATCCCTTTGTACACTTTATCTACCACTAAATTTTATGTTTGATTTAATAAAAAAAAAATTTAGTTGATCATTCGTTTTAACCTATACAGAATTATATTATACTACACTGACACAATTATTTATTAATTTTCAAATTTATTAATTGCAAATTCATAGAAATGTTCAAAACAAAAATCAAAGATTTAATTTTACTTATTTAAACTTAATCTTGTACAGACTATTGAAACTATAAATTATATAACTTTAGACTATAAACTAAAGACTATAAATTACTTTATCAAAAATAATTATAGAATTATGTTTCAAATGTTTTATAACGATTATTTAAAAAGTTATAACAATATAAATATCAACGAATTTTGGCTCAATTTCATTTACAATGAAAATAAACAAATACATAAAAAAAGATAGCTCAAGATCTAATAAAATTTCACCCTAAATACATTTCCTTTTTATTTTAATCTATACAAGGCTTTCACCAATTATTCTAAAAAAAATGCTTCCTCATTTATTTCATTAATTGCTTACACATTTTTTACCAGTGTGATACATCAGTCCTTATATTCCATGCGCGTGTTACAATAGTTTGTACATAACAATATAAATAACCTTTCATGTGAATGTTACACCAATCATTACACAGCTTTCAACTATATTCTACATCAACTTTTATAAATCTTTCATCTCTTATGCTATATCGATCATTACAAAACTTTCAACTGTATGTTATATCGATCTTTATAAATCTTTCAACTGTATGCTACATAAACCTTTACAAATCGTTCATCTGTATGCTATATCGATCTTCACAATTCTTTCATGAAATATTTCACCAACCTTGACAAATCTTTCATGAATCTTTACAAAACTTTCATCAAATTTTTCACCAATCTTTACACAACTTTTACCAAATATTTCACCGATCTTCACAAAACTTTTACCAAATATTTCACCGATCTTTACAAAACTTTCAACAAATTTTTCACCAATCTTTACACAACTTTTACCAAATATTTCACCGATCCTCACAAAACTTTTACCAAATATTTCACCGATCTTTACAAAACTTTCAATATTTCCTCAATATTTACAAATCTTTCATGAATCTTTACAAATCGTTCATCAAATATTTCACCAATTTTACATGAAATATATCACTCTTTACAACTCTTTCATCAAATATTTCCTCAATCTTTGCAAATCTTTCATCAAATATTTCACCAATCTTTACACATCTTTCACCAACCCTTACAAATCTTTCACCAATCTTTACAAATTTTACATCAAATATTTCATCAATCTTTACATACCTTTCATAAAATATTTCATCAATCTTTACATACCTTTCATAAAATATTTCTCCAATCTTTACATACTTTTCATCAAATCTTTAATCAATCCTTGCAATTCTTTCATCTGCATGCTATATCAATCTTAACAAATCTTTCATATGTATGCTACATTCAATCCTTACAAATCTTTTATTTTCATGCTACATGAATCTTTATAAAAATCCTTAAAAATTTTTCCAAATCCTTATAAATCCTTCCAAATATTTCACCAATCTTTACAAATCTTTCACTTGTATTCTACATCATTCCTTACAAATTTTTTATTTGTATGCTAAATGAATCTTTACAAAAATCCTTCCAAATATTTCACCAATCTTTACAAATCTTTCATCTGTATGCTATATTAATCCTTACAAATCCTTCATCAAATATTTCACCAATCTTTACAAATCTTTCATCAATATTTCACCAATCTTTACAAATCTCACATCAATACGTTTAGTCAAATATTGATGCCCAATTCAGAATATATTTTTACATATGAAACATTTGAATGGATTATTTTTCAATAGATACAAAATATAAACATCTGAAGATGGTACATTTTCCTCAATCTATTTCAGGAACCCCAGGTTAGACTGTGCTACGGACGACATTCCCCGATTGGACTTCAGCAAATGGAGGGACACCAACTACAAGAAGTAAAAACCGAAGGAAACGGCCATGTACATTATTTGCACATATAATTTAAAACTATTCTACAGCGTTCGAAGAGGCAAGTCGTGCTTTGTGTGATTCGGAGTCGCCATATCGAACCACTCGTCCATTTTTCAAGAAAAGAACATTAGATTTTTTTTAAAAATATTGCTCAGTGGCATCTAAATCAAAAAATGTCATTTAGCTAAATCAATACAATTTTTTTAATTAATACTTAATTCAATTTTCTTAAAATTTAAATGAAGATTATTTAAATAAATTTTAAAAACATTAACCGAAAAATTTAATAAAAAAAAAAAATAGTAAAACTATAATTTTATTTTTAAAGGCAAATATAATTTAATCTTGCTTCAACTTATCTGATTATAAATTTTTAAAATGTTCATATCAGTTAAGCAATTTTTTGACTTTGTATATAATTGTTTACGCGTCCAAAATAGCAGAACCTATGTTTTTTATATACATCAAATTTCCATCAATTCAAATCGAAACTTGATGGATAAAAATTTAATTTTCCATTTTATTTCAAAATATATTTAATAAACAAGATTTCTATAACTTTTACATTTTGAAAATAATATTTATCTTAATGAATTTTCTTTTAAAATATTGTTTTGTTAATTATTTCAATAAAATATATGAAATCTGTATTGTTTCGGTGCGAAAGTTCACATTTAAAATGGTTGCTTCTACGGCCTAAGAGTCGATTATTGGCTCTTTATTATATTTATTGAAAAGTGACAGTCGTTTCCATTTGAGTAAAATTATAAGAAGCAGCTATATTAAAACTGAACTATTATATAATGTGAGAGATGTTCAAGGACATTAATGGAATTAATTTAGAGCATTTTGGTCACACTTTGATCAGTAATGCATGAAAGAGTGCATGTTTTAAATAGATCGACCACATGAACATTAAATAACGATAACAAGTTTGATAAGATTTCAAAAATGTCTTTTTAATTTTGATTTTGCGATAATGATGATGATTCTAAGTCGTTTTGGGACTTAATCAGAATCATCATCACATACTCAAAAGACAATGAGTTTGATTAAATCCATGAGGACCATGCCATCGCAATTTTAATACCACCACAATTACGAACCAATACTCTCATGGATCGGATTCAGAAAGTTGCATCTTATACCGTTTGCCATGTGTCCATCTTTATTGTAGACAAGGGAGCTTTCGGTTAAATCCATGAGGTTCATGCCATCGCAGTTTTAATACCACCACAATTACGAACCAATACTCTCATGGATCGGATTCAGAAAGTTGCATCTTATACCGTTTGCCATGTGTCCATCTTTATTGTAGACAAGGGAGCTTTCGGTTAAATCCATGAGGTTCATGCCATCGCAGTTTTAATACCACCACAATTACGAACCAATACTCTCATGGATCGGATTCAGAAAGTTGCATCTTATACCGTTTGCCATGTGTCCATCTTTATTGTAGACAAGGGAGCTTTCGGTTAAATCCATGAGGTTCATGCCATCGCAGTTTTAATACCACCACGACTTGAAAGCAATTCTTCCGTAGATAGGATTTAGAAAGTTGTATCTTCTACCAAGTGCTATGTGACCATCTCTACGGTAGACAAGGGAGCTTTCGGTTAGGTCATATGTCAAGGAGCTTTCGGTTAGGTCATATGTCAAGGAGCTTTCCTGTTCGTAATGCTTTAGCCGATACCACTTTTGCTTTTATATTTTCGTCATTGAATCATGTTCATTGCTTAGAGTTCAAAGTGTGACCAAACTGTAAATTAATTTTCTTTTTTTGTTCTGCACAAAATCAATCCTCTTTTATTTCTTGGGTTAAATGGACAAGCCCTACTTCGAATCACAGTTGACCGACTTGTTTGCGTTGAATCGAACGCTCTCGGTTATTATTATTTTTTTGTACTAAGATATTTGTAAATAGAAAATTGTGTTTCAGTTCTATAGTATTTAAGCCGCTTCTCTTCGACAAAAGCGTCATCGTTACGAGAGTTGGTGCGTCATTGGATATTGCTATCGTTAATAATTTTGTATGCCATACATTGAGATTCGTATGAAGTCGTGTATGTTTTCATCCACATTGTTTTTCAAACACTGTTATCAGACCTATAATCAAATAATAATGATCTAAAAAATAATAGTTGGAATTTTTTTATTTTTAATATTTCGAGTGTTATTTGATATCAATTTACATTTTGAGAAATATTTTTGTAATATTTGTTTTGTTTTTTAAAAATTGATGAAGTTTGTAAAAAAAAAGGAGTTAGAGGGAAAATGTTGAGATTTTATATATTTCATTATAGAATATTATTGTCCCTTTTAAAAGGTCAATTGTATAGGGAATGCAAATGTTATATGTTTTATATGTTTCTAATAAAGTTGTGTTATTTTCTTCTTGCTTATTTTTTCTAGATTTTAAAACAGTTTATTATCGAATAATATATAAACAGAAAAAAATGTACTTCAAATTTCACATGAAATAATGCATCAATGTAGTTCTCATCATTACAAAAGTAAACACAATTAAACACTTTACAATATACATTTTCATTTCTAAGATCATAATATATAATAATTTCATTTCTAAGCTCACAATATTATTTCTAAGCTCACAATATATCATTATTTCATTTCTAAGCTCACAATATAATATAATTTCATTTCTAAGCACACTGTTCTATTCATTTTATTTTTGGTTAGCAATATATTAATGATTTGCAATTTTCTATTAATAGTATAATATAAATGATTATTTAGATTTTTTTTTATGAATTGAATGAGAATTTTTTGAAATAATATTAATTTCTTCAAAATTTTTAATATATATTGTAAAACACTTTTATAGGTATAAACATAATTTTATTGCTTTCAATAATAATACTTTGCATTACTTCTAATACCGACACAACACATTTGAAGCATTTTATTAATGCTTATTCGAAGTTTAATTAACAACCCAATTAAGCCAAATAAATTATATATTTTAATGATAAATATTTTAGAAAAAATACAATTGCTTAATCTCAGATTTCAAGGCACTAAATAGACGTTTAAAAAGCATATTTTTAAAAGTTTGAAGAGATATTATAAATAACTTTAACTATATTATATTTAACTATTTGCTCATGAAATTGGATTTTTATAGTTAACAAAATTATATATTTTTTTGGTGAAAGAATTTATGTCTAAAGTATTCTTAAAGAAAGCTTTTTTATATAATGATTAACTTTATATTAAAATATAAATACATTTAGGAACACTATGGTATCAAAAAACTGAAACACATTTTTCGTGCATCATATCAATAAGATATCAACAAAAAATGCATATATCAAAACGGTCAAATATATCAAATTATATATATTTTTAATTTTTCAGCATATCAAGTGCATATTATTTATTTTCCAGTCTAAAATTATCGATTATATAAATGCTCAAAATTTAAAAGTGATCCTTAAGATATTAAAATTATACGTGAATTTAATTCGTCACTCTCTCTCCGTAACTGCCCTATTATTCGAAAACTTCAACTATGGTGTATCTCAACAAAGTCCTCAAAGATTATTTAAAAAAAACAACTAGTAAAAGGATTTGGACTTGTAATGAGAGAAACAATAAATGTTTTGGACTTAAAATGATTAATTATTATTTCTAAAACCAAAGATGAAAAATTTTAAATTTCGTGTTACACATTATAAGGCATTGCGTACAATCTGAATGTTTGTTTACGGAGATTTTATAAAAAATCAACTTTATAAAACTTTTTTTTTACTTAAAAATGATTTCTCCAACAATAACTGAAGAAACTTTACGAGATAAAAAAAAACCAATCTTCTAAACATTGAAAAAGAATTATAATTGTAGGTCATTTATTACTGTTTCCAAAAAGTAAGACCAATTTTCAATTTTAAAATTCCCGGGGCTTATGGAATTTCAATTTTTTTCTTTTTTTAGGTTGCTGTCACTGTCTTAGACATCTGTGTGAAATTTCACGTTAAAATATTCATTAGCGTTTGAGTTACGCTTGGCTTTGCGAGACGCTAAAACTGATTCCGGCGATCTTTGAAATGTCTGCATTAATTGAGAAAATAACTTGCATTCAATTTTGCTTACGAAAACTTATAGAATGTTGCAGAAGGCATTCGGCGAGCATTCCTATATCGGAAAGAAATGTTTACAAGTGGTATAAACAGTTCAAAGAAGGCAGAGAACGCTTTGAAGACGAAGAGTTCTCTGGTCGACCCATCAATGTCAACCGACAAAGCTCACGTCCAAAAATTAAAGATTTGGTGCTTGCAAACCGTTGATTTACAATTAGAGACCTTGTTGAGGATATTGGAATTTCAAAAGGATCGGTCAATTCCATTTTGGGCCTCAAACGCGCCAAATCTCGATTGGTACCGAAAACACTGAATGCACCAGCTCACATTGCATTGATTCTTCGTGACTTTTTCACCAAAAATGAAACCCACATCGTTCCACAACCACCGTGTTTACACTGTGCGACTTCTGGCTATTCTCTAAACTCTAAAGACCACTCCGGGGACATCGTTTTGAATCGATTGAAGATATTCAACATAAATCGCCGCGCTATTTGAAAACCATCCCTGCCGATGACTTTTTAGCATACATTGAGGATTGGAAAAAAAGTTAGCATCAGTGCATTATGTCCGGAGGGGATTACTTTGAAGGCGATGAAATAAATTTGGAAGAATAAATAAAGAGTTTTTTGGGGAAAAAAATAATCGGTCTTACATTTTGGGCACAGTAGTAACGCGTGTGCAGTTTTGGGAACGAGTTTGTAAATAGGTGTGGCTGGGTTGAGATACTTGAGGCACAAGTTTGAGAACTCACAGTTTTATTGACTCACGTAGAAACACCACACACATACAATTAGAGACGTACATTATTGATCACATTTAAAGAACAGATAGATAATTGTAGCTTCGTGGAAGGATTCTACTTCTAAATTAGAAAACGGAACTCGGCTTTATGTTAAAGATTTAAATAATTGGCCTCATTATTATTTATCTGCACTGAATATATATTGTATTTTCTATACCTTTAATATTAATAATTTTTAAGAAAAGTGTATTGTTCAATTTTGAACCAATTTTCATATTTAGCTCAATTATTTTACTAATCATAACAAAAAGATTTCAGTTTATGCTTCTCCACATTTAATATTAATCGATTTCCTGTTATTAATACACTGAATAATTTATCTTCAATTGCGTGCACAGTAGTTAATGCTTAAATTAAAGAGCATCTTTACATATAACAAAATAGGGCATTGAAATTGCATGATGTAATTATTTTTCTTTAATTTACCCTTACAAAAATCAATGCAACAAACATTGATTTATGTGATTTATGGAGATAGCTTTTAAAATTGTGGTGTGTTCTGCATAAATGTCAGTCGAATGTTTGAAAACAGAAGAACTTGAAAATTAATGTTTTACATCAAAAAGTGAAAATCTCCAATAAATAGCAAATAGTCTAATTTTTGATAACAGATGATTGACTTAAAATTGCCCTAAATACATAAATATAAGATTAGATTGACGGTGTATGAAATATGGAATTTTTAAATAGAGAATATGTATAATTTACAACTAAATTTGATGAACTGAATTACAGAGAAAAAAATCTTTGTGAATAGTTGTTTCAAGATTAATGTTTGTTTAAAGAAATGAAAAGAGCACAAGCCAGCCAATGCTCTTCGCAGAGTTTACGTCACTTTAAGCATAACATACCACTTTTTCTTTATACGTTTATTTGCTGTACAGGACTTACCACGAAATCAGATACGAGTAGATGGTACAATGGAACATTCGTCATTTTCTGCATGATCCTTTTATCTGTGAATATTGACTACTGGATTCAAGTGTCGGTAAATCTCTACGTGATCGAAGATATTCTAGCTTATGCTGCCTATGCTTTAATCTATGCGTTATCTACAGTGGCATGGTATGCGGTACGATCGAAAAGAAAGCAGTTAACAAAGTTATTGCACGAATTGCAAGAAATATCTTTACCTATTCATGGAAAGAAAATAATTTTCTTGTTAATTATTCTATGTTGCATGCATATTAGTTTTTCGATAACAACCTCAATTTCTGCGTTCAAATATGAAGTAGCATTATATGGTTACGGACATAATTTGAGAGACACATATGTTTATAAACTGCTTATCATTATTAAGATTTTATTGTACACTTTGGTTTTTCCAACTTTTCTGAATATTGTCGCTCTGTTGTATTGTTTAATATGCCTTCGTATTCGGGAATTGATGAAAAAACTGACTCGAGAATTAACTCAATGTTCTACTGAAACGTTCGTGATATTGAAACGAGCTGAAATCCTGAAACGTAAATCAAGTATCGATGACATTTTGGACGTAATTCAAGACATTTTCTCTTTACCAACTTTCATTATAGTCGTGGCCAATTTGTTAAATTGTTTCAGTGTTTTAAGTGAGTATTTGGATAACTATAGTATGCTGCTGTCAGGAGGAATAAGCAAGATGATAGAATGTACTCTTTACACCGTCAATTCTTTAGGATGTCTGATTGCTGTTCTTTGGATAGCAGGGGATATACCAGTGGAAGAGTGTAAATTTAAAAGAACTTTACAGAAGAAAATAAACACGAGGTTGCTTTTTGCAGGGAACTCTGAGAAGTTCAAGTCTGAAAAACTGTTGTTGCTCAAACAAGATTTTGTGTTTACTGGATTGGATATTCTTTCTTATCGCAGAAGTTCTATTTTTACTTTGTTCGGAGCATTGATGACATATACTGTGCTTATTATTAAAGAATAGATATATTCATCATCTGCACAATTATTACCTTAAAGCATTTTTTAAAAATTATTAAAAGACGATGATTTTCATTTTTTTACAATTTCTGCAGTTTTTATGATTTCTTCTAAAATGAATTAAAATTAAATGAATTATTAAATAACAAAACAGTTGAAGACTTTTACCCAAAAGGAAAATTCAAGTTTTTTTCTGGAAATATACGGAAAACATACTTAATGAGGCTTATTATAAATTTTAAAAATTGGAAATATTTTTCTTTTAAAATGTGGAAATATTTTCTTTTAAATATGGATGTGTTTGGGAGGTTAATTTTCACCGTCTAGCATAAGAATACTTGAATAATAATAAATTACAGTACTACTCTGTCCAAAAAGATACACCAATTTTCAATTTAAAATTCCTGGGGCTTATGGAATTTCACTTTTCTTTTCTATTTTAGGTTGCTGGCACTGTCCTTGATATCTGTGTGACATTTGACGTCAAAATATTCATTAGTGTTTGAGTTGCGCTTGGCTTTGCGAGACGCTAAAACTGATGAAATCTCTGAATTAATTGAGCAAAAAACTTGCATTCAATTTTGTTTGCGGAAACGTATAAAATGTTGCAGAAGACATTCGGTGAGCATTCCTATATCGGAAAGAAATTTTTAGAAGTGGTATAAACAGTTCAAAGAAGGCAGAGATCGCGTTGAAGACGAAGAGCCTCTGGTCGACCATCAACCGACAAAGCCTTCTGCGTGCTCGTGCAGTTACTATAGAGGGTCTTACAGATTGGATGTGTAGTCTAATTTTGCTAGTCAATAGTGAATGGAATCCAAATTCTAAGACAGTCCGATAGATGTGAGCTTAAACAACTTTTAACTTATTGATAAGTTAAAGCGATGTAAATTGGACGAATTAGATTAGCAATCAAAAAAGGATTGGCACTAGATTGAATGAATCGCTACTTTCAATTCATCGAAATTGACGTCGCGTTAGCACAGCATTGCCAATGGAAATTCATCTTAATTGAGCTTTATTTTGGCAAACACACAACTTCGGACATTGCTGACTTCCTGATCAACTCATGTCGTCATCTGTCAGATAATGTATTTAATTTTAAGTCATCTAGTCCTTTCAGTTTGTAACAAGTGGTAAAAAAAATTAATAATACTTATTCCGAAATTTGAAATTTTAATCGACAGTAAATTGTTAGCTATCAGTCAGCTTTTTATACCACTCAGGCCCCTAACAATTTCCAAAGATAAAAGCCAAGAATTTAACTTCTTGCTCATTTTCATGTCTTTTATTAATCTTATGATTTGTATATTGTACAAGTTTTTTTTTTTTTTTTTTTTTTTTTTTTTTGAAGATGTTATTTTAATGTTGAAAAGTGTAATATCACACATCACAATAACCAAATACATATTTTATTTTAACATGCAACATTACACATAAATAAAAAGATAACAAAACAAAAAAATAAATATATGCATGCAATGAAAGTGGCATATATACATAAAATGAGAAAATTATTTTGAAACACAGACATAAATGATAGGTATGCAAATATTTACAAATACTTTAACAATTAAAATTCATTTTGAAGAATTTATAAGGTTTAGCTGGCAAATTCTTCATCAAGATATGCTACCGTATCTTTTGTCCATCTCACATTTATTAATAGAAGTAATTTTTTCACTTTGCAGATAAGGTATGCTCAACAATTTATCTGTGCAAGCGGTATAAGCCCAAGGTTGTTTTTCGGCTGAAGCCCACACTAAAAATATAACAGCTCCGAATAAGTAGAAACCAGAAGAAATATAAAACACTGTACTCCATTGTTGAACACTGGAACGCTAGATGACAAGAAAAACTTTGTGAACACAGACATAAAAAAATACTGCTTACTGATCATTATTAGAATTAAACAAAATAAATAAATTCTTTTCCAATTTCTAAATTTCTAATAAAAATAATAATCTTCTAAACCAGGGGTGGCCAACCCAAATGATCTTGCAGGCCACTCTGCATATAAAATTATATATCCCCACATAAGATTTAGACCCACTGTAGACATTTTTTTGGAGTGAAAAATGGGAACATAATGAGTTATTATTATTGTGTTATACATAACACAAAATATGAAATCATTAAAAAATATCTATTTTACTAGTGCGATATGTGTTTCGCCACTCTTTCACTCAGCGTTTGCAAATCGATCACAATTTGGATATTTACACATCGTAATTGATGTCGCAGGAGCGTCCATTATGTTTGAAAGTGTTTTGTGTTGGTCAATTTCAGTTTCGAAAAAAATGATTCGCAGATGTAAATTGAACCCAAAGCGCTAACAACTTTTTGTGCTAGATTTCTCAAATTGAGAAATTTCTCTTTTGTGATGTAAGTGTTATAAAAATCTATTTTTGATTCTGATGTTTTAAAAATGTATCTTAGTTCAATATTGCATTGTAAGTCAACCAGTTCCATACAATAATAATTCATTGGTTTTCCATACTTTGGCCATTATAAAACAAATATATTTTGTAAAAGTGTGATAAATCTCACAGGCCGGAAAAGTGTTCAAGGCCCGCGTGCCACGGGTTGCCCCCCACCCCTACTTTAAACATAAAAAATCATAATTGTGGATGATATAAGGGAACTAGATTTTTAAAAAATTAAACAAAGTGAGATGCGGATCATACAAATGTGGCTGGGGTAGTGGATGAAAATTGATACAAGCTAGTGGATGAAAAATGGCTGGAATATAGTTATAAAAAAGATTTAAAAACACCATACATAAGCCCAAATTTCTAATTATTTGCGACACTAATCACAAATTTTTATCTCGCGCAAATATGAAAATTAATAACCATTGAAAAATGTCAAATGTCACCATATTCGTAGTTTTATATGCATATATTTTCAAATTTATAATACAATTTTCACGTGCAGGGTGATTATAACTAAAGTACCACTTTCAAAATGCTGTAAAAAAAGAATCCTCGTCACAAAGTTCAAATCTCAACTGAAGATATTTGAAGAGGATGAAACGGTACGGCATCAAAAAAAGTTCCAAAGTGTATTGATAGATGGCGCTGTAAGCGGTATAAAGAAAGGGAATTCGGCTGCCAGTGGTATTTCGAACCCCCTCTGATATTGAAGATGCAGTTACTGACCTAACTAACAAAATTATCGCTGCGCATCGCGCTGCTTCTAAACCTATTGCTACCAGTAACCGAACCTACTTCCCCCCTTATATTAAAACTCTTTTCACTAACCGGAATAACGCTAGAAAGCTTTGGAAAATTTATAAAGATGCGCGCAGCAAAAATATGTATAATCACCACCAAAACGTTCTTCGAAGGGCTATTTCTAATTATAAAAATGATTGTTGGGATAAACGACTGCAGACTGCCAACGTTGAGGACGGCTCCATCTGGAAACTTTGCAATAACATCAGGAAAAAACGATCCAAAATCACCACTCTCCGAAGTAATCATGCTTCAATCACTACAAACAGTGAAAAAGCTGAGATATTAGCCTCCACGCTCCAAGAACAATTTCAGGAAAATCCTACTACCAACAATACCATTGTCTCCGAAGTTGACTGCACCATCTCCTCTTTTTTGGAACATAATGAACAACCTACGAATACTCACCCTCCTACTAAAGCGTCTTCCATCATCAATATAATTTCTTCTTTAAAAGTTAGTAAAACTCCTGGCATTGATTGCATAACAAATAAGATGCTTAAAAATGTACCCTTCAAAATTGTGCTTCAAATTTGCAAAATTACTGATGCTATTATTACTCTTAACTATTTTCCCAACTGCTGGAAAACTGCCAGGATTCTGCCAATCATTAAACCAGGTAAAGATCCTACCTCTCCTAATAGCTATCGTCCAATTTCTCTGCTCTCAACTCTCAGCAAAATTGTGGAACGAATTATTTCAGATCTTCTCAATCAAGAATCTCATGCACTGAATATTCCAATCCCTCAGCAATTTGGCTTTACTAAAAACCTCTCTACAACTCACCAGCTATACAACATTGTTGAAACTATCTCTGAAGGTTTCACTTGGAAAGGTAATACAGCCGCAATCTTCCTCGACGTTGCAAAGGCATTCGACAGAGTTTGGATTAATGGATTGATTTACAAAATGATTAAGTTTAATTACTCTCCTTCTCTTATAAAAATTATTAAGAATTATCTTACTGACAGATCGTTTGTCGTCTCGGTAGATAATGTGGATTCCAAGAACTGTAAAATCCTTGCAGGCGTCCCTCAGGGCTCGATCTTAGGACCGTTCCTATACAATATTTACACTAACGACATTCCACATGATCACACTATTAAACTAACACTATATGCTGATGATACAGCTATTATTGCACAGGGGAGGAACATTAACATTATTCAAAAAAATTTACAAAACTACATTCATAAACTTGTACTTTGGCTCGATACGTGGAAAATTAAGCTTAACGTCGCGAAGACTGAAGCAGTACTATTCACCAGGAAAAATAATTGTAATCCTCCTAACATCTTTATTTTTAATACTAACATTTCCTGGTTCAATGAAGCAAAATATCTCGGTGTAATTCTTGATCGCAGACTAACCTTTAAATCTCATACTGATTACCTCCATACTAAATTTAATACTCAACTTAGAAAACTTTATACTCTTTTGGGCAGACACTCTTCACTAACCCTTGAACTCAAAAAACTAATTTACCTCTCCTACCTCCGACCTATTATAGCATATGCGAGTCCAGTCTGGGGCTGTACGGCTAACAGTAATTTCCTTGCAATAGAAAGGCTCGAAAATAAAATTATTCGAATGATTGTAAGTGCACCGTGGTACTTTCGCAACAAAGATATTAAATATTCTCTCTCTATGCCTTCGTTCCGCGAATACGTTGAAAAAATTGAGTCTAACTTTTATGATTCGGTTAATTCCTCTCAAAATTCTGTGCTTCATGATATAAATATTTATGATTACGATTTATCGCTTCCTTCTAGCCGCAAAAGACCGAGGTTCACTATTAACATCAATAAATAGCTGATACTGCATTTCTCTTTTGAGTTTGGATTTTTTCTCAGCCATCGCTCGCTTGAAACGTTCTACGATCTCCTCGCCCACGTTTTCTCCGTCCCAAGGTCACATTGGACTTCGAGACTATGCCTGGTGTTTCGTCTACTTGCGTTTGCTCCGCGGTTTGTTTTTTCATGCTTCTGCTTTGGTGCTTTGATTTTGTTAGGACTCTTTTTTATTTTTATTTTTATTTTATTTTTAATTTTTATCTTTATTTTTTATTTTTCATGTTTTTATTTTTCTTTTGTTTTTCTCTTTTTTTTTAAATTCTGCTATGATTTTTGATAAGTTAACTTGTTTTTTATCTAATTTTTATGGACTTAAAATTGGTAATGGGCTTTGACCGACTGGCACTATTTTCATCTTGCTATTTGGAGGTTTGGTCGCTTGGAGACCAAGGCACTCCGTTCACGTGCACCGATTCACCAGTGGTATTTCGGATAGAAATGGCAGCGTATTTGGCATGAGTCGCACAAGAAACCAACTGTAGTGTTCAATGTGATTGATTGTTTCGGTTTTTGACGGAAAAATGACTTCCAAGTCATTCAACAGTTGTGACACTGTGAGTGGCAAGCCCATCCACCAAGGCCAGGTCATATCAAACTGGATGGGAAAAATCGGTGATGCCATACCGTTTCCCCTTCTTCAAGTATCTTCCGTTCAAATTTGAAATCATTGTGACGAGTGGTTCTTTTTTTTACAGCAATTTGAAAGTGGGATTGCAGACATTGTAACAGCAGAACTTCGTTGGTATACGGTGTGGCTAAAGAATGAGTTCAAATCTCCTTTCGATTATACGCCACTGCTGTTTTGACGAGATGCTTTATTTTCCTGACTGAAAATATGCATAGCTCCACGAATTATATGAAGGAAATCGCGGCAACGAAATTGAGATCTTTATCAATACATTAAATAAATATGAATAACATATTGAATGTTACAGGATCATAGATTATACGATGATGTCATTCGTTTTAAAAAAATATAAAACATTTATATTTACAAAATTTCTAATGAAAAATGAACATAATATGAAATTCTATGATTTATATCTTTTTTTAATTTTATGTTATGTGTGGAAATATTAAGCTATCTATATTTCAAGAATTTTTCAGGGATCCTGTTACTGATTATTAAAATATTAAATATTGCTTGATAAACTATTGCGCTGATGAAACTAATATTCATATTTAAGAGTTAGAAGTTTAAAAGAAAAAAATTAATAAACTAGCTTTGAAAAGAAGTTAATGTTCATGTTTAAGACCTGGATGACTAATAAAAAAAATTATGAGATAAACTAGTTAAGAAAAAACTAATAATGATATTTATTAGTTGTATATTTAATGCTAATTAATAAAAAAATAATAATCATATTTAAAAGATGGATATGAAAGCATTAAAAAATAAATACTAATTGTTGCCTCATGGATAAATAGCTTCACGTGCATAGTCAAAAAAAAAAAAAAAAAAAAAAATCTAAGTGGAAGCCAGCTCCCGAAAATGTAAGCATCCTGTCTGAGCGGGGTGAGCTGGCTGGAGGGAGAAAGAAATGTAACACCAGCAGAGTGCGTTTGATTTTCGAATAAAGGAGTTGTGTATTTTTACAGTCCACTATTGTGCTATGTGTTTTATTCTTATACCATAACACTAATAATCATTTTAAGAGCTGTAGAGTTAAGAGAAAAAAACAAAAGTCAAGAGAAAAAAGAGAAAAACTAGTCAAGAGAATAATTATCAATATTTCTGAATGAATGATAATTATTGTATTAAAATTATTGTTAATCAAAACAACTTGTGCGTGTAAATTGTGAATTTATCTTTCAAATTTATAGTTATCCATTGTTTAAATAGAATTCTAGTAATTACAATTGTACAAATAAATTTAACATTTATTTACTAAAATTTATTAACTAATTTTAATAGCTTAAATAGTTGAAGAAACTTGATATAGAAATAACAATATAAAGAAAAAAATAAAAAAATTTGTATAAAAATATCTGCTTACTGCATTGTCCAGTAAAAATCCAGCTAACAGAGGTGAAAATATACCAGCTGTACAACCTACGCTGTTGACTAACCCAAAAATTGAGGCTGCAGATAAAATATAGAAAAAATTTACATATTTTATAATTTGCAAAATAACAGAATTGCATAAATTTATTAGCACTGTATATCAAACATTATAAATTTAAATGCTTTAGAATTCATATTACAGAAAAAATATTATTAAATGAAATAATTTTTCTGTTAATTATTTTTATGATTTCTGTTTCATTGTTTGCAGAACATTTCAAAAAAGTTCGTTTTATAAATCACAAATAAAATTTTTGTTTTCCTAAACGCGTTTATTTTGTTATTTGATAATAGTATTTCATCATTTAGTTGTATTCATAAAAAATTAAATACTTAAATTATAGCATTAGCTATCCTCTTTTTATAATTTTATCGTTTTCTTATAAATTCAAAATATTTACATACACAAGTAAATGAAAGATTTTAAGTTCTTTAACCAAACCATATTGTTGTTTAATTTATGTAAAATATTGTTCTGAAATAATAAAACCATGTCAAAGTTGAAAGGAGATTTGAAGATTATTCAAAATTAATACAAAATAATTTAATAAATTTCATGATAAAGCAATATTTAAAAAAGGAATAATTTTCGAAATTTAATTTTGCTATGAAACTGTATTATTTCTTAAGATGTGAATTATGCCTTTGCTTTACTGTTGCAGCAATAACAGTTATAGTTACTAAGTTACATTAATAGAATCAGTTACTTATTACTTATAACAGTTACTTACTAATTTGCATCGTACTAAGTAAACCTTGTTCTACACATCAATATTTTTTTTCTCTTTGTGTATGCAGTATCATATACTTTAATGTCGTAAAAAGGTTTTAAAACTTTAAACCTCGTTAAATTTTGCAATATTTAATGAACATCTAAAGGACTATAAAACAACATCCACTAATATTGTTTTATAAGCCAGAAGTAACAGTGCAATACTATCGCAGTTGAGGCTTTTTTTTTCGACTTGAGATTAGATCTATTAATTAAACCTGTAAATTTCCTATAGTAGTGTTTGTACTCGCTTGCTGTTATGTGTGAAAATGCCGTTTTCCTATTCCTGATCTCGAATTTGTGCAAAACCTTTCTGTACTATATGTTAATTCACCTGAATGATGAGGTGCCATGTCAGCTACAATAGAAACGTGACCACCACCAGTGAACCCTAGAAATGCCATTGCTCCAGTCAGAAGTCCAATTGCAGCGACTCTGTGACATCGCACCACGGGGATTAAAGCTGTGCACACTGCTGGACCAATCAGTGCTGGAATATAAAAATTTGTAAAATAAATATTTTGTCCGATAAAAGCAATATCTTCCTACATAAATACAAAATTGAAGTCTCATATGCCGATAAGAATTTGAGCTCTAGAAGAACACATTGATCTTACTTTCCTGTTAGTATTTTTAATAAACAATAA
This sequence comes from Caerostris darwini, assembly GCA_021605075.1. Lineage (NCBI taxonomy): Eukaryota > Metazoa > Arthropoda > Arachnida > Araneae > Araneidae > Caerostris > Caerostris darwini. Next base: position 54,787 of record BPLQ01010624.1, on the reverse strand, counting down.
ACACCTTTTTATTTAATGGATGGATAATGATGAATGTAAGTGATAATATGATGGATGTAGGTTCAATGTGGTGCAATATAATTTTTTTTTAAATTCATGCATAAGTGTCTTTTAATCAGATATGGTATTAACATATTACTATATATTGACAGAAGAGATAATGATGGATTGAAAAATGATGATGGATAATAATGGATTGATTAAGAGATAAGATAACGATGGAATGAAAAATGATGATGGATAATAGTGGATAGATTAAGAGATAAGACAATGATGGGTTGAAGAGCTAATGAATGTAAGATTTAATAAACAATAAATGCCATTTTGTTTAATGGATGGATGGATGCTGATGAATGTAAGAGATAGGGATAGACGTAATAAGAGATGGATGTAAGTTCAATGTAGTACAATATAATTTTTTTTAAATTCATGCATAAGTGTCTTTTAATCAAATATGATATTAACAGATTACTATATTTTTATGTATTATTTTTTTCCTGAGACAACTAATAGAAAAGCAACATCGTAAATAGAAAAAAAAAATTAATTTAATTACAAAATTTATTTTTGAATAAGCAATACACGTTAATCTTAATATTTTTATTATACTGTTTATTAATTACTGTTTTCTAGAGCTCAAATTCTTATATGGTTCTGAGACTGAGACTTTCATTTTGTACTTTTGTACTCGCACTTTATATGTATACACTCAAGAGCCAAAACATTATGACCACCCCTACATTTTGCAATGAACTCGCCTGGATGACGTGGAAGGCACGTGATCAGGTGGAAGTGGTATTTAACTGGTATTAATCCATGCCAAGGCGGGTTAAAGCTGTGTGCCGCGCCAAAGGTGGGCTAACTCGTTATTGACAGGTGGTCATAATGTTTTGGCTCTTGAGTGTATGTATATATATATATCTATATATACATATTTACGAGGGTAGTCTGAAAACTTGTCGACCTGAACGTGTAGAGGGCAACTCTCATCAACAAAAGAGATGGAGGCGTGTTTGCGCATGAGCTGAACGTTACTCGCCTAAATTTCAGCCACGCTTAGTTGTTGTTTGCCAATCGTTTGAGTTAGTTATTGTCGGTGTTTTTTGTGAAACTGGAAAAAATCGCGTTTTCATTAAGTATTTATTTTTGAAGGACAATTCGCCTACACAAATCAAAGACGAGATGGACGCTGTGCATGGGGAATCTGCTCCATCATTTACGACAGTTAAATTTTGGGTGACCATGAACGTTCGAGACGACGACCGTTCACTGCCGCTTGTGACGATAACATCTCTCAAGTTCATCAAATGGTGTTAAACAACCGTCGAATTAAAGTTATAGGCTATGATAATCTCCAAAGAACGTGTTTGGTCACATATTGTATCACGATTTAGACATGAGAAAGTTGTCTGCACGTTGGGTGCCGCGCTTGCTCACTTTGGACCAAAAACGTGATCGAATGCACATTTCCAGCGCCATGTTGGCACAATTGAGGAGCAATAAATCAGAATTTTGGCGCCTGCTAATTACTGTAGATGAAACGTGGATACACCACTACACCCAAGAAACAAAACTCTAGTCAAAACAGTGGACTGCAAAGGGGGTATCGTAGCTCGTATGTGCTGCAAGGCAATATTATTCAAATTCGCAAAAGTTAATAATTCATGTAATCAATGAAGATGATAAATCAACAGATCTACTAATTTGGGTATACACTGCTGAATCAAGGGACGTTATTAAAAATTAGATTTCTGCCCGTTTCTTAGGTTAAAAAATATGTAATTGTATTATTGCTTATGTTTATTCTAGTTTTTTTAAAGTACTAGCATATAATAAAATATTTAAATGAATTAGAGGAATGAAAAAATAAATAGGGATAAAAGGTAAAAAAAAAAAGAAGAAAGACATAATGAAAAAAATAAATAAAGTAAATGTTATTTTCACTAACTAAATTACTCACCCATCATTTCGAAACCTTTTCTAACTGTAGTGGAATTGGTATGTTTTTTTGTTCTCAAATAATCCGATAAATAACTTGATAGTAATAGAGTGATGCAAGTACTTGTATAAACAAGAGAATTCACAAGGCCATTCTGCAAGCAATTTAAATTACTTTTAGAAAATTGTATGTTAAAAAGTCAAACGTACTGCAAAAGAGTCTATTTAAAATATGACACATTATAATATAAATATTTTTAATTCCAACAAAAATTAATACTGCGCAAATAGACAAATATTGTCAAGCATCAAAATAGGCATTTCTAAATATTTTGGAGAGGTTACCATAGTAATATAAACTTAGTGCTTACCACAGTAATATCAGCCACAACCACTATTTTGAAAAACGAACTAACTGACAATTGTCACGATGTGTCTCGCATTGGCAGGGGTACGACTTAGTTGGATATCCCGGTTTTTCTTCAAGATAGAAGCAAATGGTTTTAATTACCTCTGAAAATAATTTCAGCTTTCCCTTATTGTTGTTGTACAATAAAATATACATTGTTGGTATATGATAAAATATATGTTGGTTTATGATGTAAAATATATTATATATGAACATAAAGTAAAACAGACATAAAATATATTTTATGTTTTAATATAGAATATATTGATGGATTAATTGGTTGAAATACCATCACAAAAAAGTAAGACGTATCTAATCTCTTTACTGTTAAGCAATTCAAATCTTAAAGTTATTAAATTTTTTTAATAATGCTAATTTAATAAATTTTTTTAATAAATAAATTTTTTTTATTTATTAACGTTATTAATCTTAACGTTAAAATCTTTGTCTCAATAATATTTATAATTGGAATACTACATATTATAACTCCATCCGTTTATAAAACATTCTTTGTTAAAGCAGTTTAATAGAAGAATGCCATGACTATCTTTTAGTTATTTTAAAGAAAATTACTTTATAACTAATTCATATTTCTTCAGTGAAAATGAAGTTCATGCATATTTTTTTTAATTTGTAAATATTGCAATATAAATAAGATACATTTGATAATAACTCATCCAAATTCTCTACAATTATAAATTTTTTTTATGAAATCAATATACTTTCTTACGACATTTTTTTAAACATCTTTTTCAAATAGTTTTCTAACGGTATGATAATGGTATTTCTGTACTTTTTTAAAAATGTAGTAACATCTTTTTTCTAATTATTTCTATTTCTTATAAATTTCTTTTAAAAACACTTAAAGAAAATCAGTGATTATAGATTCTTAATTAATTTAATTATAGATCCTTTATTTTAAAGAGATTGCAAAAACTATTTCGATTTTATTTGATTACTTTTTATAAAATTGTTGGATGATTAACACTCAATTGATCAATTCTTTAATACTCAGTTTTTTGCTTAAATTTATTAAAATGTCACAATACAGTAAAAAATTTATTGGAGAAAAATATAAAAAAAACCCATTAACAAAATTACCGATATCATCAATTTAAACAGAACATGCAAAACGACAGTTTAAAATTTATTTTAAAAAATCTATAAAAAATGTTATTAAAGTTACTGACAGTGATGGAATACCCTCGACACACCTTTTTAACATTTTCCTGGCTTTTAAAGATAATTAAATGTCATAAATTTGACAGCATGATAAATTGATTTTTGCCATCTACTACTAGAATACAATGAGCACTTTCCATTGTTCATTTACGAAAAAGCTCCACTCTAGAATTTCTATGACTGCGAACGTAAAGTTGGTTAATAATATTTATCAGTTGGTTAAAGGAATAGTTTAATAGATCGTAAGTAAATTTTTCAATTTACATTATGAAAAAAAAAGTTATTATTTTCTAACTAATAGCTATCGGCTATTTACCGAATGAGGTAATTGAAATTTAACTATGTTTTAATGAACAACATGATTGGCTGGATATTAAGCTAATATAATCCCCCATAAAAATATTGTGTTTAAAATATATCTGGAAGGACTTAATATATATTTTAATAATTTATTGTTACTGTGGAAGTTTTTTTAGCTTTTTATGATTATGCAGAAGATTTTATTACTATGCCTTTTTAGAACATTGCAATCTATTTAACATGAAGAAATTCGCCATTGTGCAAAAAAAAGTGATTTCAATATTGCTATTTTAACAATCATTGATGATTATACATAATTAAAAATGACTAATTAAAATATTATAAAAAAATCTTTGTTAAAATACGTCTATTACAAAAAGTTCATTAATAATTGTAAATATATAAATCTTGTTGGCAAGATTTCTTGTTGATTTTTTTCCTTTTAAATGCATACTGACTGAACATTTTAAAAGTTGATCAATTAACTTTATTTTATCGAGTTAAACAAAGAAAGGTTTTTACGATACCAAATTAAGTAAAAATTGGACATTTTAACAATACAGTGTGGATACTATGGTGTTTACTGAACGACATTAAATGCTTTCAATGAAAGATGATCACTTTAAAAAAAGAAGCGGTGTTCCTTTAATTTTAAAGTTATTCTAGTTCGAAAATAAATTCAAGATTATTGCACCTACCAGCATCATTAATCGAAACTTCGGCATTGGTATCACTCGCTGAAGCAATTGTTTTAAGTACTGCTAAAAGTTTTCTAATTATCATTGAAAAGTGAATAAATATCAAGAATCAAGTTTAAAAAAAGGGTGAAAAATTTTCAGTCCAGAAAAAAAGAACTGGAAAAATATTTATCTTGTCAATTCAAAAACAAAAATCACGAGGCACCTACACATCCTTCCGATGCAAAATCTTCCTCTTTCAAAAAAGTGAAATATGGTGAATCACTAAAGTGAAAAACGCTGTGGACTATAGTGTTTACTGTTTGACAATAAATGCTTTCAATGAATGATAATCACTTAAAAAAAGAAGTGGTGTTACTTTAAATCTAAGTTTGATTATTGAATTACCACCATCAAATACATTCAAAATTATTGTACCAACCATTATCAAATAAATTCAAGATTATTGAATCACCACCATCAAATAAATGCAAAATTATTGTACCAACCATAATCAAATAATTCAAGATTATTGAATCCCCACCATCACTAATCCAAACTTTAGCTATAATATCACTCACTGAAGCAATTGTTTTATGTATGGAAAAAGTTTCGTAATTATCACTGAAAAGGAAATGAATATCAATGATGTTTAAAAAAATGGCGAAGAATATTCAGTCCAGAAAAAAAGAACTGGAAAAATATTTATCTTGTCAATTCAAAAATAAAAATCACGAGGCACCTACACATCCTTTCGATGCAACATCTTCTAGTTTCCAATCTTTTCGGACTATTCCAACATTTTTGCATCATTTCATTTGGTACACTGGATTCATACAACCACCAATTAAGTGCATCAAGCAGCAAATAGTATCGATAATTTTGGTTATTTTTCTGTACTTATTAGCTATTGATAACAGTCTCATCCATATATATATAATGATATATAACAAATCCAATTACAAAACACTTTCAGCATATCTCATCAGCAGCATGTTACCCGTCGTATCTTGGCATCTGATGAGATCTCGAAGTAAAGATCTCACAATGTTATTGAAGAATCTTCAACAACTGCCATCGGCTATTCATGAAAAAAAGGTGATAAACTTTTTCACAATGATTCTTTTTCTCATGCCCTTCTTATTCACTTTTTCAATAACCTTCTTATTTGACATCGAAGAAAGCAATTATCACTTGTACGGATATAAATTCATGGATCCTGTAGCAAAAGTATTAATACTGGGTACCAAACAGTTCTTGCAATTTTTTCTGCATCCAAATTTTAACAATTTTATAGCGCTACTGTATTGCAGTCTGTGCTTGCGTTGCAGGTCTCTCATCCGCAATTTAACTTCAGAAGTTAGAGAATATTCAGCAGAAAACTTTATGGCATCCAATCAGAAAGATATTTTGTCACAGATGACAAAAATTGACAATATTCTGGAGAGCATACAAAAAGTATTTTCTCTGCCGTCTTTTTGTATAATTATTGAAAATTTTTTATCATGCGGCGCTATATTGGGATCGTTGTTTCAAAAAGATCACTATTCTTATTTTGTCTTAGTTCAATGGGTATTTTACGCTGTAAATGCTTTTGGGTGTTTATGTGCTATTTTGTGGATAACAGGAGGTGTACCAATTGAATTGAACGAATTTAAAGCTGTTTTTTATAAAAAGACATTTGTTAGGATGATGTCATCTCCTACTCCGGAAGAACCGAGGTTAGAGAGATGGTTATTTGATAAACCTGATTTTGTTTTTACGGGTTGTGATATTGTTTCTTACAGAAGAAGCACTGTACTTGCCGTAGTGGGAACGTTGCTTACCTATACAGTACTCGTTATCAACTAATAAAACTGACATATATATTAACACTTATGACAGTTTGGTTTCTAGATTTATAAATCCAATGTTTATTTATAAATAGAAAAATGTGATTTTCATCTTCGAACTGTATCTTTATCTATTGTTGTTCTAATGCAGCTGGTAATACAAAGACAGTTAATCTTTATGCCATAAGCAAGGGCTGTACTGCTATTACTCATTTAGCACTATCCAGGGAGCATGCGTAGCTTGAAGATATGCTATGGACGCGAGTAACACTACCCCCACAACGCTTTACGATCATATTAAACAGGGACTTACGAGGATTCCGAATCACTACAAACATCCCTGGCATTGCCGGAACTCGAACCGAAAACTGTAGTATCGAGCGCCAGAGCGATAGCTACTCGGCCATCAAGCCCTGTATCTTTATCTTTATGCATAAATTCTGATTCATACAACTACCAGAAAAAAATTGATTATGCACTCATTGATTGAGATGTTTTTCTTACTCAAGCACTTGACTGTACTATTACAGAACAGTACTTTACAGTACTAATTGTTAATGAATAAAAGCAATAAGTTTGATTTTTCAAGTACAACACATAAGAAATTGTGTTCCAACTGTTTCTGCGTGAAGTCAAAGCCTATGCTTCATTTTTGGGAGGGAAGAGGATGAAAACAGTGTATCAACTTTACTATTATCAGCAAAAATAAACCATAAATCTATGATAAATTATACATTTTATACTATCTAAATGGTTAGAAAATGTGATGTTAAAAATAAACTATGTTATAATTATAACGTGTTGAGGAACGTTATAATTACAATATGGTTTATTTTTAACATCATATTAATTATACGTTATAAATATAACGTCTTTTATATTTGTTCAAGCCTAATTCACATGTTATAACTTAGAAGGATGAGCACAATTAATCTTTTTTCTTTTTCTTTTTTGTCATTAAACATTAAACTAAGCAATATTTTTAGATTTTGTCACTTCTTACGAAAAAGCAATGAAAAGCGATGAATAATGTAAATAATGAAAAAAGGAAATGATTATAAAACAACAGATCTTTCTAGCATTTCAAGTATTTTATGTTTTTTGCTTGTCGCTGAATTGGATAAATCTTAACTTTATTTCATATTTAGTGAAAGAAAAAGTATATATTGCTTGTATCTGGCACCATCTAGTTGAGTTGTTTTATTATTAAGAATTAATATATATTAAATTGATGCTATAAAATATTTTTTGATAACTTAATGTTATAAAATTTCGAAAATTGTTGAAAAAATAACCATCTTAGTATGAAATTGATGCATTCTAAAAAATTTACATCTAAACGGATTTTAACCGGCATTAATTTTTAACCAATGTAATGAGAAAATGAAAAATATTTAAATTATTTGCGAATTGAATTAAAAATATTGTTTGCAGTTTTTGGGTACTAATTTGCGTTACTTTGAGATGAATAAAAATATAATTAACTAATACGTAGCTCTTTTGCAGTAAATATAAAAGACAGTAACTTCAGTAAATATAAAAAACAAAATTTAAAAAAATAATAATGTGCTGTAAATTAAAATTAATTAATCATTTAAATTATTGAATAATTAACGTTCCAGTTTTGATTGTCAAAAACCATTTGAAAGAACAAAGAACTGAAAAAATTTATTTCTTCATATTATCTCAAGAATACTGAAATAATTATTCAAAATCAATTAAAATAAATAACAATCATTTGTAACTTATTATTGTCAATTATTTTAAATCAATAGACATTTCTTATATAAAATGATTCTAATTAAAAAAAGTCATTTCCATATGTATTATTGTTATATATTTCATTCAAGCCGATGAAGTTTCATATTGATGTCTAATGAAAAAAAATATAATTAAGTACGAATATATATTCTGCCTTATTTTTAATCTGCTATAGTTTGGTAAAAAAATCAAAATATTTTGAAATACTTTTGTTATTGTTATATACCATTTAATTCATTCATCTTTCAATGTAAAATCTGTTTATAGATAAATTATATTAAAATGAAATATTTCCTTTTCATGCAGTTATTTTTGCATAGAATAGACGGTCATTTATTTGCACACTTTGGTCTAATTAGACCGGGACCTACATTTAAAGTGGATTCCGAACCACTAACAGACATACATGCCACCGCCAGGATTTGAACCTGAAATTTGTAATACCAACACCAGAGCGATAGAATATATGGAGGGAAATTTAAATTTATTTATTTAATAAGAAATAATTTATTTTAAATAAGAACAAGTTTATAAATGACAGCTGCACTTAATTTTCTTATAAAATAAAGCGATTAAAATTAAAAAATATTGATGTCAAAATATAAAGGAGAAAGAAGGAAACAAATTATTAATAAAACAAAGGAATTATAAAGAAGATTCAGTAAGATTGAATTAAACGTATTTATTAGTTAATTTTTCTAGGCAGGTGTTTTTTAAAAATACTGCAGCTGTCTCAAATGTGAAACATAATGCACGTGATGTTTACATGAAAATAATTTTTTAAGATAATAATAAAAAAAAAAAACTTATTTTATGCGTGGTGCTTTTAATTTTCATATGTTTCATTCTAGTGACTAATAAATGGTATTTTTTACAGGAAATTTATTTATAGCTTAATTTTTTTTTTCAGTTTCTGGTTGATAAGAGCGCTATTGTTTATAAGATTTTGGTTTGTTTAATTAAACACCGAATTGATATTCAAATTAATATTGCAGCTTTTAAATATTGACATGGTATTGATTATTATGGTAAATATTAGCATCGGAAGATATTTTTCCCCTATTTCCACTATATTATTCTAATGCTATAGCAAAGGGACAATTGTATAAATAGCGGTTTTGCTATTGAAAAGGATAATCAGTAAACATTTAAACGTAGCATGAAATGGCCAGTGTTCATGTAATCCAATAAAAATGTTATTAACCTAAAAGGTATAACATAATCATATTCAGGTTGATCATAATTTATTCTACATATATTAGGTATTCAATTTTTCTTCTAATTATTTTTATACCCAATATCTCAATTAAATAAATGGAATAAATAATTTGAAACTTTATTATTATCAAAAAAAAATCTAAATTCAAAAAAATTAATTTGTGATTGGAAATGGAAAAGAAATTATTCAAATTCCTATTTTATTATTTCAATTACAAAAGCTTTCTATCTATTAGTTCTTTAGTCCATTCATAACTAAAATACGTACTTTATTATACAGAACTAAACCTAGACTTCGCATTATGAATTGCCAAGTGGAGTTTTAAAATAAGAAAATTGTCCAGTTTTGTTTAATATAATTACAAAATTATTCTTCTCTGTTGTTGAGTTTAAGCACAGATTCTAATTTCCAAATGAAAGCAGATTTTTGCATTTCTTCAATTCAGTGAGTCTATCATTTGTGAGAATCATTTATGACATAATTCAATCCTTTTTGAATTATGTTATAAATGATTCCCAAAACTCTAAACTACAAAAGTCCATTTGAAATATTAAAAACTGGAATAAATTACATCTTTGATATATTTTAATACATTTTGTATTACTTTGTGAAACAAATTTATCTAAAGCACTTAAAATCAAATGAAATCTTTAAAAGGTTGAAAAATTTAAATTACTTCTAAAAAAACATTTCTTTTTAAATTGAAGCAATTCATTTGCCCTTTTTGAGTGATATTTAATGAATTAAAACATGCTATCGATTTGTATTTAGATTTCAAACAAAATATATTTGATATTATTTTATTGGAATTCTTCAATTACTATACGTAATTTTTCTTAAATCATAAATAGTAATATAGACTTTTCACGCAGCAAAAAACATTATTAAATATTAATATCAATATAAAAATTTGTGTGGGAATGTAAATTATTAAATGAAAAATGGCATGTGAATTTCACCACTAACGACTATAGGACTAAGTGCGTTTTACTCTTGAGTTCTAATGCGGATGACGTTAAATTTAAAATAAGGGCAAAGAATTGCTGACAAAAGATTAAAAAAATTCGAATAAACATCACTATGAACTTCGTCTTCAAATGAAGAAATTTAAGTATAAGAAGAAATATGTTAGTTGAAAATAAAAAAATACATGCATAATAATAAATAAAAACATGTATATATATATATATATAGTTTTTATTATGGGATATATATATATCCCATATTAAAAAATATTTAAATAGAAATGGTCGTATAAAATATTCTGAAATTAAAAAAATAAACAATTGCAAAATTAGAAAAACAAACACGAATAATTTGTTAAAAAAGAACCAAATCCGGACGTAAAATCTATCTTAGAGATAAAAAATAATTTTTTTTTTTTAATTTATTGTGGTGACCTTAAAGAAGAAAACCAAGCAAGATTCTCAAGCAAGATTTTAACAAAATTAAGGGATATTTAAAAAGTTATTAGCTTAATATCTATTATAGTTGACCATAATAGAAGATTCAGAATTACAATATTCATTAACATGGACATAAATGAATTTTGAATTATTCAGAAATCTGTCGTTTGCATCATTATTATTTGTATCAACTGTGTATTTCTTCAAAGTATGCGAATTTTGACTAAGTTGTAAATATAAAAACATACATTATATTTCTATCGTAAAGTAAATTAATTAAGCAATTATAATGGAAGTAATTACTCATTAAAGCAATTCCATCAAGTAATCAGTCCATTAATTAATTACTCATTAAAGTTCTATCAAGTAATTATTCCCTTAAGTAATTACGCATTAAAGTAATTCCATCAAAAACAATTCTGTTTCCACAAATTAATTTTTAATCAAAAATTTTTAATTGATTAGTTTTAGTTGCTGTTACTTATTACGAAGTAAATATTTTAAGTTGCTTCATAATTTATATTTTAAATTATTTACTTAACTTTAATTATTTAGATTTAAGCTATGCAATTATAAAAAAATGTTTTACTAGGCTAACCTTCTGTATTGGCACATGAAGCACTGTTTCGAGATAGGTTGGCAATTTCGTTAATAAAGTCGTATATCCCCAAGCTGAGCAGAAAGACACAATTGCAACCGTCCATACTGGCATGCTGGTTAAAACTTTCTTCCATGGTACTGGCAGCTAAAATTATCAAGAAAATGGAAATAAATAAATTAGTTTTTAAATAAATAAATGGACAATTAAATTTCCCGGCTTACGGAGGGTATTATAAATTAATATCATAAAAATGTCACAAACATGTTATATAGTTTAGTTTAAATACACAATATTATTATCGAATGCTAAGGATTTTAATCAGAAGCCATTCGCCAATAGAATTATAAAAATGGAACTAGGGAATATTACGGAGAAGAAACTGTTTCCAGCATCTATAATTTGGCAGCACAATTTCGAATGAAAAACTCCAAGAGTAACGATTGGAAGGTTCACATCTTTTTGTCCTACTCTAACGAAAGCGGTCTGATGACCAATTGGCTAACGCTCTAGCCTTTGGTAATATAGGCTTCAGGTTTGACTCCTGGCAGTGGCATGGATGTTTGTTAGTGGTTCGGAATCCACGTTTAAACTGTAGGTCCCGGTCTAATTAGACTAAAGAGTGTGCACAAAATGGCCGTAGAACGGCAAACCAAATCCGAATCCTACTCTAACGAAAGGACTTGAAGACGTGTGGATTTAATGTGCTCTTTCCCGATATATTCATAGAAACTTTCAAGTAACAAAAACAGAATTGACTGGGCTAGAGTAGCATACCAGTTAGTTTAGTCCTAATGTAATATGCTATCACCGCAAGTCACTTCAGCCTGATATATTGCATATTCACCTGTTGTATAGGAATATTTTCCAGGTAAAACACACAATGCAAGTTATAATAGATCAGTGGTTAAGTGCAGCAAGTCTTAATCAATTATTGATAGTTGACAATCGTCAGTTAAACAAGCTAGCATGTGACGTGATACTTGTTAATAATACTATTCTATACATGTATAGAGTACTAATGATGACCGCCAGCATGAGACATACATAATTATTATTTACATATTTTTAACGAATTTCAATAATTTAAGGTGTTTAACAACCATTCATCAAAGTTTATAATTTGAAAGTGTCTTACAATATCTTTATGTACTATGTTTTAAGACTTGGGTAAATATATAGATACATAAAGGAACATAATTTTTTTTTACTTTAACTTTCAGTTTGTTCGTTTAAGAAAAGATGGGTTTAAAGGCGGAGCTGAGTGGTTCTTTTTTCTGAAAAGGTGAAGATAGGATAAATAGGTTTGGGAACCATTGGTTTAAAGAACAGAGATTGCCAGTGTGTGCAGAATAATTACTTTAAAAAGGGGGCTGTAGGACAATAATACGTGAGAACCACTGGACAACAATAATACAATACGTAATAGTAAAAAGTAGCATACTAATTCTAAGCTATATTCTTTTTAATAAGTGAAGTAATCTTTAAAATTGTGATATTGAAAAGCATATCTACAAAAGATTTCATCAGATTGGTTTGGTTTGTCGCTCTTCGATCATTTTATGCACACTTTAGGCTAATTAGACAGGGACCTATAGTTTAACGTAATTTATAATTAAAGCATATAAGCTTATATATATTTATAATAAGAAGCGTATCTACCGCAATATTTAAATTAATAATTTCTTTCCAAAATCCTTCCTCACTAATTAACCAGGAACTTTCCTTTAAAAACGATTATATTAAAATTTCTCAGGAAATCATCTAATTATAATTTTTATAATTATTTCATCATCATTTTTTTTCTAATGCAGCTGGCAAATAGATCATGATCTTTTATGCCATAAGGGCTGCACCGATGTTACTCATTTCGCAATTTCTTCATCATTAAAAAAGTAAAGAAAATTATAATTTGATGATCGATATCATTGGTAGCCTAGTCAAGCTAGCCTAGCCTGCCTAGTCAAATAAACGAATTTCATATTAATAATAAATTCCTAAACAGTAGGATTCATTTTGTAAAAAATTAATTAAATTTACTTATAATGTGAAGCATACCTTCTGATCCTCTGCCATTTGAATTTGGCCTTTCTGAATGAAATCTATTTCTCGCCTCGATATTCTTGGATGATCAGACGGTCTGTTGTAGGCTAAACATAACCAGAAGACAAACCAGATGCATCCGACTAGCCCTACAGAAAAAGAAATCCATTTAATTGTTAAAATAGTTTAGACAATAGTTTTATTAGAAAATATTTTTTTATACCCCGTGGCTGAATTTTTAGGTTGATTAAATAAAAAATTAACGTGCAGATTTGGGAAGGCCTTATGATGAGCATCAGGACAGAGTTCCAAATTTTTTCATTGATTTTTTGTTACTGGAAATGGTTATCACCAACAAGTGATCCTATTCCACCTACGTCTGTTCCGTTTTTATAGGCGATAACATCAGTCCCCATCGGACACTTCCAGTCCACGCAGTGCTATTGGGAAGCTTTTAAAAAGTAAAGATATAACTTGAATGGATATTTACAGAGTTTTACTATGATTTAAATCTCATAGAATGTATGTGGAATGGACACCTGCGGAGATCACTTTCGGCACGATTTTATTCACCAGAGAATACTCAAATCATAGATGCTCATTGAGGAATGGGTATTATTAACTTAACAATTGTTGGATAATCCGGTTTTGTGTATGGAGAAACGGTGTTGAACAACTATTCCAGTTTAGGGTGATCATATCCCTTCTGTTTTAAGGGATATGAAGGGCAATCGTATCCCTTCTATTTTAAGTGATATAAAGGATCATAACCCTTCTGTTTCAATAAGGGGAAGTCTGTTTGTTATTCTCCCTTTTCGCCAGACAAGAATTTGTAGCAAATCCACTCTTTCGATAGAGTAATCTCTAGGCAAGCATAAATTCTATCCAATTAGAGTATAGAGTATACGTACTCTATAGTACTAGTATACTCTAAGTAACGTACGTATTAGTACTAGTATACTCTGAGTATAGAGTATTAGTATTAATATACTCTGAGTATATTAGTACTAGTATACTCTGAGTATACGGTATTAGAATGTAGAGTCTAGAGTATGGAGTATTAGAGTATAGGTTAATCTCTTGTATAAGCATAAATTCTGTCCAATTAGAGTACTAGTATATATACTATATACTAGTATAGAGTATTAGTATAGTATATTAGTACTAGTATACTTTGAGTATAGAATATTAATAATATTATACTCTGAATATAAGAAGTATTCTCTAAGTATAGAGAATAGAGTAATCTCCTGTATAAGCATAAATTCTATCCAATTTTGCTTTAACAAACTTTCTTTATTCTTTGTCTCCGTATTCTGAATTTCACGTCTTTGTAGACTTTTTGCATACAAAAATAAATCAGTTGTTGGTTAAGATTTGTACACCAATAAATCATACAAATATAAACTAAAACGTATATTTAACAGATTACCAAGTATGTAGTAGACGGAAGGCCATCCTCCAGCAAATCCATACTCGCAGAGGTATCCTGTCAGCGGCATGGTGAGTATGGTCCCCACGTTGTCTCCAACCACGCACAGGGCGATGAGGGTGCTCCTCTCTTCCAGGGGAGCCCAGTGGCCGAACAGAGCGAATGCTGTGGGCATGCAAACACCCTAATGATTTGGAGTAGTTGGCATTAGTCGCATTAGCTCAATGGCTTCGGTTTCAAAATTACAATATCATTGGGGTAGCAGTTCTCCCATAGAAATATTCTTAAAGAATTCTTAGTTTTCTTAAGTATTCTATTTTTTTTAATATTCTTCTTCTTCTTCTTAGAAATATTCTTAAAGAATTCTTATTCTTATTCTTCTAGAACTATTCTTAAATGCATCCTTAATAGTTTTTTGTGGTGACTTCTGAATTGAATTGTTTTTAAATAAAGATAAAATTATTTTATTTAATTGTTTATTACCATATATTTTTTTCTTTTTTAATAAGTTTTATAGCTTATGGTTAATTTGAAAAAAATTTTAGTTATTAAAATAGTTTTGAATTTTTCAAATTACTGACATTATGACTAAAACTTATTAAATGATCACCAAGAAGAAGATTTTAAGTACAGAAATGACATTAATGCAACAAAGTAATCATCAAATTAAAAAAAAAACAGATGGATTGAACTTACGGTTATTAATGAAACTTAAATGCATAAACTTTAAAGGGATTTGACTTTATAATAATAACTATAAAAAAGATTATTAATCAGTTAAAAAGTTTTTATATCCCTTATTGTCAGTTTTTTTATTAAATGATGTACCTTTTTAAAATTGCAACTTTTAACTTTCATTCGTTTAAGTCCAATTTTTTAAAGAAAATATGTCTACCCTTTCATCATAAATTAATTTCGTTTTGCTTACGAATATTTTTATTTTTTTCTAATATAATAATCCAAAATTATTTTTAAAGCAGCATTTTGCATTAACGATAAGTATTTTTCTTTTAATTTGCAACCTTATATATCTAGCCAGCTTATAATTTTGTTTCGTAATCATTTAACTGCATCATAGATTTAGAGAATTGATTATTAAGAAATATTTCCAGAAATTAATTTAAAAAACACATCATTAACAAAATACACTTGTACACAGTATGTACAACTTCAACATTTTAAATTTGAAAAAAAAAAATGTCCAACTATAAACTATTAGGTTCTTCTTACTTAACTACTTACTTAACTTCTACTTAATCTTTAACTTCATTTTAAATTTAAAAAAAAATGCTTCAACTATAAATTATTGGGAAAAACCAGTTGAGGCGAAATAATTGCACATTACAATTTTAAAAACCATTGAGCAAAGATTAGTAAATTTTGTCCTTACATGAATCATTCCCATCAGGACACGGAGGACAATCACAGCGATTACACTAATGTCAGCTGCTATAGGTGTCACTAGCGTCAGCAATGATGCTATGAGGATGGAAAATCCCATAACCCACTTTCCTCCCACAATTTCTGCTACTCTGCCTCCTACAACTTGTGTGCAGACATAACCGTAGAAATAAGCACTCAAGATGATGCCTTGCATTGAAGGTTGCCATATGTAGTCTCCCTGAAATGTAAACAATTGAATCATTAGCTAATTTTGAATTAAAATACTTTTATATAGTTTACAATATATTAATAACAGAAGTCTGGATCCGACTGCCATTCCTACATCCCTTGCAGACGCAAATGCCTTGACAAATTCTAAACTTACCATTTCTTATATGATTAAAACTGAGTATCAAATTACAGAACTACAGAAAAACATCTACTACTCTTGCAAGATTAAGGATGAAACTCCACAAAAATAGAAAAATTTCTGATGATGGCATCAAAAAAATACCAAATATGTGGCAACTGCCCTGATGTCGAGCTTACTCCTCATCATGTCTTTGATAGCTCAGCTGTTGCAGCCGCTATGCATTGTCTGGACCATCCCTCGGAAGAAGATTTATACTCCGAGCTGGCAATCAACATAGCCAATATTATTCTGGAGCACCACGATATTTGATTTTCTTGAACCCTTCAGGGGATAGGACAACAACAATAATATATTGAACCACGTGTATTACATATTTTTAATGAGTTTTTACAATTAAAACAAATTTTTTTGGTTAAATGTTGATAGGCCTCGTATTCTACCAATGTATGCTACGAACAGCCCACCGAATAGTGATGAGAGGAGAACATTGTCTTCCGGGAAGACTTTTAAGGGTAATGTTGCATTTGCTTGTCATATAAGAGAAAATCCGGAAAACTAAAACCAGGCGGCGAAACGTTAGTAATCACCAGGCCCAAAGTGATAGTAACTTTTATTACTACCACTTAAATATTGATTATGATTTATGTTATTGCAGATAATAATGTTATAGGAATAATATTGCTCTATAACAGTTTTTAGCATTTAAAATTATTTCAAATTTAAAACATTAAATATTAAAATTAATTTTTTTTGTAAAGTATTATTGTAAACGATACTCTAACTCAGCTATTCGCAGAATTTTTATTTAATTATTAATTTTTTTCGTACAAATAATAAAGATCATATTATTAACTACAATAAAATTCACTGCTTATATTTTTTTACTGTTTAATACTTTTTCATGTTTTATATTTTCAAAATGACATTAAATTATTGAAAACAAAGTTATAGGCTACTAAAATATTAATGACTTTTATTCGAAATAAAAAGACAATGCACACGTAAATCAATAATTACATAGTTTTCTTAACAGCTCCTATTAATTGTTAATTAAACAAGATTTTCGTTTTCAAATTATTTTTGGCAAATTTAAGCTTGTTAGCAATAATATTAGGTTATTAAGCTTATTTGTTATAACTATAATATAAAAAAACATTACATCATTTTTTGACACGAAAAAAAAAAACAGTTTTAAGTTATTATCTATAATGCTATCTATTATCACATAATTTAATATTACGAGTAGTTTAATAGAATTCCACAACTCATCAATATGTTGATCCTGCGTGAGGATGCAAAATTCTTAAACTAAACTTATATCTCTGCTATTATCTACATTACATGACCTGTATCGCATGACTTACTGGATAATACTTATTGTTAAATTGATTGGATACTTATTAAAAGAAAGAGCTATATTAGTATTGCAATTTACCTCATAAAGTATGTTCTTGTTATATCTTTTTGTAAATTCATATAACAATGGAACAATATATTTCAGAAACCTAGAGTTGTAAGTTTATATTTC
The DNA here is from genome assembly GCA_021605075.1 of Caerostris darwini. NCBI lineage: Eukaryota > Metazoa > Arthropoda > Arachnida > Araneae > Araneidae > Caerostris > Caerostris darwini. The sequence goes on along the minus strand of BPLQ01010624.1, from coordinate 36,706 downwards.
AACAGATATTTACCTCTTCTTCTGGCGTGGTGACATTGACTCCTTGAGGGACATCACAGGTGTCATCATAGTCCAGGGTACTACTATTCTTCCCTTGGTCGAGTGCAGTGTGGTTGATCATAGCCACGATGGTCACACTGAGGCACACCCTGTGAGCATACTCCAGACATTTGCCTCCTATCAGGAGGAAAGAAAGCACATATCTAGCTGGAAGATAACCTACGAAAAAGTTATGAAGCTATGAGTTATTCATATATACAATTACATTTAAAAAAATGCAGGTTAGTTGGGTGATTTTCTGTGATATACAGAGCATATCGCACGTTAAAAAAAAACGATAGAATAAGTGGGAATCCTTGTAGAATTTTATTTCTCAGATGCTGAGCCTGGGACGATATGGTGATTAGCAGGTAAGGGAATTCATTTCGATATGTGTCAGACGAGAAGGTCAGAAACAATTTGGTCATGTCTGTGACAGTATGTATCTTGTGTATATTTCCTTATGCTATTGTATTTTGGCCAATTTAAAAGTATGCAATGTAAAATTTATATGCATGATTTACGCAATCTGCGTCATGTTAAGTATATAATCTAGATTGTATTATGAATTAATACTGTAACAAATGTTTCTATGCAATTACAAATGTGACAGGGATTTTAATTTTAGACTAAAGCAAAGTATGAATTAATTGTAATTTTTTCAAACACTTTATCACTTTTAGACTACCCTCTATGTTTATTTGTTGTTACATTTTATGACAAGTTTTAAAATACAAAATTATGTAAATAAATTCATTGAAAATGCATAAGATTAATTCATTCATTACTCTTTATGATCAATAATAATTGGGTTTTTTTCATTGAAGTCTTAGAATACATTGAAAAACCCATGGTAAAAATTCATTTTTTTTTTAATTGGAACTTAATAGAGCATACATATGAAAAAGTAAATATTTATTATGGTTTTAATCTTAATACATGAATAAGATAAAAATTACATAAAGATAATAATTTTAGTAAAGGATGAAAAGGGACCTGAATTGAAATTTACTTCTTTAGACACATTATTGCAAAAAAAAAAAAAAAAAAAATCATTCAAAATATATAAAAAAAATAGTTCTTTATTAATATTGTTAAAAGCCTTTCAATTAATTAATCAAATTATACATTTGACAGAAAAATCAATATATTTTACTCCTTGCAAAAAAAATCGAATTTAGAAATCATCAGAGCACTCAGAAAAATATAAAGTTGATTTTTTTGAAAATGCGTCACAGTTAATTTTATTGATCGCATAACTTTTATGATAAAAAGTTCATCAATAAAGCTGTGACAAGCAATTTTATGAAATAAAGAAATTAATTTTATTGAATATACATTAAATTTGAAAAACTAAAGATGAAAATATTAGAAAATAATGCTCAGCTTTAATTGAAGTAGTTTTAGTGTATGAAAGACAAATTTGTATAATAAACAATTCCTTTTTAATCTGATTTTATTTAGTATTTTATTGTGCAATCAATCAACCAGTTTTCCAACCTTTTAAAAATAAATTAAATTTGAAGTACTTGTTGTAATTTCTTTTTAAATATATAAGATATTTATATAAAATTACATTAAACGTATGTAAACCTTTCTTATAATATTAAATGTTTTAATGTAAGCGTTTATTATATAAGATAAACAGAAAAGTTCTGTCGCCTTTCCAGATAACATGTCAAAATGCAATATACAGATTATAAGGTCAATGCAGTATAAATTGTACGAGGAGAGAATTCTACCTTGAAATAGATAAAAATTGACTGTATCGGTGACACACAGTTTTCATTATAAATGTGAAAGAAAAAGTATGATATCACATCCGTCTCAAAGAGAATAAACTTTATTGGAATTAAATGAAAATGGCAGAACAGATGAAAAAACAAAAAGATTTAAGGGACAACAATGTATTCATGGGTTAAGCGAATAGTTTAAGGAGATAAACTATATGCATATATAGATATACATTAGATGTATATCTATTATGCAAATGGACAGTCGTCATTAAAATTGTGCTACTTGAAACTATTAGCGATATTTTTATAGTCCGAGGGAGTATGTCTAAAACCCTCTTCTGCCAGGAAGAAACATTGTGGAGACAGCGATTATTGTTGTGGAATTTGTAGCGGCATTTATTGGCGTCAGCATCCGCAGTATGAATCATCTACTGACGCCAATATCCACGATAGATTATATGAATAGGGTCCATTTGTATTGCTGCCATGATTTCTAGATATAACTCGTATTTTTTTTTCTATGAAGACATCTGACGGAATTGGTATCTCAAATCACAATTACCACAGAAAGGTATCTCAGGTGGTCAAATGGTTAAGATGGTAATTGGTATCTCAAATCCCAATTACCACAGAATGGTATCTCAAATCCCAATTATCACAGAATGATATCTCAGGTGGTCAAATGGTTAAGATGGTAACTGGTATCTCAAATCTCAATTACCACAGAATGGTATCTTAGGTGTTTAAATGGTTAAGATGGTAATTGGTATCTCAAATCCCAATTACCACAGAATGAGACTTAATTGTTCCTCAGTTTGCTGACTTCCATTTTGCAGATATTATGCTGTGTCAATGTCTGCAGTTAGCCATTGTACTGTCAACGCTTACATGCCTCTTTGTACTCGTGGATTTTTTTTTTAGTGAAAATTACCGCTGTTCTTGTTTTTATTAAACTTAATTTTTCAGGCACTGGACATAATATCATACACTTTTTTGCATTTTTCTTGAAATATATGCATCTTAGAGGTACAGTACTCATGCAAATTTTATGTGCTTTGAGTGAGTATTCTCCCCCTAACGTAAAGCCAACTTATTTTTACTGTTATAATTATATATCTAGTCTTTAGAAAATAAAAGTTGTTTCACCTCAGTATTGATCTCATCATCACAAATGTCTTAAATACAAATAAATAACCAGTGCACAAAACAAGTGATGATTATTTGTACAAAAAAAGCTATCTGAGAAACAACATAATTTTCCATTCCATAACAATAATCACATTAATCACTTTTTGAGTTACGTGATTTTACATTGTCTTGTAAGAACCATATATTTTTCCACTTCAACAGTGCTGACTATCTCTGATGCAAGAAATTTTTCACAACATATTGTTGTTACATTGTGATATTTATGATTTGTCCATTCGAAAGGAGCTCGTTGGCGAACAATGCCAGCTGATGTAAACCATTCACACAATATTACCTATTTTGCATAGAGTAGTATTGATATAGAAAGCACTCCCCTATGCAGAGGGAGCATAATGTTGAGATCAACCTCCCATCTTTTTTGTACTAGAAACGGTATTACATAGTAGCCTGGCTCCTTTTCCATGTGTATTTCATTAGAAATAAAGGTATATACATTGCTCGACATAAAAAATGCATTGTCATGAAGATTCGGTTATGTAAATATGCAAACTTCGAGAATTATTAGATGAACAAGTTATGCAGAGGATCTGAAATACCAGTTGGTCACGTGGTTATAAGGCGGGATAGAAGGGTAGGAAAGCGCATATGAACCAATAGTTGCTATACTCTGTCAACTGCGGAATCCAAAAATTTGAAAAGTTCTGAGTTTCAGAAGACGTGTGGATTAAGAAATGCCTGAAGACGATTGAGAAGACAATTCAGGCAATAGTCGTAATCAATCTAGTTCAAACAATCAATCTTTTCGGCAGTCTGATTTTATGAGGTGTCATATTGTAGGGTTACGAAAGGCCAGTTTTTGTTACCCTTGCATTGCAGTTGAAATGCACGTGGATGTTCATTGTGCTTGGAATTTGGACCAGATGTATCAATGAACGAAATATGAACTGCCATGAAAGACTAGATCCATCCACCTAGACTTACAACAAAACGCCCGGATCGACACATATGAAGGGAAACTGTGGCGGCCACAAAAATCAACTACACTTAGTAATCTGCGAAATGTGTAAGGAACTTTGAGTGCTCCAATATCTGGATAACAGTTTCGTAGCGATTAGTTGAAGCTGCCTTTTTCGAAGATTGCCATTGACGCCAACCTCTGATATGAAATCTTTGTATCGGGGACGATCCACTTGGATGACAATGGCACATGTAGTGTTCAACCAGAAGTCTCGGTTCTCTCTTTTTGATGATCACCTAATAAGAGTCTGGAAACGTGAGATAGAGCTATTCCCACTACTAATGCTGACTGTTATAAAGCTCGTCAAAGTGTCATAATAGTAAAGGGCCAGACACGATGATAGGTTATCCCTGGTTGTATCTTATAAATAACACTACTTATTTATTAATATGACTTATTTTTCATGACATTCTTTCCATTCTTTCATGGTGTTGCATTTTCTATGTCGGAAAGTGTATATTTTTTAATAATATTAATTGATTAATTAAAAATGACACATAAATAAATTTTACTTCACATAAATAAAGAAACAATGAATTATCTTCATAAAATATACACATTATTATGTAATAGTAAATAACATGCTATAAATAACCTTGTATAGCATAATTATTAAAAAGTGAGAAATATCAAAAATAATTGTATTTATTGATAATAGAAAACAACAAATGTTTAGTTATATTAAATCTAATTTATTCATGCTTTTAAAAGAAGCATTTGTTTTGAATGCATGACGTTGTATAATAGGAATTTTTGCCTTCTTGCAAATAGTATAGAAAGCAGCCAAAAAATCAACAGCTATCATCGCATATTGATAAGCTGTAAAACCAAAAAATGCTTGTCTGAAACATATTTTAAATAAGTTAAAATAACATTTCATCAATCAATGAGTAATACAGCTATTCACCAAATAAAAATTGCCTATCAAACAGACAACATTACGATGCAGGCTAAGATATATTGATTCAATAATGAATTGTAAATCAATTATGGATTGCACATATTCTATAAAATTATTTTTAAAACATTATATATTCATTCAATATAAAAATAAATTCCTGGATATCTGTAAAAAGTATAAAACTTTCCTTTTACATATTTTTCGAAGACACATATTTAATGATTTTTTCCCAATGCAACGCTAGTAAATAAAGCGACAAGTCTCATACAAATCAATAGGATAATAATTAACCGGGTTGCTAATAGACACCCGTATAGCATCTTGACTTCAAATTGACAGCCTCTATGGTTTCTTTTAATGCAACAGAAGATTTAAATTCTTGTGAACCAAATCTGCATATAATGACCAACGATATAAATGCTCGTGGCTGTTGTACTGTATACATTCATCAGAATGCTTCAGCGGGTAATCCAGAAATGTCACATTTTCTCACTAGAAACAAATGTTGGTGCTTCTCTTTTTTTTTGTATATATATATATATATGCATAGCCTTATCATCTTCTATAAGTAATCCCCACCGAATGCTATTATCTTCTTGTTGCATGTTTCAGTGATTTATTGCCAGAACAAAATTTATGGAGCCATTTGTTTCCTGAATTAGAAATTGCATTTTTTGCATATGCTTTATTTCATGTATATCTCATCAACATGTGTGGCACCTTGTACTCATAGCAATCTTTCTTTAATAATGCTCTTATTTAAATGTTATTATTTTTTATTACTAAAACACTTTCAGAAGGGCCTGATCTCCGGGCTCTGTGCCACAGGTTTCCTATAATGATTCGGAATTCACTTTAAACTGTAGGTTCAGGTCTAATATGACAGTAGAGTTTTGGGCATAGGGTTGACAACCCTACTCCGTAAAAAGAAAACATATCCTGTCTCTAAATCTGCTGGCAGGCAGATGACCTTGAACCACCATGGGACAGTTTCGCCGTTGAAGTTGAAGAAGAAGAAAACACTTTCAGAAGTCAAAAGGTATCAAATTCTTCACTTTCTAGATTCATTTAAAATTCTAAAAAAATTGAAATGTATGATACTTCCCATTAATCATGCCTTCTTTCCCTCAAAACACACCGAAGATCTTTTTAAGTAAGTTAATGAATGTGCATAATGTCTTAGGAAAAAATTGATATTTGTCTCGTGAAAACGCGACAGAACTTTTCTATTTAAATACATTAAAATTTTAAAGTTGGTCATCTTTAAAACATAAGATGTTATACCAATACAAATCTTTAATTAAAATGATTTTTATACCACCACAAAACTGTACGTTATATAAAAAACATACCTTATTAAGTGTATGTTTTATTAAAAGCATATATCTTAAGCATACATTTAGTTAAATCATAAATACGTCAAATAAAATTTACTTACATGATTTTTTTTATAAAAACTTTGATCAACACTATAAATTAATTTTGACACGTACGATATGTCATGTTTTTAAACTCCCGAAATATTTCAAGTATTTAGATATACAATAAAAATATGAATTTTTCATATTTTAATTAAATTTATTAATTATTTATTAACTTATTTCAATTAATTAATTTTTATTAATTAATTTCAATTAATTAATTCCATTATAAAGGAAATTATTTAAAAAAGATTTTAATTTTGATTAAAAAAATGTAAAAGGTGGAACAAAATTATTAGTTTTGTAAAATGTATTACATTTTTTTCCTTTTAAAAATATTACGGATTTTAAAAGAGCGTATACTTCGTTGATAAAACGATATTGCAGATATTCAAAAAGACGCAATATGAAAAAATGACGAATAATTCACAAAAATAAATGTCTTATAAAAAAGGGATTTTATTATTATTTTTTTTTTAAATTCCGTGAGCCTGTATCTTAATTCTGTTTTAAATGATTGAGCAAAATATAATTACCCTTTATTGGTGACGTAATTTCCGGATTCTAGGGTCTGAAAGAGGTAAACAATTTTGTAGACATATCCTCGTAAAAGGCATGTCTCTATACAACAATATGCAAAAAAATTCAGTTGAACAAATTATTCAAAAAAGATAAAAAAAGAAAAAATTTCAAAAACCAGAAAATCTCTGAGTTCGAGAAAATACAGCACAGAAACTGCTAAATTATAAGACTACTGAGATGATGTTTTAGTCATAATATTATATTATTTCTTAATGAAATATAAGAGGCATCAAATATACACAAAAGAGGAATCAAATGTCATATTTTTGATAAAGTAATAATAAAAAACATTGATTGAAATAATGAAAACTGCATTAATAAATTACAGCTCAGAGATGATGTATATAAAATTAAAGTGTAAGCTCATTGTAAAAAAATATAATAAAAATCCAAAAAGAAAAACTAATTTGTACTCAAAAATTATTTAATTTTAATAATAAAAAATTTAAACAAATTAATTATTTTTGAAAAAAATCCTTAATAACTCAATTAATGATGTAAAGTATTAATCTGAGAAAGGATTTAAGATTAATTTGAGAATTCTATTATATTTGCATATATAATATCAAAATTCATTAATAATCAATCATACATAATAACATGATTAATATAAAATATGGATAAATCAAACTGACACACATTTTGTAAATATATAAAATATATAATAACATAATTTCAGCATTTAAATTCAGTTTTATTCTAATTATTTAATAATGTCGTAAATATATAATATTCAAGGAAATGAACTACCATATCTGAAACTAATAAAAGAATAAATATTGATTTAAATTTCACTACTATATAATCCAAATATAAAATAACTGAATGTGTCTTTATAAGTTGGAAGAAAATTAACTTATAACTTTATTGTGTACATTTATCGAATTTTATATTGTATGTTTCATTATTTTAATATCAAATTGTATAAACAGAAACTGCAAATAATTAAATAGAATTCCATTAAAATACCATTCCATCAATGCAATAATAATTAACAGAAAACATTATTATTAAAAATTAAAACCTAAGTATTTGAAAGCACATTTTTTTTCATGGGAAAATTAAATTTAATCATTTCTTAGTATTATTTCCAGAGAATGTTTAAATAATTTTTTAAATAATTTTTAATTGCTTGGCCAAGTAGAAATTTTTGCTGCATTTAAAACAAGTTTAAATGTTTTGAATAACAATTTAAATTGATATATGTTGTTATTATTAATTATTATTGTTATAAAAATTAAGTTAGCAAGTAATATTAAGTCATGAAAAATACAAATGAAAATTTAAAATATCTAAGTTATTTAGAAAAAAAAATATCAAATAACTTTCAGTTCATACAGCTGTTCTTTTTGTTAAAAAGATACAGAATTTAATTTTGAAAAATTAAATAAATAAATAAAATTTAAAATTATTTGATAAAACTTTTATTATTTATAATTTTTAATAAGATAGTTTAAATATGCATAAATAAAAATATAATTTTAAATATTTTGAAATATTGAAAAATAATTTTCTCAGTTTTATTTTCAATTGGTATTTAAGAAAATATTTTTGGTGACTTGAAAACAAATACAAAAAAATAATTAATAAATAAAATAAAATAAATGTGTCCATTATTTTCAATAACAATTCAATTAAACAAAAATATTAAATAAAAAAAATGCTGCAAATGTTTATTGTATAAGAAGCAATCGAAAAGAAAGTAATCCTTGAATAAAAATAATCATCACAATAAACTGTTTAAATAACAAGACAATAAAAAAAAACTATTATGACATGATTAAAATTACCATATAATAAATATGTATATAAATAAGGATATCATTAAATACATATGAAAATAATAAAATATCCAATCAATCGAGATTTCAAAATTTTGCTTATATTCACCATTCTTCGGCGGCCCTATCAAACAACCGCAGAAAAAATGACATAATTCACGAACATCTGCCAGCATGGTCATTTTCTTCCAAAATACCTGTTCGAAATCGAACGAAAATCTTTATATAGAAGCAGACGATTTCTTTCTTCCGTTATCGCGACACACCCTGTAAAAACAATAATTCTAGAATAAATAAACGAGGGGGATGGAACAATATTGCCCAACAACTCGAAGCGAGCACGGGAATGATAAAAAAGTACACATTTGCAGGTCGTTGTTTGATGCTTTATTCATTACAAGGGTCACAATACATATTGCAGATAAAGATGAAGGATAGTACAGTCGTTTCTGAACTACGTAATTATTTCGTACATTGAACCAATAGAACAATCGATTAGATTCTAGAGCAGTAATGCTTTCAAGGATAGAAGGATAATTTATCTGAATATATTATTACACTTATACCAGTATATATATTAATTTATCAAATTGACTTGAAATATATATTAATTAATCAAATTGACTTGAAATATATATTAATAAATCAAATTGACTTGCCAATACATATTAATTAATTGCTCACGGATATTTAATTATAGCCTAGATATACAATGTCGTAATTGAATAGTATATCGATTTAAATTTATTTATGAATTACAAAACAGTGTCAAAATTTTTTATGTGTATTTGCTATAAGTAATTGAAAATAAAATAATTGAAATCAGTTTTTCACTTATATTGTATATAAGACTGCCTGATATATATTATGATTATATGATCACATGTTTTCTTAAATTTGATGTTTTTTCCTTAAAAATGAATCTAGAATACCATTCACCAATAGTTCTTAAACATATTATATTCCATATTTGATGAAAATATTTCTGAATTATTTATTTAATAATATAATCAATATAAAAGCAATATAAAAGTGTGACCCTTATAAATTATTTGTAAGAATTAAAAATGTCGAAGTTTTTTTTTCTAGCTCATCAATTTTATCGTTTTATAATTAAATTCCTATAACAACTATGTGGAATACGAAGTTATATGTTTTTAAAGCCAATAGATTTATTCTAACTTGCTTAACTGGGAGAAATTAAAAAATATTTGCAAAAACAAGTGCTATTATCAGAAATTCACTTTTATTTCATAAGATTTTATATTTAAATAAAAGACAACTTTATATAATTAAGAAATTAAAATAATATCTCTTGATGGTCTAAGCCAAGAATGTCCAACCCTCCGGTTTCTTTAAAGCAAAAAAAAAAAAAAAAAAAAAAAAAAAAAAAAAAAAAAAAAAAAACCTAGCACAACAAATAAATGGAATTACTATTTTCAAGGGCATAGATTGCCTCACAGACTCTTAATAAAGGTTTTTCAAGTATGATCTTGAACATTATATTTCTTTTAGATCAGATCAACTGCTTTCACAGAATGAGTATCCTACAATGAATCCCAGCACATGTGGATTTATAATTGAATGGAATTGCAGATACTTTAGCAAAGAATGCCAGAAGTTGGGGTCAAACTGCCATTCCTATTTTCTTTGCAGATGCAAAATGTCTTGGCAAAATCTAAACTTATAATTTCTTCTATGACCAAAACTAAATACCAAATTACAGAATTAAATATCGGCAGTAAAACAACTACCGAAGCACCCCAAAAATATGAAAATTTCAGCTGATGGCGTTAAAAAAATACCAAAAATGTGGCAATTGCACTGATGTCGAACTTACTCCTCATCATGTCTTTGATTGGCCAGCTGTTGTAACAGCCATGCATTGTCTGGACCGTCCCTCGGAAGAGGATTTCCGTATTCCGCAATCAACATAGCCCATATTATTCCGGAATATCACGATATTTGATTTTTTTTTTTTTTTTTTTTTTTTTTTAATATTTTTCAGGGGATACTACAACAAAAACACAGAAAACCTAGCCGCCCGGATATAAAATATTGCTAATTGAACGATGTTTATTAAGAATGATAGTTAAAATGCATGAACCAAGATGCTCATCATAAAATGAACAAAATTCTTGAAACCTAGTGCTTTTTGGTTGTTATTCGAACAGTTTTACGTACTTACTGAGCTAAGTCAGAGAAATCAGAAATATTTTCGGACTTTTTAATGGAAAGTATCATGCAGAGCAAGCTTAATTTCACATAATTTAACAAGTACATCAGGAATATCAGACATTTCAACGTGTGTTGGACCGCATTTGAAAAAGTTCTGGTTCAGCAGCACATAAAATATCAACAGTTAAACGATAGTTATTAAGCAAAAAATGTTGGCCGATATTTACTAAACAAAAAATTCAATAACATTTTTTGCTTAATAGCTATCGTTTAACTGTTGATATTTTATAATCTAAGATATATACTAAAGTAAGCAAAAATGTTGAAGCATTATAATGTCCGATTTTTTTCGAAAGGATCTATTTTTAAAATAGTTATCTAGAGTGTATTGCTAAGTGTATTCTATATTAAAAAAATGGCCCAGAAATTGTACAGTTTATTTATTCACTCAGCATTAAGTTGGTTATGCTTCTTCATAACACTAATAATTCTTGAATAACACTATTTATTAGTTTTCAAAAAATTAAGGGGGAAAGAAAAATTATTGTAGTAGGGCCTAAAATTAATGTTTTTTTTTTAAACATTATACAAATAATATAAATAAATTAATGTAAAAAAAGATTGAATTAAAAAAAATATTTGAAAATTAATGGAGTTGCTATCGGACACTTGGTCGAGAACAGTATTTAAAAGCCTCTGTAGTTTCTGCAAATAAAAAGTATGGCATTCAAGATAGACATGTTTTAAATATGCGTATTAGTCATAATCTTTTCTTGCAACAGCTACCGGCAGCTATCCAGGAACCATGTGTACGGTTGAACCATGTGTACCATATGTACGAACGTATGTGACGGTTTCACGAAGAAGGTTTTTATGTAAGATGTACAGCATTATGTGTACCCCTTACAAATGAACGGTTTAATTGTAAGCGTATACATTTTTATTAGAATATAAGTCAATGGAAGTACGTACCTTTTTACTTTTAAGTCCGAAGCTTGTTTGAAAATGACCGAAAGAGATTGCCAGGAGCTAGGAATCATTATTAGTATTCATGAAATAGACAGATTTAGTGTATTTTGTAACATGTATATCAGTGTATGCGTATGGGATATGTCTTTGACAGCTGCACTGATACGCACAAGTATTGTTCAATTATATAAAAGACATTCTTGATCAAAATTGGTGACTTTGTCATGCTGCAAGACGATAATTTAAGACTACACCAAGCTCTGTTGTTAGAGAAATACCTTCGTGGGGGACTCTTGCGCATATGGGTTGGACCTCCCCATTTGAATATAACTGAACATGTTTGGGATGTTATAAAGAGACATATGCTACACTTAATTGACTCTCTGCAACATTTCTGAATTTATGATTAGCCTTAACACAGAAATGAGTTTTTTCTGCCAATTCAGTCAATAGAAAATGCGATCGCTGGTGCAGGCTCTAAATCCGTTGGTTATGTTCGCTGATGTCAATGATTTCAGAAACAAAAACAATGAGATTACTTCAACATCTTTAAAGTACCTTCCATCATTTGTCTAATGGGAGTTTCTCGGTTTTTCTCTCGTACAACATACCTAAACATGAGACATTTACAATGTCCTCTCATTAATCATCTATAGGATGGCATGTCGGAGAACCCCCCGACATCCATGTGCTATCCGTGCGGGATCCATATTAGTCTGGTATCTAGTTCGTGGCATACTTACCAGGCAAACTTATATTCCACAAAAATAAAGATTCAATTCAATTTATTTGTAACTGTTAAGATATAATTTAATTTTATGAAATAATTTTCAATTTTTAATGTACTAAAAATTAAATATTAACTGAAACAATCCTCGAAATCACAATTATTAATTACATTGTTGTTTTTTTTTGTATGGACATGTGTACGGAAGTAGCAGTTAACTAACACTGCCCTCTCTTTCGCAATTTTTATCGATAACTATGTTTATAGTTATCTATGATAAATGAAGTCTCCTAGGATCTTCGAACACAATTCGAATGCAAAGTCTGAATTCGGTTCGTTATCATCGATAATTGTTTGTTGTAATGCTTTGTTTTCCTAAGAGATCTTTGGGTTTTTTTATTTATTTTTCAAAGGTTCATAATAAACTCTGCTATTCCGTAACTATTTACGATCAATAAATTATTTCAGTAATATCAATATTTATACTGGTTACATCTGTACACGTTACGAAATATATTTTTCACTATTTTTGCCCTACTTAATATTGAAACCTCGAAGTAAATTATTAATGCATATAATATTGGCAGAGCAAGTTGTATATCTAGAAAAATTTCATTCGTAATCAAATTACACTTTTTAATTTTTTTTCTAATGAATTTCTGTTTAATTTTTACAAATTTATTTGCAGCTTTAATGGTCAAAAATTGATGCTAATAATGTTTTTAATTCTTATGTTAAAAATTAAAGATTTAGAGCAATAATATTTAATTTAATCCCATCATTCAATTAAATTAATTAAAATAATTAAAATTAATAAAAGTTATGTTAGGTTATTCATTTTATTCTAAATACTATTGTTATCTATATAAAGAAAACAATTTTTATCATTTTAAAAGCATCTAAATATAGCCACACAAATTGACTGGGAAGGTGATGATGATGTTTATTCAACGTAGCATAGATGTCCAGTCGACTGTCGGGTTGCGTATATGCAAGTTATTGTGCTCACGCATCATAAGTTGAAATCTGCCGGGCAGATTTTAGTTTTCTAATTTTTTTTTTATCCTTATCTCCCTTGTATTCCAGGGAAATTTGAAACAAGCACAGAGAAATCGCTAAAATCAGTTAGAATACTTCTGTTGTTCCACCCCTCCGCCGCATGAAAGAGAGGTTGAATTCAAAGGAATACACACCTAGATTTCGCTTATCAGTGCAAGAGAGTCGGAAATCGGCTGAAGTTGCAACTTAAGGTGAAATTATCACATATTTCTCCACTCATCAGTGCTGCTCACGTTTTCGCTGAAAAGAAAAGAATGAGGTGCACTCCCTTTGAAGATGCGACTTGTTAACTTCGAGTTAGGTATGCAACTCCAATCAGTTAGAATACTTCTGTTGTTCCACCCCTCCGCCGCATGAAAGAGAGGTTGAATTCAAAGGAATACACACCTAGATTTCGCTTATCAGTGCAAGAGAGTCGGAAATCGGCTGAAGTTGCAACTTAAGGTGAAATTATCACATATTTCTCCACTCATCAGTGCTGCTCACGTTTTCGCTGAAAAGAAAAGAATGAGGTGCATTCCCTTTGAAGATGCGACTTGTTAACTTCGAGTTAGGTATGCAACTCCAATCAGTTAGAATACTTCTGTGGTTCCACCCTCCGCCGCATGAAAGAGAGGTTGAATTCAAAGGAATACACACCTAGATTTCGCTTATCAGTGCAAGAGAGTCGGAAATCGGCTGAAGTTGCAACTTAAGGTGAAATTATCACATATTTCTCCACTCATCAGTGCTGCTCACGTTTTCGCTGAAAAGAAAAGAATGAGGTGCACTCCCTTTGAAGATGCGACTTGTTAACTTCGAGTTAGGTATGCAACTCCAATCAGTTAGAATACTTCTGTTGTTCCACCCCTCCGCCGCATGAAAGAGAGGTTGAATTCAAAGGAATACACACCTAGATTTCGCTTATCAGTGCAAGAGAGTCGGAAATCGGCTGAAGTTGCAACTTAAGGTGAAATTATCACATATTTCTCCACTCATCAGTGCTGCTCACGTTTTCGCTGAAAAGAAAAGAATGAGGTGCATTCCCTTTGAAGATGCGACTTGTTAACTTCGAGTTAGGTATGCAACTCCAATCAGTTAGAATACTTCTGTGGTTCCACCCCTCCGCCGCATGAAAGAGAGGTTGAATTCAAAGGAATACACACCTAGATTTCGCTTATCAGTGCAAGAGAGTCGGAAATCGGCTGAAGTTGCAACTTAAGGTGAAATTATCACATATTTCTCCACTCATCAATGGCAGACATAATACAAATATTTGAACAAGAATTTAGACAATACGCAAGTTTGTGTTTACAAGTTGAATAAAAAAGGAGAAGGAAAAAAATATTATTATTTCAATCCTTGAAAGGGAGAACAGGACTTAGCGAGTAGGAAGATTCTACTGTGTCCAAAAAGTAAGACCAATTTTCAATTTAAAATTCCCGGGGCTTATGGAATTTCAATTTTTTTTCTTTTTTTTAGGTTGCTGGCACTGTCTTAGACATCTGTGTGAAATTTCACGTTAAAATATTCATTAGCGTTTGAGTTACGTTTGGCTTTGCGAGACGCTAAAACTGATTCCGGCGATCTTTGAAATGTCTGCATTAATTGAGCAAAGAACTTGCATTCAATTGTGTTTGCGGAAACGTATAGAATGTTCAGAAGGCATTCGGCGAGCATTCCTATATCGGAAAGAAATATTTTGAAGTGGTATAAACAGTTCAAAGAAGGCAGAGAACGTTGAAGACGAAGAGCCCTCTGGTCGACCGTCAACCTCAACCGACGAAGTTCCATCCCAAAAATTAAAGATTGGGTGCTTGCAAACCGTCGATTTACAATTACAGATCTTGTCGATGATGTTGGAATCCATCTCACACTGCATTGATTCTTAGTGACTTTTCGCCAATAATGAAACCCATATCGTTCCACAACCACCGTATTCACACCGTGCGACTTCTGGTTATTTCCTAAACTCAAAAGACCACTCCGGATACACCGCTTTGTGTCGATTGAAGAGATTCAACGTGAATCGGCGCTGGCTTTGAAGGCCATCCCTGCCGATGATATTTTAACATGCATTGAGGATTGGCAAAAAAAATGTTGATATAAGTGCATTGTGTGCGGAGGGGATGACTTTGAAGGCGATGAAATAAATTTGGAAGAATAAATAAAGATTTTTTGAAAAAAAAATAATTGGTCTTACTTTTTGGGCACAGTAAGTCGATAGAGTGGTGATAGAAGATACACCTGAGGCCATCGGCAATATCCCCACTTGCTAGCAAATGAAACAAACTGACTTTCATTCAATAAATTTGTGAAGTTTTAGCAAATGGAGAAAAGAAAGATGACTTAAAATCTCAAACTAGTTTCGATCTAATAGTCGGCATGGACTTGGAAAAAAGCAGCAAAGCCCAGCTTTGAGGGCAAATCTATGGTAATGCTGAGACAGAAATACAGAGGGACATACCTAGACAAATCATTCTAGTTGAGAAATATGCGCTACGCTAAATAACTTGATGTACGGTAAGTGCATATTAAATATAAATTAGAATGCATGAATAGTAGTTGAAAAATTCGTAGAAGTATTCATAAAAGACGTTTGCGAATAGCAGTGAAAAACGATTTTTTTACTCTGTTTTGGATAATACGTTAAAGTTGAGATTAAATTTAGGTGATTTAGATGCTGAAAAAAAGGATCGAAAAAAAAAAAATAGAAACCATTCAAAAGGCGGTGGCGAATATTTGGAGTTCAATCCACCCTTTATCATAATACCTCCCTGATGGATGAGCAGGCTAAGATCTCAACAACAGTCTTTTCGTGTTAGTGGGATAAACTATGTCTGTTTTTCTTTTCATATCAACTGGCTTGTAGACTCGCTTGTGACGTTTAAGTGACTCTCATCTGTAAGATGGACATGACTCCATTGATATGACAACAGTCTAAATATTGACTCCAATGGGCAGCTGTCGATGGGATTCAAGACGATGGGCGAATATATTGCTTGGTATGAAGGCGTTTGACTACAGTAAATCGTGACGCTTGTCGTCTCGTTACCATATGCACATGCTGATCTTTGTTACCCGCTAATTGGCATAGATATCTGTTTGCCTGCAGCACAATACATTGGTCATCAGTTGGCTTTGTTTTTCTTGTATGACTACCAACAACATTTCTTAAAGTTGTACCTGCAGCTTGAAAGGCTTTCCAAACTTGTGAAACGACATTTTCATTGATTTGAAATTCTTGGGCTACACTTGTCCTCCTATAGCTTGCCGAATATCACGCTCCTCCTTAAAATTGCCAATCATTCAGCCATGTGTTAAATCATCCTTCTAGGATTCATTTAAATATGTAGAAAATATAGTTAATACCACTCTTCATCCTTCTTTTTACTATATTCTAGCACTGTGCTGGCAGACTACAAGCTTTCTGTGTGTTGTCACATCGCCAGTGATGTCTTGTTTATGATATTTGCATATGAATCAATATTCGATCGAATTCGGTATTTATTGTACTGATCACAGATCTTTTTTCTACATTTTCATGACTATCAGCTTAAAAACTGATGTTATGCATACCAGTATATTCAAGTTTCATTGTAGAACTAAGTGATATATCATATTAAAACATGGTAAATTGAATAACATAGTAATTGGCAATTTGATTTTTATGATTATTACTTCTAGATCCCCATTTTTTTTTTTTGTTACATGTATTTCTTTCATTATCTTTACCTTGTTTGTTTATACTCTTATCTCCTGATTTCTTATATAACATGAAAGCTGTTATTTACTGAGCACTGATTGAATACCTTATCTCAAGAATTTCAATTGGTGTGACAACTATACGGAAAAAAACTAATCTTCGTCAAATGTGTATTTTAATGAGTGAAACAGTATTAAGGTAAGTTCATCTCTGTCAAACGTAATATTTCCGCAGGATTGGAAAAATAGAGTATTATAAACATTTAGCAATTATTTATTTTATTTCCTGAGTAATTCTTGCATCTTCACCTAAAATATTACTCATCTAACTTATACGTTAAAATAGATTTGTTTAGTTTGTTTTAAATACCACAGAATTAAAAATTAACCTGATCAAACAATACGAAGTTAGTAAGTGTTCTTAGTCGTAATAAACAGCTTCTTGATATCATAATAGTAAAAGGCAAATTCCTATAAAGATTTTTATGCCACTTATTAAAAAATGCAGAAAGTGATTATTCCACCAGCTGCATTGAAATGCAAATAAGGAAGATAGAAATCATTCGTTTTAGAATGAAGTGAAAATGTGCAACATGTGTTCATATGTGTGTTTATAAAAAAGTTTTTAAGTCAATTCCTACTTTTTTTTCACTATATTGCAGAAAGTCCTTTATGAATAATTTTCATTCATTTTTTAAGTTTATCTGGCCCTATCTATTTTTAGATATATGCAACTTAAATCTAAAAAAAAATATAATTAATTAATTAAATTTAATTACTGAATTAATATTTGAAAAAACTGTATTAACATCAAGTGTCATCCACTATAAGTTAAAAAAAAAAGATATATTTGTACTTGAGAGTATGAATAAAAAGTATTTTATGAACGATTGAAAATTTGAACAAGATACATATAGGGAGAGTGTGAACTAATAGAAGGAATTGAAAAAGAAATCATATTTATCTAGTATAAACTTTTTAAGTTACGATATAGTAAAACTACTTTATTTTACATAAGATTAGATTTTTATTAATTTTTTATGAATATGAAGCATATACTTGTAAAAAGCAGATGATTATTTTAAAAAATTTAAAAGCAGAATTTTTCTATAAAAAAGATCTATCTAGCAACTTAAAAATACTGGTCATAGGAAAAAAAGTAAGACTTCTAATCGTTATAATTTTAAAATTATAGAAACAAATAAAATTATAACACACAAAAATCTTTTGCTTTGTATATAAATTGCGCTCTGTAATGCATAGCATATAGAAACACCTTTATAAAAAATTTCATGAAACAATCACGAATTGTTATTTTTAAATAATTATATAAAACAGCATCTTTTATTTATGTTTGCAATGCAGAGACAAAAAGGGCAGCTGTTTTATCAGGGGGTTTATACCTCTTAAAACGTGCTCAATCATAATGGCAGCTCATGGTTTCTGTACTTTCGCTATCAGTTACGTAAACAATGAATTGATAGAGGGGGCACTCGTTATCGATTTGAATGCCAGCAATCTATGCAAATGAACTAATGTGAAAAGAAATATCATTCTGTCAATATTTATTTTGGACGACACTGATGAAGACAAAGAATTATCGATTTATACAAAACTTTACGCCTGTTCAGTTCATTTATAGATCGTGTGTACTTTTCTATCTTTCTGTATTTCTCGAAAAAAAACGAATAATCATTCTATTTTTTTAACTTACTTATAATGAAAAATTTCTTTAAACAAGTACATAAAGCTGCCAAGTGAATAGGTTGATTATCTGGTTGTAGTTTTATGGCACAAGGATTAATTTTGGCCAAGCTGCGTCAAACAATTTGTTGCCAAGTGAATAGAGAACTGGGAACTTTGGCAAGGAAAGTTCAGTTTCAAAATTCACAAATGAGCCAGGTCGGAGTTCATTTGTTTAAGCCAGGGATCGGTTCAATAAATCAACAGACCAGAAAAATCCCTAAAGAAAGGAAAGGTGTGACGTCCCCTGATAGTTCCAAGAATTTTCAAATCGTTTGAACTTTATTATGTCATGCCCTGATGAAATTAAAATTGACTTAACAATTACTGCCTCCAACATTATTTGAAGGACATGATGGCACCAAACCATAAAGAGCATTTTTTGTTCAGCTTTTTCTCAATAAGATATCATGTTCCTTAACTAAAGTTTACTAAACTTGCATCAAGATTCATTTTTTATTTGATCAATAATTCCTCAGGACTCGTGAATAGCAGTAACTAATTTGGTATTTAGTTTTGGTATTAAAAAAAATGGATCTATACCTCTCCCTGAAACAATGAAAATTATAATCAATGGAAGAAAAATTAAAAACTAAACTAAAACTTTTCTGTCCAATTAAAACTTTTGAAGTAAACTAAAACTTTTCTTCCAATTAGATTTTTTTAAAGTAAACTAAAACTTATCTGTCTAATTAATAATTTAAAATTAATTAATTTAAAAAGGCCTGTAAATTAATTTACAAACATTCTATTTAATGTTATCCAACTATTTAGTATTACATATTTTTGTATAATGTAGAATCTGCAAAATGAGAGCAACAAGCATTAATTTAACCTAGTTTACTTTCTTGTTTTGCCACTAGAAGCGTTATACAAGATTTTCAATGCTTGGACATGACCACTTTTCTATGAAAACCCCACAAATTTGCAATCATTTTTAGACGGAACAGATATTTTTATTTTAATGCTGTATTAAATTTGAAAGATTTGTTTAGTTTCTACTTCATTAAAGCAGATTTTGTTTAATTTCTGTGTCAATCAAATGGAGAATGAATTAATGTCATAATTATTAATATGTTATTTATTATCAAAGCTTCTGATGTCATTGTTAAACAGACATTTAAAATTTCTAAATAATGATATTTGCAGTACTTTTCAGAGATTTGTCATACCCGCGAATTTGTAACAGTGTCTGGATCTCTCCAAATGAATCATCTTGAGAAATCAAAAAGTAAATAATAAAAATTAAATTAAATTAAAATATAAAATTCAGCACCTTGATAAATTTTCCGTCCCCTCATTTTGCTACTAAGAAACTGATTATCTATGGACTTTGAACGCACCATAACGCACAATTGAGACAATATTTCTTTTTTTTTTTTTATGATAATGAAAAAATTAATTTCGAAAAGATAGGGACAGCTTATGAAATAGAAAGACTACTTATCATCTTTATTATCTTAGATATATCCTTAGATATATCTTTAAATAACCCCACCATTATGAAATTACCTATTTCTCAAGTCATCTGCTTCTGATATACGTAATCTCAGCAAATTTTTGTTAAAAGATGTCTTATTGTTAAATAATGTTGATAATATCTCAGATATTATATCTGATCATGCTAATTGGTCATCATAAAAATACGTAAAGGACAAAAAATTAACATTTAATTAACTAAAAATACATCGGAGCGAGCTGGTGGATAGCGTGTTAACTTTGAGACACGCCAGAAAGTCATCAAATTTTTGTTCTATTGATGTATAATGTTGATAATGTCTCAGATCATACATCTTATCATGCTAATTAGTCATCATAAAAAATAAGTAAAGGACAAAAAATTAACATTTAATTAACTACAAATAGACCGGAGCAGGCAATAGCGACTGGTGGGATAATAGATCTGGTAGATAGCGTGTTAACATGGAAACCCACCAGGAAGGCATCAAATTTTTGTTTTATTGTTGAATAATGTTGATAATGTCTCAGATAATACATCTTATCATGCTAATTATTCATGATCAAAAATAAGTAATGGACAAAAATTAACATTTAATTAACTAAAAATAGACCAGAGTGACTTGGTGGAATTATTATTAATTTTATTAAAGGTTGTCCTATTGTTGAATAATATTGATAAGGTCTCAGATAATACATCTTATCATGCTAATTATTCATCATAAAAAATAAGTAAATGACAAAAAATTAACATTTAATTAACTACAAATAAACCGGAGCAGGCAATAGCGACTGGTGGGATAATAGACCTGGTAGATAGCGTGTTAACATGGAAACCCACCAGGAAGGCATCAAATTTTTGTTTTATTGTTGAATAATGTTGATAATGTCTCAGATAATACATCTTATCATGCTAATTAGTCATCATAAGAAATAAGTAAAGGACAAAAAAAAATTAACATTCATGAACTAAAAATAGGCCTGAGTGATCTGGTGGATAGCGTATTAACCCGACAGAAAGGCATAATCGAAAGCTTCCGTGTCTATACTATGTTTGGTTTGGTTTATCGCTCTACGGTCATCTTGTGCTCACTTTAGGCTAAACAGACCGGGACCTACAGTTTAAAGTGGATTCCGAACCACTACAAACATCCATGGCACCGCCGGGACTCGAACCCGAAACCTGTAGTACCGAACGTCAGAGCACCTAGCCACTCGGCCATTCAGGCCCCATGTGTCTATACTAGAGATGTGCACCATAAATCTATTAATATGCTTCTATTGTATTCAAAGAGAAGGGAAAGATGACCTATTGTTGAACATTGATAATGTTTCAGATAATACACCTTATAGATAAATAATACATCTTCATTTTATCATTCTTATAGGGAATTTTTCAAAATTGGGTGGCAAAATGCGTGAACAGTCAGTGGCGTAACAATACCATATGAGGATGTGGCAAACTTTTGAATGGGGGTCCCTTTATGCAAAGTATCATCATTATATTTTCTTTTTAATGAATTAGAGGGGAAAAAAACATGAACCGACGAAACAAAACGTAAGATTAGTTACGCATAGAGAATCCGCGAAATAAGGGATTTCCCCGCTTTCTGAAAGTCTCTGACATACCAGCGAGAATTCCCACTTTTAATTTTGTAAGAACCTATTCAATTCAATGAATAGTTTTATAATATTCATTAAATATTTAAAGTCATGCTCTATTTCCTCACAAAATTTCTTCAGCCAAATAACAAGATGTGTGAAATATGTAAGAAAAAAATCTGATAGTTGTCTTTAAAATAGTACATAGGGCTATTTACAAGATAACATTTGCTAATATTTTGGGCAGTTGTTGTTATATGAATTGAAAATTTACAATTATATTATTTAATATAATTTATTAAATTTATACTAAAAATCAAGCCACACCTTCATGTAAAAAAATGAAAAACTCCCGACTCTAATAGGACATATATGAAAAATGTTGTTGTTCTAATGCAGCTGGCAATACACAGACAGTTAATCTTTATGTCATAAGCAAGGGGCTGCATCGTTGTTACTCATTTAGAACTACCCAGGGGGTACCTGCCACTTGAAGATATGCTACGGACGCGAATAACACTACCCCACCAACGCTCTATGATCCTATTAGATTATAAACCACTACAAACGCTGGGACACGAACACGAAACCTGCCACCTAGCCAGAGCGTAGTCACTCGGCCATCAGCCCCTATATGAAAACTGTTTCAGGAAGTAATTTTCATATTTTTATTGAAATTATTATGATACTTAATCTTTCATTCTAAAACTAATGCTAATTTTTAAGAGGTCAATTTAAAAATAATAACAATGATAATGCATTGTGATTATCAAATTATCATTTATTTATCGTTTTATTTTTTATTATTTTTCTTAATATTTTTATATAACCTATTTTTTCTGTTTCTAAAACTTGTATTATTTGACTCTGATATATTGTTTGATTAAATCTCAAAAAATTTTCAAAAACACAAAAAGTGAAAACAAATATTTTTCTAAATCAAATACTAAGAGCTGTTAAAAAATAAAGAAACTTTCTGAATAAATCGTAAATTATCTTAAACTCCATTATTTATCATATAGTTAAAAATTAAATATTTCAATTTATTTAAAATGATTTCTTTAGATTTGAATTAAATATTATCTTTAAAAAAATTAAATGCCTAATGAACAATTCACTTGCTATTATCAAATTATTATTTATTTATCAGCTAATTTTTAAAATTTTTAATTTTTTTTTTTAGAAATCTTTTCGTATAATCTATTTTTTCTATTCCAAAAACCTGCATTATTTGATTCTGATATTGTGTTTAAATAAATCTCAAAAAAATACTCAAAATCTCAAAAAGTGTTCAACGCTTTTTTTTCCTAATGCAGCTGGCAAATATTTAGACAGTTGCCTTTTAGGCCATAAGCAAGGAGTGCACATTTAGCACTACCCAGGGAGTGCGTGTAGCATAAGTTAGATAAGCTACGGACGCGGAGTAATAATACGCCCCAACACTCTACGATCATGTTAAACCGAGACCTACGGTTTAAAATGGATTCCAAGCCACTACAAACATCCATGCCTCCGGATGAACACAAACGCGAAACTTGTGGTACCAAGCACCAGATCGCTAGCCACTCGGCCATCAGTCCCCACAAATGTTCAATGTTCAAAAACACAAAAAAATGGAAACAGATTTTCTTCTTGATGAAATACTAGAGCTATTAAAAAGTAAAGAAACTTTATCTTAAATTTTACTATTTATCATAAAATATTTATATATTTAAAAATTAAATATATCAACGTACTTAAAATGATTACTTTATATTTGAACTAAATATTATCTTTAAAAAAATTGAATACCTTCAATTACAAATAAAGAGTAAAGAGAAGGGTTACGATCTCTTATCATCTTTCTCTGATAAGAAAGTACTTAAACAAGTATTTTCAGGAGTTATATCAATATTTTGAAATTGACGAAACAACCGCGTTTTCTTTGATGAGCATGTGTTATCGTATATTTCTTTAAGTTTAAACATTAAAAAAAGCTGAACTCAGTGAAGAATGAAAAAATATGATTCAGAAGATGATGTAAGTCATTCACCTTCTATCTTAAAATATGGATAACGAATCCAATCAGGAATATTGTGACATAACACTTACTTCGCGAAAAATGTGATATTTTGCATCGTTTTAAGAAATATTAACGTATCATCAATTAAACTGATTTTGTGATAATCATAAAATCTTTAGAAAAAAACTAAAGTACGAAGTATAATTGTATTGGTTAAAATATTAGTTAATAAAATAATTTAAATTTGTAAATAGATTTTTTGAAAAAGATAAAAAAGGCAATGATAGTTTTATTTTATATAATATATTTTTTGATATTTTTATGATATATAATTTTATGTATGATTAATATAAAACAATTAATTATATCAAACAAATTCAATAATTTAAAAATCCAGTCTTATCAACGTAATATGTGATAATTTCTTTTAGTCTAAATTTTTTTGCTCCTTTATTTCAAAATCTTTATGGTTAGCAGTTAAACATTTTATCCCACCATTTAAAATTAAAGTTGTAATTTTTTTTTATATATTTACGTACAAATAATTTTTTAATCATTTTTCTTTAAAGATAAAAACAATTTTCGATATTTATAATTGCTTTCTTCTTATTTTTTTTATAATTAAATCGTGTATTTTTAATTATGAAGCAAATTTTGTGACAACATTTAAAAATCTGTTATTCTTTTAATTTCGAACTTCAACCATTTCTTCAGCAATTGAATAAACTGAGAAGAAATAGCCTACCGTAGGAAATAAATCTCATAAACTTCACTCTCATAACCTTGACTTGTTAAAGCAATTTATGTTAAATCAAATGTGAACTTCTTTATGTACTAAAGTTTTGAATTAATTTATGGAAAATAATTTTACGGTATAATGAGTTATAATTTTTCGTTTAAAAGACTTTAAATAAAACTTAAAAAAATAACAGTCACAGCGTTACTATGATGAATGCAATTTCAGAATACAAAATATTATTAAAAGATAAAAGAAAAGAAAATTTAAAAAAACTGAAATCTGCTCGGCAAATTTCAACTAATCATGTATGAACATTCGAGAACGGAGGAATAAACCCAGGAATATAACAATGTTTAATAATTCAAGAGATATATGAAGCAATTGATTGGAATACTACAAGAATGGCCATATCAATAGCCACATGAATATAGCAATGTTGAATAGATCATTCTTGAAGAATGAGTTGTTCAAAAATCTCTAAAAAGAATATACAAATGTAAGATAAATGTAGTCGTAAATGAAGAATGAAGTATTCCAAATTCTACAAGAAACGTTGTCACATTCACTAGCCAAAAGAATATATCAAAGTTTGAACATTCTAGGCATAAATGAAGAATGAAGTACTCTAAATTCTACAAGAAGCGTTGTTACATACAATACCCAAAAGAATGTATCAAAGTTTGAAAATGCTAAGCATAAATGAAGAATGAGGTATTCCAAATACAATAAGGAGCTCTATACATCACAATAGGCATGGGAAAATGCCAAAAGTGAAACTTCAAGAAGAAGGAATCGATCAACGTACTACGAGTACTTATAGCTATTAGATATACAAATGTTTAAAATCTCAACCCAAAACATGAAAAGGGCTTCAAAACCATACTACAAAACACTTCAATCAAAAGCCAAATTCTCCAGAAAATTCCTTAAGAGTAACGTTATTCGTGAATCATTTCAAGAGTTAAGGGGCTCCTTTTCCGCCAAAATTTGCAATGGAGTTTTATTTGGTTGACCCTCATTTTCGGATAATGTCACGGACCCCTAACCAGTACAGCATCATGTTCACACATGATAATAGTTTAAAAAAAGAAACATTTATTTCTGATACAACAAGAGAGTAACTTTTAAATGATTATTAAAAGAAATAAAATGCATACTTACATTTTGATTTTGGGGATTCTATACTCTCTACCTCAGAATTGATCATTATAAAGGATTGTCTTGTCTGGAGTTGCTCTGCAACAATTAAAATTTCTCTATTGAATAAAAATTAATCTTAAAATTTCATTCCCTTTTTATTTCACATACATTGAAATAAAAACATTTATCTTATAATTTGACATGTAGTACCAATGTCATAATTTCAAAATCAACATTGTTCTCCGATGTCGACTGATTAGGTATCATAAAACAAGATAGCGTGAATTGAGATATTTATTTTATTTTTAAAAATAACTGGTGCGTTATTTCAAAATTAAACCTTTCGATATAGATAAAAAAAATTGATTTGACTCAACAAGGATTTTTGGAATTTTTTTTAAAATAATAAACCGGTTGAACTGGAATTTTACAGCGAATTCGGTTTTTTAGCTTCCGATTAATAAATTGTTACAAAATATAGAAAATATAATTTGAAATAATATTGAAAATATAATTTTGAATAATAATTATAATATAAATAATAATTATTATTATAATATGTATAATAATAATTATAATATAAATAATAATTATTATTATAATATGTATAATAATAATTATAATATGAATAATAATTGTAATGTAATTTTGAATAATAATATTTTTTTATAATTTTAATAATAATAATTTGAAAATATAATTTAAAATAATTTATGAAAATACCTTATTGTTTCAATAAGGAAACTTATTTTCACTATTGTGACTAAGGAAAAATGTTTAGTAATAATAAAGAATTATTATTAATTAGCTATTAAAGCAATAAATTAAGTAAAGTATAATTATTTTCACAGATGTTTTTAATATTTTAAATCAAACTTCTAAGAGGTTTTAAAAAACACTGTTACCTTTTATTCATCATATATTTGAATAATTCAGTGAAGTATGGAAAAACATGGATATGTGACGCCTACATCATTTCGTCCTATGCATTTTGATATTTAATTTTTACCCCAAAATCATCAAACCGAAAACGGGAGTTATTTTTTTTTTAAATTCGATATCCTTCTTGTCCATGAATACTTTTATCCATCATATTCTTTTATCAATCCTTTACGCATTTTAAATAAGTTTATCTATTTTGATAAGAAGCTTTTATTCTATACAATATTTTGTTTTAATTACAAAATGGAGTATATATATAATAGTTATTGAATTTAAAAAAATATTTGATGATTCATAAGATGAAATTTTGCCAGGAATGAAGCAATGATTTAATCAGTTGTTAACTTTATTTCAATAAAGATGCCTAAAAAATAATAACTATTTTTATAATAATAAACTAATATTATTATAAAAATAGTTCTAAAGTTTTATTGTTTTACTATTTTATATTTAAAATAGTTTATTATGTTATAATATTACTAATTATAAAATTGTATAGTTAATAAACTAATATTATAACATAATAAACTATTTTTATTTATATTAATTCAAGGACTTTTAAAACCATATGCTAAATAGCAAGAAAAATTTGTTAAATAAATTTAAAAGTTAATTAAAAATTATTGTTATTGGAGTATAAAATGGCTTTAAATTTATTTCTCTAAATCACCTTAAATAACAAGATTGCAGAATGTAATTATGTAAATACATTTTAAAATAAAGCAAAAATAAATAAACAACATAATCTAAGACATTTAACAATAAGGACAATTTATTTCAATAAAAATGCTTAAAAGATCTAACAAAGTATTTTTATTTATATTAATTCAAGGAAATTTAAAAATATATGCTAAATTAGGAAGAAATAATATTTTTAAAATAAATTGAAAATAGTTATTAAAAATTATTGTTATTAGATTATAAAATATCTTTAAATTTATTTCTCTTTAAACCACCTTAAACAATAATATTGCACAATGTAAATAAGTAAATACACTTCAAAATAAAGTAAATATAAATAAACAACACTCTCTTATACACTCATTCTTTAAATTTATTTTTAATTTTGTGACATGTTATCAATTAAATTACAAAAATAATTTGTTCACGCTTACTACACAAATCTAATAACAAAAAATTGGAATTTACCTTTTTGTAAAATCAGAGAAAATGTTATTTAATACTGCAATATCTACTTTTGTTATTTATGAAAAAGATTATTAGATTAACAAAAAAGTATTATTACAACAAAAAAAGCTGTGCTCAATTAACATTTTTCTTGCATTACTTGCTTAAGATTTAAGAGAAAAAAAAATCCATACGCCCTTAGCGACTGAACGTTGTCATCATACTGAAATGCAGCTGCTGTCTATTTAATAAAGCATGCACGTGTTACTCAGAAATGCATGAGATGTGTTTGCTTTTATGTATAGCTTTTTTGCCTTTGTTGACTTAGAGTTCTTCCAGAAATTTCCATACGAAATGAATCAGTGTTTCTTCATTTGAAGAACTGTGTATTAATTAAATAATTTTTTTTTATTACAAACTATTAGGTTGGGGAAAAAGAAATCCATTATTTTTATATGAACTTCAGGACTTTATTTAACATGCTTCGGATTGTCCGATTTGGGTCAAATATGCACCGTTTTGTTGTATGATTTGTTGCCATTTTAAAGGTAACTTCATAATGCCTCTCTCATAGAAGTCCTGGTCTCTATTTGCAAAAAACTCTAGTAGTCGATTTTCACAATCCTCCCTAGATGCCAATTTTTTATCATTAAAGAAATTTTGCAATGCAAGAAAAAGCTGATAATCGCTTGGTGCCAAGTCCGGACTGTATGGCGGATGCATTAAAACTTCCCAACCAAGCTCCCGAAGTTTCTGGCGAGTCACTGTAGATGTGTGTGGCCTAGCGTTGTCCTGGTGGAACACGACACCTCTCCTGTTGGCCAATTCTGGCCGTTTCTGGTCAATCGCTATCTTCAAACGGTCCAGTTGCTGACAGTAGAGATCAGAATTTAGCGTTTGGCCATATGGAAGCAACTCATAATAAATAATCCCCTTCCAGTCCCACCAAATGCATAACAGAACCTTCCTGGCCGTTAGTCCTGGTTTGGCCACCGTTTGAGGTGCTTCACCGCTCTTTGACCACGATCGTTTTCGCACAGGGTTATCGTATGTGATCCATTTCTCATCTCCAGTCACCATCCGTTTAAGAAATGGGTCTATCTCATTCCGTTTGGCCAAGGTTTCGCAGATGGAAATTCGATCCATCATGTTTTTTTCTGTTAATTGGGGTGGCACCCAAACATCGAGCTTCTTTTTGAATCCAGATTTGTGTAAATAGTTTAAAACTGTTTTATGGTCGATTTTTAGCTCCTGGGCGATGTTACGACTGCTAACATGCCGGTCAACTTTGATCATTTCTCCGATTTTATCGACATTTTCGACGACCGGCCTACCTGTGCGAGGTGCACCTTTAACATCAAAAATTCCTGAACGGAATCTACGAAACCAAAATTGCACATAATTGGCTGTTACAGTATCGGAACCATAAACACCATTCACAATTTTAGCCGCCTGGCTTGCATTTTCGCCTTCGTCAAAGAAAAACTGTAAAATGTACCGAATTTTCTCTTTGTTCACTTCCATTTTTAACACCCTGTAACTCCCAACTGAATGGACCAAACAAAAAACAGAAAAAGAAATATTTTAGTACGAAATGCCACCTTTCTAACGAGCATAAATCTGAAATTGTTTAATTGATACTTTACGTGATATCGATCACTACAGCCATCTATCGAAAAAATAATGGATTTCTTTTTCCCCAACCTAATATTTCATATCACTGGAATTTATAAAGTCATTAAAAAATTGTTTCGAGATCTAAAAGTTTGGCATGTGCAATCGAAATGAATTCACAATTAAAAAAGTGAATAATATTTATATGTTTGGAAATCATATGGAGTATACAATTAAAGAAGGACGTATCTTCAAATAAGATTTTTTCTTTTATTAGTATACAAAAATTATTGTTTGCTTTTATTTATAACTTTTTTGCCTTTGTTGACTTAGAGTTCGTCCAGAATTTCCATCATAAATGAATTAATGTTTCTTCATTTGAAGAACTGTGTATAAATTAAGTAAAATGTTTTTTTTTATTGCTATATGTTTGATATGTCTGGAATATATAAAGTCATTAGCAAATTTTTCTAAATGTTTGGTATCTGTAATCAAAATGAATACAAAATTAAAAGAATTAAGTATATTTATATTTTTGGAAAACATTTGGTTTATATAATTAAAAAATGACTTACCTTCAAATAAGATGTTTTCTTATATTAGTATGCAAAAATTTAAAATTTATGTTTAGTGTTCATTGTTAAACGAAAAAAATTGTTTGCTTAAACTTTTGGAAATTTCACTTCATTTGAAGAAGTGTGTATAAATTAAGTAAAATGTTTTTTTATTGTTAACCATTTGATATCACTGGAATATATAAAGTCATAAGCAATATTTTACCGTATTATAAACGATTGGTATGTGCTATCGAAATGAATTCAAAATTAGAAGAGTGAATCATTTTTATATTTTTGGAAAACATTTGGAATATATAATTTAAAAATGACTTTCCTTCACATAAGATGTTTTCTTATATTAGTATACAAAAATTTAAAATTTATGTTTAGTGTTCATTGTTAAACGAAAAAAATTAAAAACTCCAATATATGGAGAAATATATGGAAATATATGGAGTATATAATTAAAAAATGGCATACTTTAAAATATAGCAAATATGATGTTTTGGAAATATGATGATGTGTTAATAATAAACACTAAACATAAATTTAAAATTTATGTTTAGTGTTTATTATTAAACAGAAAAAAATTGTTTGCTAAATTTTTGGAAATTTCACTTCATTTGAAGAAGTGTGTATAAATTAAGTAAAATGTTTTTTTATTGTTAACCATTTGATATCACTGGAATATATAAAGTCATAAGAAATATTTTACCGTATTATAAACGATTGGTATGTGCTATCGAAATGAATTCAAAATTAGAAGAGTGAATCATTTTTATATTTTTGGAAAACATTTGGAATATATAATTTAAAAATGACTTTCCTTCACATAAGATGTTTTCTTATATTAGTATACAAAAATTTAAAATTTATGTTTAGTGTTCATTGTTAAACGAAAAAAATTAAAAACTCCAATATATGGAGAAATATATGGAAATATATGGAGTATATAATTAAAAAATGGCATACTTTAAAATATAGCAAATATGATGTTTTGGAAATATGAGGATGTGTTAATGATAAACACTAAACATAAATTTAAAATTTATGTTTAGTGTTTATTATTAAACAGAAAAAAATTGTTTGCTAAATTTTTGGAAATTTCACTTCATTTGAAGAAGTGTGTATAAATTAAGTAAATTTTTTTTTTATTTCAAACTATTTGTTATCACTGGAATACATAAAGTCATTTACAATTTTTTTTCCTGTATTATAAACGATTGGTACGTGTAATCGAAATGAATTCACAATTGAAAGAGTGAATCATTTTTATATTTTTGGAAAACATTTGGAAAATATAATTAAAAAATGACTTTCCTTCACATAAGATGTTTTCTTATATTAGTATACAAAAATTTAAAATTGCTTAGTGTTCATTAAAATGTGTTAAACGAAAAAAATTGTTTGCTTAACTTTTGGAAATTTCAATTCATTCGAAGAAGTGTGTATAAATTAAATAAAATGCTTTTTTATTCTAAACAATTTGATATCACTGGAATATATAAAGTCATTTACAATTTTTTTCCTGTATTATAAACGATTGGTACGTGTAATCGAAATGAATTCACAATTAAAAAAGTGAATAATATTTATATGTTTGGAAATCATATGGAGTATACAATTAAAAAAGTACGTACCTTTAAATAAGATTTTTTCTTATATTAGTATATAAAAATTATTGTTTGCTTTTATTTATAGCTTTTTGTCTTTGTTGACTTAGAGTTCGTCCAGAAATTTCCATCATAAATGAATCAGTGTTTCTTCATTTAAAGAACTGTGTATAAATTAAGTATTTTTATTGCAAACTATTTGATATCACTGGAATATATAAAGTTATTCAGAATTTTTCCCCATATTATAAAGGATTGCTATGTGTGATCGAAATGAATTCAAAATTAAAAGTTTGAATAATACTTATATGTTTGGAAATCATATGGAGTATACAATTAAAAAATGGCGTACCTTCAAATAAGATGTTTTCTTTTATTAGTATACAAAACTTTAAAATTTATGTTTAGTGTTTATCGTTAAACGAAAAAAATGTGATTGTTTAAACTTTTGGAAATTTCCCTTCATTTGAAGAAGTGTGTATAAATTAAGTAAAATGTTTTTAATTGCTAACTATTTGATATCACTAGAATATATAAAATCATTAACATTTTTGTCCCGTATTATAAACAACTGGTATGTGTAATCGAAATGAATTCAAAATTAAAATGAGTGCATCATATTTATATTTTTGGAAAACTTTTGGAATATATAATTAAATAATGACGCTCTTACAAATATAGAAAATAGGATGTTTTCTTATCTTTCTTACACAAAAATTTTAAATTTCTGTTTAGTGTTTATTGTTAAACGAAGAAAAATTGTTTGTTTAAACTTTTGGAAACTTCACTTCATTTGAAGAAGTGTGTATAAATTAAGTAAAATGTTTTTTTTATTGCTAACTAATATCACTGGAATATATAAAGTCATTAAAAAATTGTTCAGTGATCTAAATGTTTGGCATGTGTAATCGAAATGAATTCGAAATTAAAAGAGTGAATCATATTTATATTTTTGGAAAACATATGGAGTATATAATTAAAAAAGGACGTACCTTCAAGTATAGAAAATATGATGCTTTCTTATATTAATACACAAAAATTTTAAATTTCTGTTTAGTGTTTATTGTTAAACGAAGAAAAATTGTTTGCTTGAACTTTTGGAAATTTCACTTCATTTGAAGAAGTGTGCATAAATTAAGTAAAATGTTTTTTTTTATTGTTAACTATTTGATATCACTGGAATATATAAAGTCATTAAAAAAATTGTTCCAGTGATCTACAAGTTTGACATGTGTAATCGAAATGAATTTAAAAAATGAATCAGATTTATATATTTAAAAAGAATTTGGAATATATAATTAAAAAAATGACGAACCTTTTGACGTCAACAATTTTTGTATAACTAGTTTTATTAAATTTAAATCACCTTTTATGAGATAAAATATAAACAAGTAATATAAAAAAAAATTTTAAAGTCAATTCCTACTTTTTTTCCCACTCTATTGCAGAAAGTCCTTTATAAATAATTTTCATTTATTTTTTTAAGTTTATCTGGCGCCATCTATGGGTAGATATATGCAACTTAAATCTAAAAAAAATATAATTAATTAATTAAATTTAATTACTGAATTAATATCTGAAAAAACTGGGGCCTGAACGGCCGAGTGGCTAGCGCTCTGGAGCTCGGTACCACAGGTATCGGGTTCGAATCCTGGCGGTGCCATGAATGTTTGTAGTGGTTCGGAATCCACTTTAAACCGTAGGTCCCGGTCGTAATAGGATCGTAGAGCGTTGCGGGGGCATTGTTACTCCGCGTCCGTGGCTTATCTTCAAGTTACACACGCCCCCTAGGTACTGCAAAGTGAGTAACGTCTGTGCAGTGCTCGCCTTAAGGCATCCAAGACCAAGCTGTCTAAGTGTTTGCCAGCTGCATTAGAACAAAAAAAAATATTTGAAAAAACTGTATTAACATCCAGTGTCATCCACTACAAGCACAAAAAAAAATGCATGTGAACTTGAGTGGAGGAATAAAAAGTATTTTATGAAGGATTGAAAATTTGAACAAGATATATAAAGGGAGAGTGTGAGCTAATAGAAGGAATTGAATAAAAAAAGAAAACTATTATGTTATAAATCCTTTTTCATATTTTGTAATGGTTAAGACAATGAAGATACAAAAAATAGTTCTAACATAACTATTTTAAATTTGATTAGAGGTAACATTTTAATGGGTAGTAACATATTGTATGTATAATTTATTGATATTTAATTTATATGCTTTGTAGCTGTTGGTTGCTATAGTATTAAGAGCAATACATTTAAAACTTTAAAGAATTTTGTTTAATTTTTCCATTTGCGTTGTTTTTCTTTTACTTTTTGTACTAATTTGAATAGTTAAAAATGTATTTTTGTAGTTTCAAAGAGTTTTCTTTTAATTATATGAAGCATAAAGCATTCTGAATATTGCGCTTGTATAATTGATTTCACGTATCCTATATATCCCACATGATGTATTTTAGATTATAGAGTAATAAAATGAAACTATTTTTTTAAATAAAACAATAACATAATGTATTTCACAAAAAGAGTTTCTAGGACTTGTGTTTTGCTCTTAATTATTATTATTTTTTATTTAAAAAAGTCGTATTGTGTTAATAATGTTGTTGTTTTACTGCAGCTTCATACTCAACTATTAATGGTCTAGAACAGGGGTCTCCAAACTACGGCTCGCGGGCCAAATCCGGCCCGCCAGTGTCATCCATCCGGCCCGCGACCACGAATAGTTTATTGTTGGTGTAATAAGTTGGATAAAAAAGCACAGAATGATAATAACTCTGTTTTATTGACTAGCTAGGTAAAGCTTAATGACAAGTATAATACGCAGAAAATTTAACTTAAGGAAAACAACTAACAAATAATTGAAATAAATCCCACTAACATTGTAAACTAGGGAACATCCCGCGGTTACCCTCGGTAGTTATGTTGGGGTAAAGAGTATCGCATGTGTATGTATATCGATGTTTGGAATGTATATATCCTGAATCGAACATATGATTTTTATCCTGAAAATCCCCCAGGAACGGAATAGTCTAGAAATTATAAATAATGGCAGAAAAATGAAAACTGTTTTGGCCCTTGGTACTTACTGAAGTAAACAGTATGGCCCGAAGGCTGGAAAGTTTGGAGACCCCTGGTCTAGAAGATCTTACTTTTTATTCTAATGCAGCTGGCAATAAGATACAGTTATCTTTTATGCCATAAACAAGGGCTGCACTGCTGTTACTCATTTAGCACTACCCAGGAGGCACGTGTAGTTTGAAGATAAGCTACGGAAGCGAGTAACACTACACCCACAACGCTCTACGATCCTATTAGAACCGGGATCTACGGCTTAAAGGGATTCCGAACCACTACAAACATTCATGACACAGCCGGGATTCGAATCCTTTACCTGTGGCAATAATGTGGTGTGTACCTCTCTGGCAATCGGTATTAAAATTCAATAAGCACAATAATCAATTAAAGTACAAGGACAAATATAACTTTTCAGACTTAAGACACTAAGATTTTTAACTTCAGTGCATTGTTCTCTACTTTTTACAAGCAAGATCACTAATTATTTGATAGTAAATAATAGTGCTATTTCCATTATTTTCATATAAAGGCGAAAACTGGAATAGGGATTTAATGAGGTTTCAACATTATTTAATATTCTTCAATGACTTTAATTGGCTCTTAAATAAGAGAATATATTTTTTGAATGAAAAAAAAGTCCCACAATACACCACATAAAGAAAATATTTAAACATCATTTACAAAAATTAACATCATACGATACTCAAATATTTTATGCAATTGTAGGACAAATTTAAAGTTTGCACCTGAAAATTGCAAGTTTGGGATTTATATTAAATTAAACTCATAAATAGATAATTATAGCTTTTTCATTATTTTATAGCTTTGTGGTTAAATTAGAAAATATCTTTATATAAACAGCAGGATATTTATATGTATAAATGTAATTCCTATATATTTTTTTAAAATAAAAACAGATGAGTAAAGAGTAACAAGTAATATAAAAAAAAAAAAATTAAGCCAATTCCTACATTTTTAAGTTTATTTGGCGTCATCTTTTGGTAGATATATGCTTACTTAAATGAAAAGAAAACTAAAATTCATTAATTAAATTTAATGAATGAATGAATATTTGAAAAAACTGTATTAACATCCAGTGTCATCCACTACAAGTTCAAAAAAATGTATTTGAACTTGAGTGGATGAATAAAAAGTATTTTATGAACGATTGAAAATTTGAACAAGATATATATAGAGAGAGTGTGAGCTAATAGAAGAACTTAAAAATAATAATAATAAAGTAAAAACTATAATTGTTAGAAATATAATTTTTTTCTCTATAAAATTATTATTTATCTGGTTCGTAGCCAAAAAATTCGAACTCAAAGAAAGTTTTTTTAGTTATTTTTGAATTAAGCGTTAACTTAAATCTATTGCCTTATGATAATCGCTCCACTAGATGGCGCCAGTTTTAAAATACTGATTGCCGTCATCTAGTACATCATTAGTTAAGCTATTGTAACTAAAATAAGATGACATCATTAGTATGTATTTATAATTTATTTTACAAAAAAACTCGCTACATTATTTTAAAATATGCTTCCAAGTTAATGGCAATATTATAATTAATTGATAAATTTTTTGCAAATAAAATTTATCAAAACGACAAAAATTTTATTTTCTGCTCACTGACAAAGTCAGATCAAAAATAAAAGCATCATTCCCCAAAAGTTTTCAAAACTAAAACACGAAACGAATAATTTTTAAAAAGATTTGGCATATAAGTGTCTCTTTAATCGATTATGCCGCGCGTCTCTAAGAAATTATTTGTAGAAGTTACGGGCATGCGCTCGCCGAGTCTCGATTGCGCATTCGCAGATATACCCGGGGCCCATATCGGGAGAAATTA